>WBMV01005836.1:496320-659606 GCA_013396655.1 Campylorhamphus procurvoides | reverse complement strand
CATGGCGGGATATGAAGCCCTGCGTGGCGGAGCGGGGTGCGCTGCCCCTCGGCCTCGGGGGGGCTGGGGGGCACCCCGGGCATCGTCGGGCCCGGCCCGGGGCCCAGCACCGCCGTGTCCACTGGAGCATGGCTCGGGGTGCCGCATCCCGGCTGCCCGAAACACCTCCGGGGGCGGAGGCTCCGCCGCCGTCCCGGCCATTCCCGCCGCCACCCCGCACCTCTGGACCGCGGCTGTCCCATGCCCCATATCCCGTGTCCCGTGTCGCCAGGCAGTGCAGCCCTTCCCTCCTCATCCCCGCTCCGCTCGGTGCTCCGCGGCGCCCTCAGCTTGCTCTGGGGAAAGAAGTGTTCAATCTGCCCTGAAAGTCCAGGCCGAAGCACAGGAGGCGCCCATCACACAGTGTCTGGAGGAATTGAAGGAGCCCCGTGTTAGAAGCAGTTTTACCGAGTTGTTTGTATCCGTGGCTGCGTTGTGCAGGAACAGGGAAACATATTTTCAGCGTGCTGCAGTTCGGTTTGACCTGAAGCTGCAAAGTGCATCCACTCCGCTGGTTTTTCAGGCTAGTCTGCCTGGATCATTGTCTGAGGCATTAGAAGAAATGTTCCACATAACAAGACCAGTAAAGAAAGGCTTTCTTAGAACACTAAGAAGTCCTAAAAAGATACCTGATTTAGTCCATCTCTCCTTGCTTCAGTTTAACCATATATAAATCTGTGTCATTTAACTCTGTATCATTCTTCACAGTGAAATCCAGACTTTCTGCAATTGTACCCTATGCCATGTTTTCTTTTTGATTGGTTGTAAAGACAGACACGAAGACCAATTTTATAAGTCCCAAAACCAGATCCCGTGGTTTCCTCATTGCATGGAAAGGCCCGCTGAACCTGACACTGAGGTAAATCCTGTCCAGCTGTCTGCAAAGGAGACCCTGAAAGCGTTCTACCTTTTCACATTGTGGCTCAGACTCCCCAGGATGTCTTTCTGTTTGCTGTTTTCAGGGCAGCAATGCCTTGTAAATACATTTAACCAGCTATTTCTGCCCTGACCAGTAACAAGGGGCTTTGTATCAAGTGAGCATCACTGCAGCACTGCAGGAAATACAAATGTTGGTGACCTGCACAATTATTTACTTGGAAATAAAAGGGGAGGGAAAACACGGCAGTGGTATTTTGTGGCTGAGCAATACCAAGCATAGCTCTTTTCATCTTCATATGAGAGTGGTGAAAGTTCACATGAACCATTTTTTTTTTACAAACCACAGGATCTGAGAACCAGAGGACCTTTTCAAAATGTGATACTTGCCTAGAAGATACAATGACTGCAAAAAGTAGGTAGGTTCATCAGTTGGCTGTTCACAGTTGTCATCCTCATCCTAACCAATCAGTGGTTTAACTGTTTTGTACCTCCAAGGCTGATATGATCAGACAAAGAAAGCCACAAATTCTGATTATTGTTTCCCTTATCTGACAGCATTTGTCCTTCCTCTCACAGAAAATCTCATTGCCCCCAGTTTGCATGTTGCCCAGTAGCCAGTTTTTAAACTAGGATAAGGGAATTTTCTTCAATATGATGTGCAATTTGTTGTAGAGCAGAGAAAGATTCACATCAGTTCTAGAATTTCCATTTCCCTCCTCTACTGCCTTATATCTGTAGCTGACATTTTAATTTTTTTGCCAGAAGGGGTTACCAGACCAGGTTAAGACTGAGCTTGGGATATCCCTTGGATATATCTGCTTAAAGATCAGTTTGTTTCTTTGGTAACCAATCTCCTCCCTCTGGCTTTCACAAACCCTAATATTAGCCCCTGCCCAGCTGGCAAATCCATTCATAAGGTACTTGAATGAGGGGTGCTTGGCTAATTCTATCCAACAGATTAAAATACTGTCAGGCCCAGAAGCTGGCATACCTGAAAACAATTCACAATAGAGCATAGAATCAACAGCATTATTTGTAAAGACCCAGATAACCTCTCTATTTTGCATCATTAAAGTAGACAGCTCTTGATGGTTCATTTTGCCTTGTGGGTGCTGTTTGGTGGTATGCTGAGAACACAAAAATTACTGTGAGGAAATTAACATTTTACGTTGAATTTAACAAAATCTGCAAATAAAAAAGATACAGATAAAGAGGGTGAGTGGGAGGATGAGGAAGGACAAGGGAAAGATGATTAGAAAGATCAAAGCTTTTAGTCTTCCTTTGTTTTGTCTTAGTTCATTAATCTTTCATATGAGGATCTACTAAGACAGCTTTTAAAGGAACTGAGAAAATTACTTACCAAAGTACTAATGCTTTCTGTTCCATCTCATCTTCAGCATTTTCAATTATTATCTTTGAGCAGAAAGGAACTGAAAAGAAATACCCAAGAGATACCTTTCCTGAGCTTGGAAATTGAAACATTTTGATTTTAGATAACATTTTCCTATGATTTTACTATCTGGGATTATGGAAACATTAAAGCATGCTTGCAGCTACAGAACCAATATATTTGGGCAACTTTATTTATGATAAAAGAACCTTTTTTATAAAATTGATGCATTCATTCTACAGACAAATATTTTTTAACAAAGAAAACTCTCATCTTTGATGCATTGAATTTGACATGAATTTGCGTCACTATTTGCGAGCAAGGTGCAGATATAACTGTTTGTCAATCGAGTTCTGGGTGATTGCAATCAATAGAAAAGAAAAAAGTAAATTCTGACTCAAGCTGGGGCATCAGCCAAACACAGGACGAAATGTTTTCTTTGAAACCATTGCCCTCTGGAGGGGAAATGAAAAATCACCAAAGGATCAGGTAAAAATTCCTTTTTATCTCACCGCGAACCAAACTGATGCTTTACAGCCCGTGCATGGTTCTACAGACAGATGGAAAAAGGGGTTTCTGTCAGAAGAGCCACACTGGCCTCAGTGCTTATGTCAGTGGGCTGGAGAAGTAATCCCCATCTGTCTGCCCCATCACTCTTCTCCCCTTTATCTCTAAACTCACTGAACACCCATTCTACAGCAGATGTACTTTCTCTTCCAGCTCCATATTGGATACCTTCCAAGCTGGTGTCATCCCTCTTTATTTGCCAAAATATTTTTTTATGCAATCCCTAAAGCATTCTTCTCTGCCTAATGGCAGACTCTGTATTCCATCCTCTTTCTTGACCTTTCTGCCGTGTGTTTGTTCACTTGGTTGTTTTATCTTGATTACCCTTTCCTTCTTGATCTTTTATTCTTGCACAGTTTTTAGAAATTGTGTTCTCTTCTTTTTATCTCTCTACTTTCATGTCTGGCATCTATTCAAATAGACTATTTTCCTCCTGTCTCCGAGAACTTCACAGGGATTTTTCCCTTGGCCTTTAGATATTGATAGCTCATACCTTGGTTAATCACATTTAAATGTCACCTTTAACTGAATATGAGTGAAAGCAAGCTCCTTCCTTCTCAGACTTTGCGTATATATTCTCCTTGTGTTGCAAGGAAAATGATAGCATCTGCCAGTGAACTTTCCAGTTTGATTTATAACAATCTGATATCTCCTCTCCTGGCTACAAATTTGGTGATTGTTTTAACCCTAAGTATGACAGGGACACCAGCCATCTGAAAGAATGTAACAGCAGCACTCGTCCATCTGTAGAGCTGTTATATTCAGTATCTAGTGTTTCAAAGAAGAGTGCAAAACACAGAAGTCCACAACTGAAATTCTACATTAAACAAGAAAATAGAAATTAAAAAATTCTTGGCCTTCAAAATCCAGCAATAGAAACCCTGAATTTTGAAATTAAAACAGCAATCCAGTTTCATTTCAGCCTTCCTTGAACTAAGACAACAAATACCAAGGAATCAAATACAGTCATGGATTTCTCCTTGATAGCATCTAGAACTATTCCTTATTTCCTATCCAGTAATCTCATTCTACATTGACTTTCATCTGGGTGGCCAAAACATCTTCCTCTCTAGTATCTAATATGCTCTGCCACGCCTTAATACTTCAAATCCAAAACTGTGCACCTCCAAGTGAGGTCACAGTATTTACAGAGTCATAAACACAGCAGAAGTTCAGCTGTAGAAAAACATTAATCTCCAGAAGAGAGGGCTCAAGTTTGTGAGTAATAATCATATCCCAATCATATCCCCAGATGAAAGCTAGAAGGGAGAGTGTTGAAGTAACAGAGTGGGGCCCTATTTTTAATCCAGAAAAATAGTGGGTAATAAAAATTATCTTTCTTCCACTGTTTTCATTTCCCCTATTAAGGTGTACTCAAATGATCGATTACCTTATCTGTTTGCTGATTCTTGTTCTTCCTCTATTTGTGAAGAAATAAAAGCCTATGAGATAACCCAGAGATCTGTGACAAAATAGGGGAAAAAACAACAAAAAAAAGGAACAAAACAGTTGATACCACCTAAGGAAAATATTTAAGTGGTAAATCCTATTGAAATGAGACATTTGGGGGTTTTAGATTCTCCCCAGGCATGACCATCTTTCCTGAAAGGCAGCATAGTAGTGGTAATTTTGTTAAAGACCTTCCTATCTGATAATGCTGTAAGATACTGTAAAACATACACACACAACATCATAATTCTCCTTATTTTTCCCTTTTTTTAAGTTTTCACTGAAATAATCTTGCATGCTATGCTTTATTTATCAGTCTTATTTGGTGTAGGTTTTTATTTTGTGCATCCCTGTGTGACAACCTTCCCCTAAGGGTCATCCCACCCCTGTTATACTGTAATTACTGACACTAGACCATCTGTGGCTATTCTGTGCTGTACCTTTAACAACATGATTGTCTGAATCAGGAAAGGCAGAATCACTTTCCTAATTATTCTTCTTAAAACCATTGTTTGAATATTCACCTAGTTTTTGAGCTTTCTTTCAACAGGTTATAAATAACTTCTGGGGCAGTTAACTGTCAGCCAGCATGTCTGTTGTTCTTCAGCATTTGAGTCGTTGCTTAAAATCTGTTTTATTTGGATTCATAACTGTGTAAGTTTTATTGGAAATGTTCTGAAACTGAGACCAACTTCTTCTTCTTTTTTTTTTTTTTCTTTGAGAAACATGCCTGGAATAATCCTTCTTACATCATTTCATCATATGCATAAAGCTGGAGTATCATGGCACAGACAAAAATCAGATATTTCATCCAGTTCCTCTGCAGAAGTCCATCCTTATAAGATGCCAACAGATTTTCCTTACCACCTCTTGAGCAATGGAGGCATAGCTGTTTGATTTGTGAGAGTGAATTATGGAGGATAGCACCAAAATACTCCTGTCATATGTTGCCATAAGCAAAGCAGGTATACTTAATTACCTTTAAGAAAGCAATAGCAGCTACACAGTTATCTTTATGGAAGAAAGAAGTTGTTTTGATACTAACAGAATAATCATTTACACATAGCTATGTGGAGCTATATGGATAGCCTTCGTTATCCTTGGATAAATCTATAAGCTGCAGTGCCAATGCTTTACCATTCTCATGAACCTGCATCTTGACAGAAAGTTGCAAAAACTGTTTTGGAATATATTGCATACAGCTCTATTTCACAGTATATCCTAAAAATTGTAGTTAATCACACTATGCCTGGTAGCTCTCCTGCTTGTAGGATCTTCAATGATTGTCATTCTCCCAGCAGTAATTTTTCTTTCACAGGAGCAGATTGACTGTATTGGCTTGGTGAGCCAACACTGCATACCAGCCTACTGAATCAGCTCAGTATAAGACTGTTCTGGTATGTAACTCAGCAAGCATCCATGCTGAGTTATTTTTCTTCGCTCCAGGCACAGCAATTAAGAGGTATTTTTTACTGCATTTGCAATGCAGGCAATTCATCCTTCGCACTGTTGTAGTCTGGGAAACACAATACTCTGAAGTTCTGTATTCTTTGCAGCATTGCCTGAGAGCATTTTAGATGGGATTCCAGTAAACTGAGGCCAAATAGTGGTTCCATTTGCATGGTGCTGCAGTCCTTTGTCACACCCTGTCTCTTCAAGCTCCATCAACATCACCATGGGTTAAAGTACTATGCGTGTAAGAGTGACAGTTTTTGGCAGCATATTCTCAGACTAATCATGGTTTCTGCAGGTAGAGCACCATTTCTACTCGGTCAGTCAGTCAAGAGAAACAATGTCCAAGAGTAGTTACTCTAGTCTTGCTTTGCCACATCAGTGACTTCAGAAGAAATGTTCTGAGCTTTGTGGGCACCCTTATCTCATTCACGGCAGCATAAAGTAAGTATTTTTGGAAGTATGTTGTTAATTCTTGAGCATCAGCTTATCTTCTGTCAGGACAAATGCTTATAATTGGAACAAATACATTTACTTAAAAACAACTCAGCTCTGACTACTCAAAAGAGTATATTTCAATAATGTTGTTTCCCCTCTGAAAATCACTCCTCTCCAAATGTGCCTGGGCATCTGACATTTATTTGGATGTATTTAAACATTTTCCTTAGATGAGGTTATTTCTGATGGCCTTGTTGTTTGCATCCAGTCTGGTTGTTTGAAACCAAACTAAGTGTATCATTGTAGGCAGCATGCAGTGCTTATCCAGATATATTTAGCTCGAGAGGGAGGTATTCCTAATTAAATATTTAATTTATTTGGTTCCATTTTATTAGTTAGCATATGTAGCATATCTTGATACTTTATTCAGTTATTACCTCTATCCTAGCAAAGTGATCATTTCTGATTAATACAAACAGCTTTACTCTATTTAAGAATATTCAGAATCTGTATCATCAATTACCAGCATTGCATAATTTTCATTTCACTTTTTTCACTTCTAATGTGTAAGTTTAGTGTGAACTCACTGATGGTAAGCACCTGCACACAGTCTGTGTGTAGATGATAGTAAAAATTCCATTACTGATATGTATTTTTGCAATAGTTTAAACTTGTTCTTGTATCTCACAGAAGCACTTCATGTGTCACTCAAGTACTTACTGACCCTTGAGCAGACAATATGCTGTACAACCATTTTGTCTGGGACCACCTGGAAGTTTCTTCCTTGTCAGTAAGTGCTGCTTTGCTCTTTTGATAAATAGAATCTAGAATTTATTTTTTTCTCATGGAATATAACGTTGGGATTTCCAGTTATATTGAATAGTATTTCACTCTTGTTCACAGTGTGGATGCTATCTTGCATTTGAATTTGCCCCCACTTCTTTCTTACAGCATCCTAGACTGAAATCTGATTACATGTGAGCTGCCCTCAAAGAGTATTAATTTATATTCTCAAGGAACTTTAGACTGGCATTTGTCTCTTCAGAAATTGTGAATTATGCATGTCCTCTGTGCTCATTTGGAGGAAAGCATACTGAGTGTCCCATCTCCTATGCTTCGCTGTGCTCATGCAGATCTTACACTTCAAAACTTCAATAAAGTACTGCACATGCTGTGAACTACACAGAAATGTCCCAGTGACAGGCAGCAAGAGCAGCAGTGGATTATTTAGTTTGCTCAAATTCAAAATGATCTGTAGTGCAGCATGTTCTGTCAGAAATTCTCAGTATTGCAATAGGATAGCAATGTTTGTAGTGTCTAGATAATAGTAACAGTAACAACAATACCAGTCCTTATATAATGTTTCTCTTTAGTACATTGGATTTTCAAGGGAGATCTGTCTATCCTCAGTCTACAAATGAAGGCACCAAAGGAAAAGTAATTTGCTCACATTTTCAGAAGTTCACTAGCAGAAATAAAACCTGTGTTAATATGATTTGTGCCCTCTATGTGATATTTCTCTCTATCATTTGTCCTCCTGCAACATTCTGAAAATTGCTAGCATGAGAAGCATGAAATTGTAAGCCATAGTCAGGTATTATAAGGTTAATTTAAGTGTCTATTTTTTTGCCTTCTGCTGCAAACTACAAGTCTGCTCTCCCAAAAAATGTTTTCAGTCCCTGAAAAAGTGTAGATTCCACAGCAAAATTACCAAATTTATTTTATTTGTAGCTGTGAACTAATACAGAGAAATACACAGTTTGTATTTTAGTAATACTTATTTGCACAATAGTAAGATGTTATGAATGGTATTGAAGTCTGCAGGGGAATTTTCTCTTGCATGTGTACCTTTTTTTTCCTGATTCCAAGTGCATCTGATGTCCACGATGCTTTGCTTTATTTTCTCTTATTTCTCTTACTACTCATCTGGGATATTACTTAAAGCAGTCTACTTGACTTACTGTCACTCTTGATTTCCTTAAAAGAAACAGCACAATAATGGAAAACAGCACAATAAAGTAGAAAATTAAAGGTAAAAAGAAACATAAGGGATCAAAAGAGAGAATAGGACAGATAAGATAAGATAAAACATATACCAAGAACCACAAAGGAAGAAAGATCAACCAGAGGGAATTGAGTTCCCTTTTGGGGAAGTTTACTGGAATTTGTGCTATGTATTCTGAACTGGCCTTTTCCCAGTCTCTCCTATGCTGTTCTCCTTCAGTCACTCCTACAAGCTATCTCACCTATTCAGCTCACAGCAGAAATCATCTTTAGTCTTTACAGAACACCTGAGAGGTGTGAAAAACCTGTGTGTGGCTGGTATCAGTTGACATGACATTGTCATACCTCTCAGCTGCCTGGGGGCATGTGAAGATCATTTCTATTCTCTACTGAAAGCTGATCAGGATGTTGAGAAGACAACAGTCTGCAGGTCTAAGAAAGCCCAGGAAGAACACACACAGCCTTTGCCTCTATATTTGGAAATTGATAGTGGAATGCAGGCTGGGAGATGCATGATAAGAAAATGAAGGAAAAGAGAGGAGACACAATTGCACGGGAGGAAGAATACATCTTAGGAAACAGGGGCCACACAGAAAGAGGAAGAGGCACTGAGTAGAGTTGTAAGGTTGTGTAAAGTGAGAGAAATAATCCAGAGCTAGAGAAAATGAACAGGAAAATTGAATGAAGAAACGACCTGAGTATTTGTGGAAAATGATCCGCTAGATACAGAGAAAGAAGCAAAGAGAGTAACAGAAAGAAAAAGGGAAATACAATCAGCTATTTTTTATTTCCTATAGAAAATGTAGTGCAAATGTAATATTTCAAAATTAATATCTAAAAATAATTGTTTATACAGAATAGAAAATGGGGACAAAATTCTAGAGGGCAAGTGATTGAAATAAATAGGCATGTCCCCTTCCCTCAAGGCAAAAATCCAAATACTGAATTTTTAAGGACAGGCTTTTTTGTCTGAATAATACATTGTATGTGGAGAATAGGAAAATATATGGAGCATTTCTATTCTGATTGCTTTACTACTTCTCTGTTACAATTTTCACAATAAAATCACAAAAATACAATATTGTAGCACTGAGGACCAGTAAAATACAATTTAGGTGATTGACGCGATATATATGTCATGAATTATTTTAAAATGCAAGAAATTAATTTGAAATAAGAGTATAATTAACCTAGTGCACAAATTTGTTATTGCTGATTAAATAATATGTCAGCTATATTTAATAGTGTTTTGTCATGGTGCTCTAGAGTTTAGGTACTGTGTTGGTGAGGAGAGAGGGGAAACGTGCAATAAGGAGACAGAAATATGCACGAATGAAAGGAAGGGGAAAAATGTTGAAGAAGGATAAAGTAGGACTGGAAATCACTTGTTCTTGTGTAATCAAAATCATTGGATATGTGATTGCTGTGGTCAGTAAACTCTGAAGTATCATTATAATAGATTTCTCATAGCGTAAAGGTGATGGAAGAGACAGTTCTGATGATTCACTGTCTTTGCCAGCATTATTGTGATGTTAACAGGACCTGTTTATGAACCAGAATCCTTCTAGGTGCTGTACTACAACAGGCAGGAGAAAGATTCCAGGTAATTTATGAGTAAGGCATGAACTTACAGAAAGAGAAAAATGAGAAAATAAAAGGAGATAAGAATAAGCTGGTAAGTAAGATTGAATCACATTACATACCATTTTCAGGGCTTGGTTTTGACAGCCATCAGAGAAAAAGTGTGACCTAAGAAGGAATTTGAGGGATGACAGTGGAGTAAATTTGCACCAAATGTGAGAGAGAGCATGTAAAAAAGGAACAAAGGCTATTTTAAAATTTTATTCTAATATAAATGAGTTATTTTCTTGAGTTGATTGCTTAGGGCAACTGCCTCCTTTGTAGTAAATGAGGTCTGATAAATAAAGCAGGGATAAATCATAAAGTACCCCGAAAATGGAGATTCATAGCTGATTAACATTCTGCATGTGTACCAACAATGAAAGATTTAATTAATCAAGCCAAGACCAAAGGATGTCACAATTATCACAAAGCGAGGTAATGAAACCCTATGAAAAACACCGTTGTGATACTTCATGTGAATAAAATCCATGTATTTTAGACATGCTGTGAATATGGAGTTGTAGGAGTGCAAACTGTTGCCAGGGTTCTGCAGGGTTCTTTGGGCAGTGCTTTAGGTGACAGGCAGGGTAGTGACACAGCCTGCAAGGGTAGTGGAAGTTGAAAGTGGTGGGAGATTGCTTGGGGAAGGCTGACTGATTTTGGCTGGGTTCAATTGACATTGGTGGCTGAAAACCTTAATGAGGTAGCAGAGAACCATCAGTTTTGCTACAACAGCCCTAGCTGTTGCTACAGGAAGGAGTAGGGGCTGAGAAGGGAGAGTGAAAACATAATTCTTTGACCTTCTCTAATTTGTAGCATTGCTGTTGATGATTTTCTGAACAAATGCCTTTAAAATGTGAGCAGAATGAGTCTATAAGAGAAGGGAAGTATTTCCATACGTGTGTAGCAAATAGAGAACAATACTAGTGAGAGAACAAAACAGAACAATAATAAAGAGAATGAATGAATAACCTGTGAGCTGGGGGACAAAAAAAAAAGATAATATTCTCCTTGGCTAAGAAGTCTCAAGATCACCCATAATAGGCATCTGATTTGAACTGATGCTCTTAAAATCAAACTTGCTATTCATTTTGCCTATCCACAAAATAAAAATAAATTTACAAGTCAAAGGCAATAGCTGTAAAAAAGCTTATATGTCAAATTAAAAAAAAAACAAAAACAAAAAACACCCCCCACACACTTGTTAGGCTTTGTTATACTATGAAACAGCAGAACCTCTTCCCCCAAACACGCATTTTTAAGAACATGCAATCTCAAGTGCAAAAGGGAACTTTGTAGACTCCTCTTTTACTATTTATATAAAGAAAAAGGGCCTGTGAATCTATAAACACTGCTTTGCAGTGCTTCAATATATTCTTTTTGTTTATAAGTAATCTTATGTAATTTTGACACTGTTAAGGCAATTTTTAAATTGATGTATTTTTTACATCAGCATAGTGACATACTTTGCCAATAACAGTAGAAACACTTGGGCTGTTCTCAATGCTACATGGTCACTTCTCTCTTTGCACCTTTTGGAACACATATGTTTTTGTCAGGCATCAAGAAGAGGGCAGGACTTAGGCACTGCTCTGAAGTAGAAATTCTCTAGCAGCTGATCGAGCTAACTTTAACACAAAAGCTGCAGAACAAGTAACAAAATGAATTCCCTCACTGGGGGGAAAATCACAAACATTCAAAGCTAATAATTAATTACATTTCCTAAGTCTATTAAACATGTTATTTCTATTAACCTCAGTGAAGGAATGCCAAGGAGAATAGAAATAACTTGCCACTAGTCTTTTTGAAAAATAGATGTAATAGACATCTGCTTCCCATTCCTACCTTGTTTCCCTTAGGTCCATCCATTTCTTATGCAGAGGGTATGAGGAGAGGACACAAGTGCACTGGTCCTTTCTGCAGAGGCCACTGGAGTTCTCCCAGTATACAAAACCACAACTGGCACAGTCTCGATGATATGGTATCCCTGGTTGAGTTTATTTAAGTGATGATATGAAGAGAAGTGGTGCTTGAGCGCACCTACACGAGGCAGCAAGTTTTGTCCAGTAGGGTGGTTTGGAAGAACTCAGCCCAGTCACTGCTGATGCCATGATACAGCTCCATTCCTAGCAGTAATTCCATTTCTTGGCTGCATCATGGCAGAGAGGTAACAGGCAGCTTGGATTCATCTGTAACATGAAGACATTAAGGGCACAATAACATCAGAGGTATTTACATAGGTGTTGTCTGTGTGGTGCAGGCTGCCAGAGAACAGCAAGGGTTGGTCTGCTCCATGAGGGATGATGAGGTGGGAGCCAAGGCTGGCCTCAGCAGAGGCATTGCTTTGAACAGTCAAGGCAGAGTCCTCTAGTCCTGCAGAATTCCAGTGGGCTAAGGATGGTGGTAACTGGATCTGCTGGCAGGCACAGACAAGACGCAGAACCAGATCAGGAATCTATCCTGAAACTCTCTTCCAGGAGTCCAGTTAGAAATAGCAGGAAGGACCACTGGAGACTGTAATATATATCCAAGGAAGTCCAAACAGTAGTCAAGTGTGGCAATAGCTACAGCCTCTCTCCAGCAAGGAGTAGGGGCCAGGCTGGGGCTGAAGTGTAGCTCCCAGCTCCATGGCAGAGTGTATGGGGTGGGGATCCCAGCTGAGGCTGGTCACAGCAATTAAGGCCTATTGGGGCACTCAGGGCCCTGGTCTAAGAGTTAATGAGCCAATTTAAACTGGAGCTTGTATTCATGTGTCTTGCTCTGGATACACAGCACTCACACAAACACAGCCCCAATGGCCTCATCCTGGTTTGCCTCTCTGGCTGATCAGGATGGAGATCTGTTGCTGGGCAATACAAACATGTATACAATGTGTATTCCACCAGCAGCTGAGCTCAGATAGTCTCTCCAGTATCTGGCCTCTGGTTACCAGCATCCCCAGCTGCTGGCATTTGGGTATTATGAGTCACTGAGACTGCAGTTCCTCTCTTGTTCCTGATACAGACCCCTCACTCAGACACAAGTGCACATGTCATGGGCCTTTGACGGGCTGATGGTTCCTGTGATGGGCTTGGGAGAAGCTGGGGCAGGGTGTTATTTGGGTTTGCCCACCCACCATGCTCTCTATGATCCTTTGTGTGTCTAGGTTTTATCCCATCTGTTGACAAAGGACTGGTTTTTGGCTTTTTTTTTTCTTTGTTGTTTTTGTTTTAGTCTAACCCTCATCACCACCTCTTAGAAAAACTCCCGTTAATAGAGAAGGCTGCAGCATGACTCCTTAGCTACGCAGACTGCCAAGAGCATATTAAATCCTATCTCCTGCTCTGTTCTGTGGCTTTTCATAGCACATTTGGCAAATTGATTTGATTTAGCCATTACGGAGTAAATGACAGAAAATCAGTCATGGCTGGACAGTGCCAGCTAGCTATCTTTTATTTAGATGGGCTTGAGTACCACTGCATCTGCATGTGTTCCTCTCTGCCCCCCTGCCCCCAACAGACTTGAAGATAAATGGCTCTTAGGCCATTTTTATTTTCATTAATCAATACCTTTAGTGATGAATAGCTACCTACCTCTAAAGAGTCGTGGCAGGCTGTGCTTGCAGAAAGGCACAGCACACTACAACTAACCTGCTGTAATCAGAATTGGCTCCAGTTGCCTCGCTTACATGTTCCTGTGAGCAAATTCCCTTGAGTGCAGCACGTGCCCCTAACCAGGTAGCTCTGCAGAGCCACATCCCAAGAGATGGACCACCAGTCTTCACCATGAACAAGCCTGTTCCAGCAGCCTCAGCTTAATATAAGAAAGCTGTAGGAAAATATTAAGCCTATTTCCCTTCTGTGTAGCATCTCCATGTATGTGTGAGGATGGTCATGGCCATCTGGCAGTTCTCCAAAGCAATCCAACAGCATCTTGAAAAGAGCACAACTGAAGAGGCTGTCAGCAGCAGTGAGCTATCCAGCTGGCAATTAACCACATGAAAAGATCAGGCATAATAAGGTAAACTATCAATATTACAGCATGGCTGTCAAGCCACCAAAGCAGGTCTTTTCATGCAATATAGAACAGATCCTCAGCTGAGGAGTCTCCATTATCAGATTGAACTAAAGTCAACTAAGTTACAGGAAGATACCCATTTACCAGAACCAAGAACTGCGGATAGATCATTCAAAATTGAGTGGAAGTAAGTTAAAATATCTAAGGAAATTCAGCACAGATGAAAGTAAAATGACTTTTATGAGGAGAATATTTTATTAAACTGTAATTATAATTACTGTGCCTAGGTTGACTACTACCAATAAAACATGAGAATTTAATGTTATCCATATTTTAAGATCCATAAAAATACACTGGTCAGAAGCACTGAAGAACAAAAATTATTAGGATGTAGAGAACAAACAGAAGTAAACATCATGTGGTTATATGAGATAGTCATGCCTTTTATTCTGTATGTAGTTCTGATCTCCTTGTTTTAGACAGATACAGTAAACCTGAAGAGGGTGCAAAGAGGAGCAGCAGGGATGGGTGATAGGGTGTAAGTGGTTTAGGGGTTACAGAGATAGTGCTGGGTTGATGGTTGGACTTGATGATTTTAAAGGTCTCCTCCAGTCTTGATGATTCTGTGATAGGGATCATCCAGTTTACAGACTCTTGGATATGGGCTGTGACCACAAAGGGCAGACTACATAAATTAGGACTTTTAGGATGATAGCCACCTATAAAGCTATGGGTGGCAAAGTGAGGGTGACTTCGTCTGCTCCAAAGCAAAAGCTAAGAGGCATCAAATAGAATTAGGAGATGGCAGATTCAGAATAAAGCAGAGGGGATGCTGCTTCACACTGTGAAAAAGTGGGATTTCTCGCCACAAATACTGTGGTAGTATTTGGAAGATGGATAATTATCCACTTGATATACATTTATTCTTCTCTTGAGATGTGAACTACTGGCCACTTTTTTGCATAGGGCCAATTTTAAACAAATAAAATCCAGAAGTGCACAGGGCACACACTGCAGGGACATTTTTGGCATTATGTTGTTTCCTTCTCTGTACTTTCTCAAGTAGTCCCCTTCTCCTGTTAGTACCAGCCATTGCCAGTGTAGAAAGGTGTGTTTGCAAATATCCATGTTGGCTTCTCCTCGGTTCAGTGTCTGGTCTGCACCTTATAGCAAAATTGGGTTCCCCTTAGGGGTCCAACCAGCACAATGTTTCAAAATGATGAAGTCACTGGTGACTTTGCCACAGCAGACAAGCATTCCACTTAGGAAATGCTCTTGTTAGACATGTAATATTGTGTTGTTTTTTAAAAGCTTTCCATCCTTGATATGCTGTCATTCGCCCTGCTGATCTTTCCAATTTCTGTTGGCGAATGGCATCCTTTCAGTCCATCCTGGACAACAGAAAAAAGCAGGACAATGCCAGGTACCAGCAAAAACCACTTTACATGCTTCCTTGTCAGTCCAGTAGGACAGATTTTCCTGTGCTAGTGGCTGGTAACATGTAAGTTTTGCAACATCACTTTTTATTTTTTTCTTCTTCTTAATGGAAGCAAATGCATCTGGTAGATCTTGCAGATGTATATATGCATAGACACACTTACCTTCCATTTTCTCTTGTACTTTTCTTGAAATTACTTTCCTTTTGAATCCCTGGTTATCAAGATTGTGCCAGTAGATTTGCTTTTTTTGGTATGCTCAGATTATAATGTGGAGCTACTAGTGTACAATAAGATTTCAGTCTTGCTTGTGAATTAACTTGGCAAAAATAAAGTAGTTGCCTGTATTTTTAAATAAACTGGGTCCATGGAAATGCAGAAGTCCTTGCATAGGGACAGAGCAGTCTGGATGTTGCTGTACAGTGGTGGAATGGAGCAAATCATCTGAGCCGGACCAGTCTAACAACTAGAGAGCTACTGAGCCTCTGTGCATCCCCCTTTTGAGGGCTTTCAATTCCAAGGGCTTTATCAGCTTGTGTACAATATGGCACAAATGCACAGAGCAAGTCTTAATCTAATGCTGAATGACTCACTAAGCCCTTTCAGAAAACATGCAACTAGCAGCAGCTCACGAGGTTGTAACATTTGCAAAATGTGCAGGCTTTTCCTACCCACGAATTACCCAAGATTTGTCTGCATTTCAATGCTGAGTTTAAATCCGGCATAGCTATTCATCTTTCTGAGGGGAGGCTGGCATAGATTTAGTAGAAAACAACAGTCCAGTTTGAAAAAAAACAACAACCAAACACAAAAAAATTCCATAAAAGAAAACACAGAAGAAACAACAGTGTGAATTTTTTCACTCTGAGTAAATACAGGGGTCCAGCTGCTGACAGTATCATGCTGAAAGTGTGGAACTGCTGTGCTTTGTCTTTTGAGACTGGCTGGCTCTAGGAAGGTGAAGGGGTTACAGTTATTAAGGATCATGTTCTTCATCTTGAGGTTAAGGCACTTAATTGTGACTTATGGACCAAATACTGCTATGGGAAAGTATACCTTGTTCTGCAGATTGCTGCTTTAATGATCACCAGCTGCTACAACTGTTCTCTCCACTGCAAACCCTTTGTCTTCATCAGTAGTTGTGACTTTGGCCACCCTGATGTCCTGCTCTCCTACAACTGACTGCTTTCTTTGACTACAGGCAAAAATGCCCTTTGATGCCTAGCAAATAGTCCTAGAGTTCAGCTTTTTCATGGGAAACACCAGCTGGCTTTAACTTCAGGAAGGAGACTATCATAGATATAATGCATTTAAGCAGAGTTTCTTACCTGGAATTTTGGGAAATGTGTAAAATAATCTCACAAAAGAAATATTAGGTTGAAAATATATTCCTCAATTTATTTGGGATAAAAGTCTATTAGAAATGTTTGTAAAGTGTCAGCAAAAATGACATGATTTTCATGTTTGTTTTTCCCCCCCGCTTCATACATAGCATTGTGCCAACTCTTCTCAGCAACATTTGTAATTGTAAACCAGATCTAAGATTTTTCTGGCTAGGTTTCCTCTCTCTTTTATCTTTGTCTAGCATCTCTGACTGCATGAACAATCTTCCCTCAGGTTGTTGTTACTGGGGTCCTTTATAATTTTCTGATTTTCTTTATATATGCTGCCTATAATAACCCTTAACTATATAACAAAACAATCCTTTGGATTATAATAGGCAGTGTTCTGCATTATTTCTCAGAGATGAGTCAACTCTCCTCTCTTCCTTCTTCCGTGGTTTACAACACTGGTACAGTAAACACAGCCACCCATGAATTTAATTTGGTACCATCCTGCTGCTACACAGAGCGATCACAAATGTGGACATGCAGTCCAGAACAAAGAAATATGATCAGCAAGTTGTGTTACTCTTTTTCCGAATGATCAGTCCCTGGATTGCCTTCAAACACAGCATATGGCCACCTGCCTTCAACCTTTGCCATGACCTGTGCACAGCACAGCACACAAAGCATTTGGTTTTGAAACCAGCCTCAGGGATGCCCTCTGCAGTTATCATAGAAGTACAGCTCTGGTCCATTGCAGTAGTCAGGATTAACCCCCAGTGTTCTGTGTTCTCCCTGACTGTCTTCAAAAAATACTATAGATAAATGTTCTGGCTTCATGAATGGAGTTGATGGGATAGCATTTTACCCACCAACTCTGAGAAGTAAGCTGTTGTAGGGCACTGCAATAGTCTTAATCCCAGATGAAATGTGAAAATACCAAAATACATAATCTGGTGAGAGCTGAAAAATCTGTATCTCATGGGGAAAAACAAAGAAAACACGTCCATCAATTTCCACACAGTGCAGCACAAGGGCTGTTTGCAATTGCTATGCAATTTAGATGGGAAAGAGAGTATTCTCGAGCTTTGACCAGTCCGATTGTACACCCCACCCAGAAAAGAGTGCTTCCATTCTGTCTCTTGGGAGGTGAGTGAGAGCTCACGCTGTAGTTTCAATTCATGCATGATAATGTGAAGGAAAGCCTCAAACTGCACATATGATTTCTCTTTCTTCCTATCCTCTTCCCCCACCCCAAATACCCTCTTAAATCACTACTTTTCTGTTTCAAACAACAAGGCTGGACAGGTGAAATTTTAAATAATGATTGAGGATTTTTTTATTCATTTAAGTTTCAATATCATTACAGAAAATGTTATGGTACAGAGTTGTTTAACATTAGTTTTATTTCTTTGCTCATTTAATTTCCACACGAATGCTGGTAACACTAATATCTGTACAAGATCAGTCTTTGATTTTTTTTAGTTTTTAGTTCTGTACATTTTTAAATGTATTGGTTAAAAAGGCTGTCAGCACTTAAGGAAGCAATTTTTTTGTTTGTTGAAATAAAAGGTATCCAGTTACTGCCCAAGAGTACTGAGCTGGGTGGCTGCTGGGACGAGAGATCCCTGAATGCGCAGCGAGGTGAGGAAACCTCGGGGCTTCATTGGGTTCCCAGTGCAGCCACTCTGCTTTTGGCACTGTGCACATCAACACGAGATACAAGATAAAGAACAAGCAGAAGCTCTCTGTGAAGCGGTTATGAAGCATACTAATAAGGGAAATCCAAGTGTTGTCTACGCTAGTATAAATAAGCAGACAGCCTTGTTTTAAGAGCATAAGTAGTTGTATCTTAAAGATGAGAAAAAACACAAGTTCTGCAGGCACCTACTGCTGTCTACTAAAAGCTACCGCTATTAGAACTAGCATTGAACACACAAAGCAATTGCAAGGAAAGGAAAAAGTTGCTTTGATATAATCAGAATAAATTTCTTTGTTAAGATTTGTTTTAAAGTTTTTTTTTAAAAGGTATTTATTTAAATTCCATTTGAAATATATTTCAAGATGTTGACTATACTGATCAACTTTTATCCAAATCAGAAAAACTAGCTGTGCCGTTGCATATTACAGGATACAGTCAATGATATGTGGACATGCATCAAAGCTTCGCTCTTGCTGGTGACATCATAGCCTTCCAATGACCATGACATCGACCACCTCCCCCTTGTGAAGCTCCACATACTGCTCTGTCTTTGGAGGTAGCATCAACAGTCCATTGGCACTGCGCATACTCATCAGACGACTGCTCATCTGATTCCCTACAGGAGAGAGAGAACAACTTCAGTCAAGTCTTCAGTTAGTTCCAAATGCTGCAACACATCATGCAACAAACAAAAGCTGTTATTACAAAGATGTTTATGTGGCTAAGTTATAGAGCTGGGATCTTGCCATTCCAAGGTGAATGGAAACAGAAGTCTGTGGAGAAGTCAGCCTCTCATCGGACTGGCTCTCAAAATTGTGACTCCCTTTGCTGATTGCTTTTCTATCCAGCCTTCCACATTATCTATATCATGTATCTTATCCTAGTAAATTGCTTTTCTGTTTGAATTTCTAATCCTATCAAAATTACTTTATTTTTCTACTTGTATTCCTAAATCCAGTTGTACAAACATTAAAATCAGCACAGTCTAGAATATTTTTAATGTACTGTTATAGAGTAAGTTTGATTAACTTTATTATCTCTGATTAGAATCATTTAGGTTGGAAAAAGCCTTCAAGATCATTGGGTCCAACCTTTGACCAAAGACCATCATTTCACTAAACCATAGCACTAAGTGCCAAGCCCAGTTGTTTGTTGAACACTTCCAGGGATGGTGACTCCACTTCCCTGGGCGGTCTGTTCCAATGCTTGACCACCCTTTCAGTGAAGAAATTCCTCCTGATGTCCAACCTGAACCTCCCCTGGCACAGCTTGAGGCCATTTCCTCTCCTCTTGTCCAGCTCCTCTTCAACCCCAGCTCCCTCAGCCTCTTCTCAAAAGCCCTGTGCTCCAGACCCTTCACCAGCTCTGCTGCCCTTCCCTGGATCCTCTCCAGCCCCTCAATATCTTTCTCACGGTGAGGGGCACAGAACTGGACACAGCACTTGAGGTGCAGCCTCACCAGTGCCAGTACAGGGGGACAATCACTGTCCTGGTCCTGCTGGCCACCCTATTGCTGATACAGGCCAGGATGCCATTGGCCTTCTTGGCCACCTGGGCAACACTGCTGGCTCATGTTCAGCTGCTGTTGACCAGCATCCTCAGGTCCTTTTCTGCTGGGCTCTGGAGTACTCCTCTTTAGCATTAATAGCTTAGCACTAGTAGCTAAAATAGTTGAAGTCTTAGGCCACAAGAGCTGACAGCGTAAACTTTTCAATAAAATCAATGCTGCTAACACAGAACTAGCTGAATCTGACAGATACGAGCACAATGAAGACAAGGATCAAGGAAACAATTCTATGAGAATAAGGTAATTTCAGAAGAAGGTCAGCCCAGCAACAAAGAAAACCAGTAAGAAATCAAGAGACCACCAACTAGAATTAAGTGACTGGACTTCAAGATTGAGTGCTGGGTGGTACAAGTATAATTGGAGGGTGTGATCTGGGGTAGAAGTCCCTCTCCAGAGACACCCAGCTCAAGCTGTACCCTGAGAACTAATGAAAGAGGAATTCAAAACCTTCACCTGGACTTTAGGTTTTCCAGTGGGATCCTGGGGTTGGACCCTGTTATGTGTGTTGGCTGTGTAAAATTCCGTAACACAAACCATCTCAAAAGAATGGGTTTCTCTGGGACACTGAGCTTCACAACACATGCTGAATATGAACAGTATCATATTGGTTGTATTGACAAAACCAAAATATACTATAAAAAGTAATTCCCTTTACTTTCTTGGTTTCCAAACTCCCAGATTGACAGAGAAACCATTCCATACAGTCCATTTGTGTAGGGAAAGAACTGATGCACAACAAAACAGAGTTAAACCAAATACTTCACTGTAGAATGTACGTAATAACTTGACTTATAGCTGGAAATGTATCAGAAGCTGTGTGATGGAAGCAATGGTAAGAACTTTCTCTGAGGAAGCAGTCAGGAACTTTTATTTTCCCTGTGGAGACCCATATACAGTGCTTTGTATTAAACAATTTGGAGGTACCAAAAAGGCAATTAGTTGTGTAAGGACCTGACTCTCTTGAGAAACTGTCAGAGTCAGCCTTCCAGCAGTACACAGTTAAAAAAGTATTAGAAGCTAGTATTTACCTCAACTGCAGCTGAGTATCCAGAAGTATGACTAATAAGGCCTTGGTCAACTTTAAGAGAACATAAACAGTCTCTTCTATCTCTTCTGCTATTCTAGTTCAGCTAAAATCACACTTCTTTTATTTGTACTGCTCCTAGGTGTGCCCCAACTCGTGCTTGTTTAGTACATGCACAACAGCAAAAGGAGCCAAATGTGCCTGAGTGCAAGTAAGCATGGTGGTTGTTTATAGAAAGGAATGTGTGCACATATGCAAACACACAGGAGCAGTGTGTGTGTGTGAAAAGTCAGGTTATTAAAATAAAGGAAATTTTAACGGTTAGGTTGGCAAGTCGTATCATGACTGAATTTTGTACTAGTGTACATGGATGGGGGCACAAGTATGTCAGCATATGAGTCTGCATAGAAAAGGTTATATGAAAAAACCTGTGCACAGGCTTGGTTGTTTTTAGACATATATGTAGGAAGGCAAGGCCCTGTGTGTCTGTCAGTCTGTGTGACTGGGCACTAACCTGTACTCTGTGCCCAAGGTAGTGGTTCTTGATGATGCCAAGTCAGTATGCACCGATGATATTCTGGGCGGGGGTCCAATTTTACATCACATGATAACTGCAGAAGAGAAAAGAAAGGATGAACATGTCATGCATTCAGAACATGCACACACTGTCTAAGCTAGTGGAACAATCTGCTCAGTTGTTTTTCCTTAAAAACAGTCTTTTGAAAATCTTGCATTTTGAGGTGAAATGGTATCTAGTGCAAAATTCAAAGCTGTAGAAGGCACAGCCTGCAGTATTTAAGGCAACTACAACTGTGATATTATAATCTCAAAGTGTGTGATAGAGTCTACATGCATTAAGTGGAATATTCCAAAACTGTTCCTTTACTGAGAGTTTACAGATAGCATTTCACCAGAAAAAAAGCATTTCTGGTCTCTGGATTACATTGTACAAAAATGCTGTTCACACTGAAAATCATGCTAGCTCTGACAAAAGGGAAATGGCCAATCTTTGAAATGAGAAGACATACAGGAAATTGCTCACAATGGAATTTAATGTAACACATTGGAAAATTCATGCAAAAGTGAAGGTTACTACAAATTGCTCTCTGCTTTAGAATATTTTAGCTGTGAGACAAAGAAAAATCTGGATGCTTGAGGAAATGCAAGAGACAGAATAATCAGTAAGAGACAAGCACATAGCCAAGAACACTAGGAAAGCTACAAAAGGTGATGTGTTCCTTGGTACATTATTTGAATAAAAAATAGAAGAAGAATACATTATAATAACAAGCCTTGCATCTATATTAAATAGAATTACAATCTCCATGATTTATTAGAAGACTGAAAAGAATATTTTAAGGGATTTATATTGCTTAGGGTGGAGGTCATGTGGGTAACTTATAGAGATAACAGAAAGGCTTTGAAGTTTGTATTTTCTATCATTAATATACAAATATCCAACTCTAGGTATTCACAGGTCACTTTGCATTTTTACCACAGTTAAAACAAATGTTTCCTTAAACAGGACAGTGTCCCTCCTGCTTGACTATCAAGTATCTCTGTGTCTGTATATCTTTCTCCTTTGGATGACCATCTAACTCTCAGAAATTATGGGGCTGATTATTACAATTAACAGAGACTGTAACTCTGTGTGAACTTTCTTCAACTGCCAGAAGGGCTAGTCTAGGGCTCAGATTCCCCAAACACATCAGTCTTTCAGAGCCCAGTGAGCTGTGGTTCAACATCTTGAGAGAATTTTTAAACAGAGAACAAGCTTCTTACCCTGGCTTTGATGATGGTGGGCCGAGGATCCAGGATACCCTGCATTTTCCTCAGTGCAGGAACAACAAAGAGATTGCAGGTGACGACAGCTGACACGGGGTTGCCTGTAGAATGAAGAACAGGTGGTGGTGACTCCCTCTTGATTTACTCTGTGAATTGCTCCAAATGAACTCATGGTTTTATAGCAAATTCACTCTAAAGGACTCTACAGGGCTTTCCACACTATGTACAGCAAATGTTTCATTCAAGACTTGCAGTGGCATGTGGCAAGTACATCTGTTGAAAGCTACACTCTGGATGATGGTGTGCTGAAATTCTGCTCTGACCAGAACTGCCCCACGTTCCTCAGGCCCCACCATGTGCCTCTGTTCTTCCATGATCTTTGTCCTATGCCTAGATTTGTCTGGGGCTGGGGCAGAGTTTATTGTGTACAGGTATTGGTTCTACCTCACAGGGCTCTCAATTCATGATTAATGGTTCCCAGGCACATGGAAAAATAACTTTCAATTCCCTAACAGAGTGGAAAAATGCTTTAGCACAAATTCTAAGGAGGATTCTACTGATTTATATATTTTCTGTTGAAAATGTACTACAGCAACTAAAGAAAGAGAAAGTAAAAGCACTGGGGATACATCTGAAAACCACTAGTTTATCAAGAGCAGGATTCCTTGTGTTGTCAAAATCCATGGAAAGTCAGAGTGATAACAATAAAATAAATTGCTCCTGATCTAGGAAGACAGAGAACCCTAAGTAAATGTTTATTCTGAATGGATGCTTTCCCGGGGCACGCAGCAGCAGTGGTGCTGTTTGCTGCCCTCTTTTGGTTCCACAGCAGGAGCATGATAAACAAAAGTATTCCATGACACATTCCTTGGCACTCCCTCATTTTTGTCTCTGCTTTCTGTATGTCAGAGGGATGCACTGACTTACACACACACAGGATATTTACTGTGAAGGTGGAGGGAGCTGTAGGAAAAAACACCCTTATAAAAACCCTAAGGAAATTGTAGGATGGAAGAAATCATAAGACTGGTACACCAGCAACTTCTGAGCACAGGAACAAAGGAGAACTCCTTAGTACATTCCTGTAAGCCCATTTCTGCTGGAAATTTCTGAGAAAATCTTACGGGTACGTTCCTTAGGGATGCCAACACCAGGCACAGGTGCTGTAAAATGTAACTATCCTGCTTCATGTCTGTCATCTCTCCACAGCAACAAAAGTAACCCACAAAACATCTCACCTGGGAGCGCAAAGATTATTTTTCTTACGCCGTCAATATCCAGAGTTGCAAAAGTTGTTGGCAGGCTATGGAAAAGGAAAGTTATTCAATATCTGCATTAGACTTTGACTTAACGTTACTATATTATTTAAAACATTTGGAAAAGAAAACAAAACAGAGTATCTATCTCTTAGCAGATCACTAGCACCTGCTGATTATTCCATACTGAAGGTATAATCCTCTCTCTGTGCTGACAGAACAATTAATTTTTCTTGATGTTCAGCTATTAAGTTTTAAGCAGAGGAGTTTTCTTCTGGAGAGGAAACATCTAAAAGGAGATGAAGTAGTAACTAAAAATCTATTTCTAGCATTGTCTTTATGCTAGAAGCCAATCAACAAAGAAGTAATACTGAAATTATGCAATTACAGAGCTGTGTTTGTTTTTCATATAAGGGTCTCCACATTTTTATAACATTAGTGACTCTAATTCTCTTACTCCAGTCTCTATCTACAACAGTATTTCTGAGCAGCAAATGCTAGCTAGTCTGCAGATGAACAAATTCAGATACACAGCCAGAGCTGCAGCCAGGTAAGACCCAGGTCCATCAGTGGAGTTTTCTTTGCCTTTCAGAGCTGCTCCTGAGTGATCTTTAGTGGCTTGTCAGGAGGGCCATTACAGTTATACAAATAGAACAGCAAAGTTGGCTCAAGAATGTGGCTGGTAAAGAAAAGGGACTCATTCATGAAAAAGGAATTCTGTACACCTATGTTAATATAATAATTTTAAACATTAGAAATTATACCTTATAGGAGCAATCATAGGCTGGGTTCCTTGGCTCCATCTTGAGCTGACTGCTATCACCTGGTCAGCAGATGATAGCTGATGACCAGAAGCAGCTTTGGAGATGTGCCACACTTTGATCATTACCACCTAGTTTTCTATCTGCTAAGGCTGATCAGTATGCTATTTTACAGGGGAAGTCAGTGTTTGATGTTTCTGTTTCAAAATGTCTCTAACACGATGGGAACTATGTACCAGACCTCCAAGTCTTATAACCAGTGCACAAACCAAGGCACAAAGAAATCTAATTGCTAATTCATATTTACTGGAAACTCTGAATTCTCATATGATATTTCAACACCATCATTGGTAAAGTCTTCCAATACTTTCTTCTGGCAGTGCCGCTAGGCTAGATATAACCTTAGGTAAGCTCAGCAGCTTTCAGATCAAGTGGAGGGATGGTAAATCCCAGGTGTCACTCTACATTCCTGTAGCACATCAAAACACAGGCATACAAGAAATTCTGGCTTTGCTCTTGGAACTCACTCAAGGGATTTTTTCCCCAAATGATAATCACAATTCATATCTAAGGTATTTTAAGGCACAGTTAATAACACCCAAGATACAATATTTGCTACTGCACTACAGCCAATGCAGGTGAGAGTACTTAGACAAAGAACAGATAACCCAATGTTTTGGTAGCAGAAAGAAATACCTTTCTTGTGGCATAAAATAAAAATTGACATTTGGGGAAGAAAAGGATTTCTGAAAGCTTTTTAGCTAGTTATTAAAAGTTTATTGCTACCAGTCTACAGAGGGATCACCAGAAGAAAGAATTATGTTTGCTTTCAGATAAGCCAGAACCAGAATTTAATATCTTGAATTCTCTAAATGAGGCTATCCATTCTTGTCAGCAGCAGAGGCTGGAGTGCAGATCCCAGTTCTGGGACTCCCCTACACTGATTGTAGCAGTATGACAAGCAGTGAGCAATTTCCACGCCTGGGCTACGTCCACCACGTGAGGAAACATGCTTTCTGCTCACTCGCTCCTTTCATGGAAGGGAGGTGGTGGTAGCAGCAGCACAAGCACCAAGCCCACATACACGCTTTACTGGATTGGATGCAAGAGGCAGTAGAAGTATTTCTCTGCTTTCACAGCAAACGCTCGCCTTCAGTTCTACTCCCTGACAACAGATATGGACTAGAGGGAATAATATCTCACAGCTGTGCTTGGTCTTGTATTGCTGGACCATGCCAACCTAGCTTGCAAACAAGCCACACTCCCCAGCGTGTGAGGCAGAGCCACAGACATCCTTCCACTACTGCACTGTGAAAGGAACTCTCTATTTCCAATCCATGTAGCTTTCATTTCCTCTACAAAGCACACTCCCAGACCCATTAATGAGCAGTGCTACAGCAAAGGAAAGCAGAGCTGAAACAGTTTTCTGAGGTGAAGAAAACACAGTAAGGATTGTGCTTACTTAAAAAGTACTATGCTCAATGTACCAGTTAGACAAAGCTTTGTAAATCGGCTGTCATTCCACCCCTCTCAAGGAATTGCTTGTTTGTAGGAAGATAGTTTATGCAAATTTTGAAGTGAAATAAGATGCTCTCTAAGCAAAGTAGCTGTTTAATGTCCTTACATTTTCTGGTTATTTCCTAACCATGTCAGTGCGAGCTCTGTGATCACACTGAAAACTGTAGGGATATTTATACCATGTTGCTTTCCCATCAACCCCCAAAACCTGATTTGCAACAGTTTTAAGAGAAGTATCTCTTACTGATGAAAAGTAATATTTTTGCTCCAGTTAATTTCACCCATAAAGATGACGACTAACAGAGTAGTCTCCGTTTTTGCTTCTTTTCCCATATATATCTCTCCTGTGGTTTATAGTATATTTGGAAAACTGAAATCTGCTGAAGCACACCATTAGGATATTTGGTCCAATATTGCCTCCATCTAGGCTGCCTAAACAGAAAGATTTCTTACCCTGGTTTCATAAAAACTCTGCCGAAGTGAATCTGTGCGTGAAGATCAATATCCAGCACCTGTTTAAGATAGTCCTGTTTAAATGAGGAAAAAACAAATCAATTAAGTAACATCAAAGCGGCTTTAAATCATCTAAGCATTCAAAGCAATTAATTAAAATCAAGTGAAGATGAAAGATTTTCCATAACCTGAAAGTGCTACAGTCCAGTGGGGAATTTTCAGTATTTGAAAGGAAGGAGTTTTCGAAAAGAAGAGGTAAAGAACAGACTCATTTTAGGTGTTCAACCAGGCTCCATGAGGACACAGTAACATATTTATTTAAAAGTCATTTGCAGCATCAGAATATTAGAGGACACCACAAACACCTACTACTAAAACATTCTCTATGTGAAAGATGGAAACCTTTTAGGGTTCAAAATTAAGACTTAAAATCATCAAGTTATTTAACTTTTGCCATGGAAGCTACATGTCAGTAGATTTAGAGATCTCCTAGTACTTTTGAAATTAATACTGTGCTGTACTGTAGAAATCATAGTTTTCCAGGATACTGTAATTATTGTAATTTCCTGGGGACATGGTCTAAATCACAGTGGTTGTATTTAATATTCCTTAGAAAGGAAAAACCGTGGGTGGCTTGTGTATGAATTCAAGTTAAATGATTTTGCATAAACACAATTGATCCAGTTATTAAACCAAATTGAATTACTTGTTTAGTCTTTTTATAGAAGATTGCTGGGCTTAAAGATATAGTACCCAATCTGTTGTGTTTAGTGAGGTTAAAGACACAAGCCATAACAGTCATCTCTTTTCCTGTCTTTCTCTCTTTTTGTGTGTGTGTGTATGTGTGTGTGTATTCAAATACTTGAAAAGCAGCAACTCATTTCAGCCAGGCATGAATTCTCAATTATTGATTGCATTAACCCCATTTTTACTTTCTCTTTACTTTTTGGATGTTCACAGCTACTGCATTAAAACTGTAGAAAGCTCAGTATCAGAGGGCAGACCATCAGTGGAATACAGAGACTGCTGACTTTATGCTGTTGCCTCAAATTCAGAGTGGAGAGAAATCAGCCAGAAGGCACAAATGCCTGTAGACCACTCAGCGCCCCAGCCACGTCCTGGTGTTGCTGTGTCTGCACTGTGTCGCTACACTCCCAATTTAAAGACCAGCACTTGTCCTTGGTTATTTTTCTAAGAATACTGAAAGCAATTAGAGTAATTGAAAGTAATTGGCACTTGTTTAACTAATTACCCATTTTCGTGATGTATCCAACAATATGATTTCTACTCAAAAAAGTGACAAAAAGTCATGTTTGCCATCTCCTAATGACTGTCTTTAGTATCAGTTATAAAAGGAGAGATGTTTCTTTTACCTGCCAAACTCACAGATTCAGCCTGGGATCAAAAAGTAATCTGAGTTTTCCTTCGCATAAGTCATGATTAATAAATGTCCTGCAGGTTCATCTATGCCCCACCAGCATCTGTGTATCCCTATTTTCTTTGATGGTTTTGGCACAGGGATTACCAACAGGAACTCAATCAACAATTCTGTTAATGATTCAAAAGGCAAATATATCAGCTCACTGGGACTCATATGTATTGCCCCTGTAGGACTACCAGGCGCAGAACGTGATATAACTATTTTTGTAACAGATAGAGCTTTGGCACATTCAGGAAACAGATGTGCTGAGTGAAAAAGAGCTACGTATATACTTGGGTTGCTTTTCCAAGTACGTACAAAGTACCTATCTATATTTTACCTACTCTAAGAATAAAATGAAGTCTATTGCCTGCATGTGCTATTAACCAGGCACCTTCCTCATCGTAACTACATAAATTTTTCCTTAAATAAAAACACATTTGCAAATCACTCACATCAAGAATTAAAATCTTCTCTGTTGCACTATGTTTAATATAGTACAGTAACAAGAACAAAGGGAACGAGGATGGCACTGAAGAGTATTTCTTAATTAATTCACATGTAAGTGTTCCAATAGAAGTATGATCCCTTTTTAACAAATATTAATACAAAGGTAGTAGCTCTGATGACACTCTGGCTTGAAATTCTTATTTATATTGTAGCAAGTCATACTTAAATTTAGCATACCTTTTCCCCCATAGATACACCTCCTGATGTAATGATCACATCTGCACGGCTGATACCCTCATTCAGTGCATTCAGTAAATCATCTGGGCTACAGGAAAGAACAGGCAAGCAGGTTAGTGGCATGGAACTATTATGCATTGTAATGTGAGTGTCTGTGCGCACACATACAGATGCATATATACACATGTGCTTTAGGTAAGAGATATTCACTCTAAAATAATACAAGACATTTTCCTTCTTAAGGCTCCACACTGTTCAATTCAAGTCAAGAACTCCAATCTCATTAAGTGAATGCAACACTGTTTGGCACTTTTCTGTCTAAGAGCTTTGCAAGAGGAACAGTGGGATACTTTAGATCAGGACTGAAGTGTTAACACAATGTCTAAGAGTACGCAATTGGCACAGGAGGTAGCAATAAAATTACGGTTTAGATGAACTGACAGGGCTATATAAAGGGACCTGACACATGAAAATTACTGGCCACCAAACAGGCTTATTTAATGTGTGCAAAAATGGGGGTAAGGCTCCACTTTAAACTTCAATCAGTGAAAGAGTGGGAGTAAATCCTTGTCTTCTGTATTAGAGGGCTGTGCAGCAATTCCAGATGTATATCCACTTCATCTTGAAAAAGTGCAATCCATCTTGTTCAAGAGTCTATTCCCCTTCATGAGAAACAGTGTAAGAGAGCTACAGTCCTCCACACAAAGAGTGCAACTGTGTAGGTGAAGGATGCTGGTGTCCAAACTCTTTTCTTCCTATTTTAGATCTAAACTGGAAATTTGGAAGTGGGCATTAGATATCTAAGAGCAATACTGATGCTCATACAGAGCTTCAAGGCACGCAGTGGAGAAACTTGGTAATACAACTCACAAAAGACCAAAGGAATCCAAAAGAATTTCCAACACATTAAATACATACTTTGCATTTAACATTTGTGAACTGACCAGAAGTTGACTGATGAAGTTGAAGTATGACCTTATGTAACGTTTCTTCAACAGTATGTTTTCACTTCAGTGTTCCTGAAAGTGTTTCATGAGAGGCTCTTTCTACTTAGAATGCAACTGAAAGAATGGGCAATGACGCTAGCAACTGTTTGAAGAACTTCACCTGGAATACAGCATCTCAGGTAAATGTATTACATTACAATTACAAAATGCCATTATGGGTTGTCAAGGCTTTGCAGTTTGAAAATGGCATGTGGGCTATCCTTTGGGAACTTTGGCTATATTTCACTAAAAGGTAGAACCAGTGCAATTATTTTGGAGTTTGAGCTGAAATCAGGAAAATTAGAAATAGTATGCAAGGCCTAGTTAATCTTTCAGAGACTCGCAGAAACTGTACGTTTCAAAAGGTCTCAGAAAGAAAAATTCTTTCTTCTGAACATCAATTCTTTGCCCATGGTTCAATGAAATATAAGCAGCAGTTAGCATGACATGGTGCTGTGTGCACTACAATTTCTGTGACACAAGAATGACTGCACTCCTCACTGAGGAGGTATCTCAAGTGCATCCAGCCCTGCACACTCCTCATCTCCTCACCAGAGAGCCTGCAGGTGTCCTCTACCCTGGTTATACCTCACAGGCAGAAAGATTCAAGACCCCTTCTCTACTATGTCCAGTGACTGAAGCTGCATCCTCTTTGGCATCACAGTGTGGTTATCCTGCAAACTGTTATTATTCGTATGGGGTTACATCCACTCTTTAGGGTCATATTGTTTTGTTAGAGGTAGGCAACAAGCTACAGCAGAGAGAAGGGCAGACTGCTGGTGCTGTAGACTGTAATCAATAAGGCAAAATTATACACTGCCCTTTTTCTAAAGGAAACAGTGGCTGCAAATATTGTGTCATGCCATCATGACTTTTATTTAGGGTACTGGGTATCTTGAGTACTCTTAATGGCCTACAATGAATGGCTAAACTCTGTTTTCTTTGGGAGAAAATATAAAACATATGGACTCAAGCAAAACCGTCTCCTTTATTCTTTAGGAAACAGAGACGTTTCATCAGCTGCCCCTTCTGAAATCTCAAGATCATTTTTCCCCAAATACAGCAAAAATCTCCACTATTTATTGGAAGGAAAACAGAAAGAAGCAAGTCTGCTGTTGGTTACTGTATCTTCTTCAGAACCAACTGTTTCATATTGTCTAAGTAGTATCTGTATATAAAAAGTTATCGTTTAAGAACATAATGGAGTTTGTAATAGGAAGTCTCCCAAGACCGAGGTATTCCTTAATCCTTGCCAATGAGGGTACAGGTTGGAATGCAGCAAGGAATACATATTCCCTGCACATACTGGCATTCCTGACACTCAACAGGCAGAGACTCAGGCCACTATTACTAGACTAAGAGTGCTTTCAGTATGTTTTACCTATTAGGCTGTGATGGAGCTGAGGACCTTATCTGGAGCTCACTCCAGGCTGTTTCATTTTATCTTGTTTAGTTATTTAGAAGTTATCCATCGGTAGCAAGACCTCCTGTCTGGGGACATGCTCATTCTAGATTATGAAGTGTGCTTGCTTTAGCTTGTGGTTTGAGAATAATAGAAGAACAGTAAAAAGCAAACAAGTATTTATTCAACTGTTGTTAAATAGAATGGAAGTGCTGCTACTTCCATACTGAACATATATATGTGTTTGTATATTATAAAATTAACAAAGGAAAAAAACAAACAATTACCCCCTCCCCTCCCCAGTAAGCCCAAACTTAAACCAGGTCAGGACTCAATTCACCCCCTTTCTTTATGAGGGTAGAGTATCACTGGCGTAGTTCATCATTCAGTTTTTTATTATGTCATGTAAAAAGTTGAATATGACTGGACTTGGTGCATTTTTTTAGCATTTCCAGTAGAACGATCCATAAAATACATACTTTTCTTTACCATCCGCATAATGCAAGGCATTTAAAAATTCTACCTTTAAAAATTTATCCAACCAATGGCACAGCATATCATCTTTAGATAGTTGCAAAATGCACTTAATTCGTCTAAAATGAAAGATGTGATAGAAATTTTATTGTAATAAACTGAATGATTGTTAGTTTGGGTTTTGCTCTGAAGAAAGGAGACATTTGCAGAATTCCCTCCCCTGCCTTTGCAGAAAGTGTCTCCCTTCTTGCCATTTTTGGCAGTCTTCTTTTTGTCACTTAGGTCTGCCTGACTTCATGAAGTACTTCAGGCTAGTAGTTCCATGACTCTGCAGTTAGCACTAAGCACTCCTTACAGTCACCTGTTGTAATCTTCAAACACTTGACTTTGGTGATTTAATGCAGAGAGTTATTACTCAACTTGCATATTAACACATATTTGAAATAGCCAGATAACAAGATACTACTTCTTGTTTCATTTGATGTGTAACAGTGAACAGCTTCTCCTTTGGACTGACATGGAAAGGGAATAAATAATTGAAGACTATTAAATTTTGAAAGAATAGACAAGATAACTTTGGCATCTGAGCATAACAAAACAAGACAGTTCTAAAAGGCATGTGACAAATCACCATGAAGCTGAGAAAGGTATAGATCAGAAGGTGTATTCTGGAGCCCTAGCCATTATTAGGGGCAGGGTACTGCATTAGCTAGACTAATGGTCTAATTTACCATGATAAAGCCTTTCAAATATCTTGTCAAAGTGCTATTCTTGGACTTTTCCCCTTCATGGACAGAACTGTAACAGGTGCTCAGATATAACGGTGAATACCTTAATCAGTGTAAAGTAGATTTTGATGGGAAGTCTCATTTCCAGATGGGAAAACTATTCTGTTTCATTTGGTGATTTTCAAAGTCAGAGTGACATTGTGCACAAAAAGGGACTGTGCTTTTCTAACATGCTGCAACTTATTTAAAAAGTTATACTTTGTATGTTTCCGATCACATCTGAGTATCTTCTCTAAATATCTTGAAGAAAATTTGTTCTATAAGGACTGCATAGTTTATGAAACTATTCATATAGATAAATAAGGACAAATCCAAACTTTCTCGCAACATCCAGAGCATACTGTGTCTGCACAAATATTATTATACATTATTATTATACATTTTTAAACTGCAGACATAGTAACTTGCACAAAGAGTGCATGTATTTTTAATATATCTTTATATTCTCTGCTAATTTTGCTAGTTTGATAAAGAGAGTAGTTACATAACTACCTCAATTTCTGTATCTTTTTTGTTCAGTTTCATGGAACAGAATGAGCATTACAATCTGGAAATTACGTGGAGGGTAACTTGTATAATGGCAGCAGCATGCATCCAGTAAGTAGATGCATAACAGTACAGCTGACATGCCACTTGATTTCATTAATTTCAAGACAGGGCTTGCAGGATTCTGGGTTCATGAAAAAATCTGATTATCAAGGCTAGTTTGTGGAAAATGTATGCAACATTTGATTATTGAGCCATCTTTGAACTGAAAAGATGTACAGAAAGGTGTAAGAACTTGAACAAGGAAATAATGCAAACCTCATTAAAATAGACATCAGCCATGTAGATTTTTATCTTTTTGCTCTCAAAAGAAATAACTACATTACAGTCAAGACTGAAGAATTCTCTATGTTTTAAGTGCCATTTTGAAGTACCCTAAATTACAGTGTAATTTTCTCTTTCAAATAGAAATTGATGTCAGTTAATTCACTTTTGTTGATCCTATTGTTGTGCTTCACTGTCATTAATTATAAATCTGTCAGCTTTTCCTGTGATACAACCCTGAACAGCAGTAGTTTGATACATGCAATTAAACTACTCAGTTTTATAATTTAATTTAGAAAACAAATAACAGCAAATGGTGTTCTGTATTCACCTTCCACTCTGGAGTAAATTGAGTGATCCTCATTAAAATCGAACTGCAGCCTTTAGCTAGGACTGACTTAGCAAGCCATTGCCACAGTACAAAATCCATAGTTCACTGCTAATTCCCAGGACCATTTCTACCGTGCTCTTTGCCACAGCAGTCTCGTTCATTCATTCAAATTAACCTCATTACCTCACAGTCATTTCCAGTCCTTGCTGCCCACTGCCATACACATCTATTACTATTGGGTGGCTAATAAAAACATTTGAGATTGTTGTATTTTCCTATTCAGCACCCTGGGGTTTTATTAACACAGATCTTCTGGAAACCTGTACTTGCAAAATTTGTGCATGCAAACCATCTCAGTTAGCACCGTAAACCTGTGTGCTTCACAGATATACTGGACACAGATACAGGAAGATACACATGCACCATAATGCACCAGATGCATGCAGAAGTGTCTACAGTGAGTTCAAAAGCTCAGGAGCAGAGCTGGGTAACCTTTCTTGCCTACTGTTTTATTTGAAAGTATCTCAAGTATTTCAGTTATATGCTGAAAGCCATGATCCTTAACAGATTCAGAGGAGCTACTGATTCCTAGACACAGTGAGGATGGAAGTGCCCGCAGTGATCCTGCACCAATCACACTGAAGACCAAGTAGACCAGCTGCTACTCCAAACTCCAGTACTTGGCTGCAAACTTCAAAAGGCTACGTGCTGTCTGACATGCCCTGCATTTAGCACGTTCTGGCTGTGTCCCCACAGACTGAGAACAGTGGTTTGTACTCGGTTTGTGTCTTCTGAGATCTCTTTTCTGCTAAACTCAAGTCCCAGAAGAAGAAAAGGTTCAACTGAAGTACAAGGAGCGGCCAGAAATTTCCCATACATGCAAAGATCCCTTTCAGGCTTCTACTTCTACATCAGAAAAAAACCCAAAACCCCTTGAAAAAACCAAGGAATTTACCAAAGAAAAACTTTCATCAAATAACCAAGACACTGTATATATTGTACTCAGAGATCTCATCAAGATCAATGACATTTCTTTTTGAGGAAAGATGGGATAGGGATTTGATCTTTTACGATTAACGCTAATTTTTCTTCTGCTCATTCAGTTGAGGTGGAAGATTACAAAATGAAAAGATAAATGCATCTAGACATAAAGTCAAAGTCTGTCACCCACTTCTCACCTCATGGCCAAGAGGCATATTTTGCATACCAGTAATTTCCAGGATGCAGAGTGGTGAATAGATGCGATATTAGGTTTAGCCAATCAATATTCAACCTCTGTAGAATATAACACTGAATGTAAATTAATGAATATATTTCAATAAATGTAATTCAATTAATGAATATTTGAATGTAAAAGGAATTCTTTGTTTTGACTAGTATGGTTTTTGAAAGCAGAAGAAAATCCAATTTTGATTGTGTACATAGTAGCATATGGACACCCTTGTGAAACTGTATTTGTTTCAAAATTCTCAAGTGTATTTCACCATGCTCTCATAATGTTTCTTCCCTCTACCTTCTGTGGTATTTCCCTGAATCACTTTGAACAGACGCAATATGTTTTCCCTAGGAATATAGGCCAGCTTGTAAGGAAAGCTGGAATAATTACAGCAGCTTTTGGCTTGTTCAACATGACTGTAAGTTTTGTCTAGTGATAGCAACATAAAAGAATCTGTCTTTGGTACTTTTTGCTGCTCCTTTAATTACTGCTGCTGCATATAAGAATGATATTTGCAGAGTATTTTTCATGTTACATTTATGAACTCCAAGAGATTTTGGTTGGAGTTCTTCATTAGAGGTCTTCAACTCTTTTGCTGAAGTTACCATGAGATCTGTTTAATGCTTTGACATTTTCTCTGTATCTGGATGATAACATATTTTTCTCCACTGTTTCCATGAACTGTTTCAGAAGATTCCCACCCATACATACGCCAGAATGACAAAAGACTGGAGAGGTCAGAAAAACAGAGAGCCATGGGAGTGCTGCAGGAAAGTCTCATGCTGTAGAAGCCAGGTGTTTTTGTACTACAGGGCACATTCTTGCATGAAGGGTCCTGTATCACATTCTCATCTGCTGCCTGTGTATGTTCACCTGCAAGCACTTGCTTGTGAATTGCAGGGACTTTTTCTATCAATGCTGAAAGAACAGGACCAAAGCTTTCATAACAGTTGTCTTCAGGTGCTGTGCCATTGTACTAACTAACCTGTCAGCACTTTATTCACTCTAAATGCAAGCTAATGTATGCTCCCTCTGAATGTAGGAAGCAGCCTGAGAATGGCTGGTGTCCACTAATCAAAAAATTATCTCTGGCTATTTTAGTGTCTGAGGACAATGAACCTTATCACTATACTTACCAGAAATGCACTAGTTTTTTTCCAATAAATTGGATGGGACTACACTGGTAAGGATTTTTATTTTATCTTCTTACAAAGGAAGTGAATCGATATGGATTCACTGAAAAGTCTGCACTTCTGGAGTGGAAAATATTCAACAGTTGTAGCTGAAATAATAAGACTGAAGATTACACCACACAATACAATAATCAATGCCAAAGACATGTCAGTGCACTGGTGAGTTTGAAGGGCGACTGTGGTTCTCCAATTATTTCATTCAGAGCACTCAGGAAATATGAGAATTGGCTTATAATGACATAATTGAAGTTAAAATAATATGGTGGATGTAATTAGTGCCAGTCATTTATATAAAGCAAACAGTATTTCTTTGTGCCAAATTTATTGCCAAATCTGACACATGATGAAATAGTATTGTTATCATGGAGTGTCTCACCATTTCATTTTACTTTAGCTTCAATTTTAAGTAAATTTTAAATAAATTTAAAGTGAATTTTAAGAAAATTCATCCCCTCCGTAAACTGCTATTGAACTACAATATGGATGTCTCTGTGACAGTCAGAAATGCAGTTCCCTCAAAGCAATGACTCCAAATGAAGGCTTTCTTTAGAAAGCTCCAACTTTTACACAGTCATTACTTAGTCACTTGAAAAAATGTCTGTCTCCAGAAAAAAAATGACTTGGAAGCCACAGGTCAGAGACAATATAAAAAGACCTTTTAAAATTCTTTGTCATCAGCTGTGTCATAAAAGAAACAGCTAGTTTTTAGAAAATGTCAAATGAGAGAATGGTATCAATTTTTGTTTATTAAAACATAATAAAAATTACCTAAGAAGAGTAAACTACAGTATTAGAAATAAGTGGAGAGAAGGAACTGAGAAACTTATCCTGTTTGAGACCTGGAACTCAAATGGCCACAACAACCCCATGGAGCACTACAGGCTGGGGGCAGAGTGACTGGAAAGCTGCCCAGCAGAAAAGGACCTGAGGATGCTGGTCAACAGCAGCTGAACATGAGCCAGCAGTGCGCCCAGGTGGCTGAGAAGGCCAGTGGCATCCTGGCCTGTATCAGCAATAGTGTGGCCAGCAGGACCAGGGCACTGGTGAGGCTGTACCTCAAATGCTGTGTCCAGTTCTGTGCCCCTCACTATGAGAAGGATGTTGAGATGCTGGAGTGGGTCCAGAGAAGGGCAATAGAGCTGGTGAAGCATTTTCTTATTGCTCTCACTTTGGGCAGTAAGGCTTATTTTAGGGGCTGTTTTTTTTGTTCATGCTTGCCCTAGCACTGCTTAGAAGAGCCCAAAGGCTCATTTAATGTTTCAGGCTATTAGTGATGATGTGTGAGCTGACTTGCTTGAGGAATTCCAAGTTGATCATCTGCTGGTAGATTCCAGCTTCTAAGTAATTTCAGAAAAAGCACACAGTCTATATCATGTTCTTCACATTAATTTAAAATGTTTTAAAGACTGCAGGTTTTTGTAAATTAATTGCAGTTAAATTTTTTGGGATATGTAGAGCACAGCAAAAGATTGTAGTGGGTTGAGCTCTTTAGTCCATTTCACAAGGAAAACCTAGATTCAGGACAACCTGGCTTCAGCATGAACAACGAATTGCTAAACAAGAACAAGTTTTTTGAGAGCTAAGAATATGGCAAATTGATTCAGCAGTGAGAACAGAAAGTTGTTTTTCCAGCATGCAAAGTGAATACTAAGCTAAAACCCAATCCTTCAAGCCTTTGTTATAAAAATAGGTCCATTTATCCCAGTGAGGATCCTCACGTCTGGAGTCTTCAGGAACAGAATAATCTATAGGATTTTCCTGTCTTTTCTACCAATTTTTAACTCCTACAAGAATGAAATTATACTATTTTTTCCCTTTTTGTTAATAGAGGAAATGACAGGTGGTTTACCCTCCCTCTGTTATCACTCCTGCCCTTTTGGCCTGCCTGTGTTAGAGGGCAAGTACTGTGAATTAATCTATATTTTTAAGGCAACTCCCTAAGTAAGACGTATATAATTGTACATTTTGGAAAAAATGCATAGTGGATAGTTTATAGAGATGTCATGAATATTCCTGTTAGTCTGCTTTAGAGACGATCAGCATAGCAGTGGAAACCCAAGTCTGTGGGTATCATAGAACCACTGAATATCCTGGGTTAGAAGGGACCCACAAGGACCACTGAAGTTCAGCTCTTGCCATGACTGAAGAGTCATAACAGTGACTTCCCTGGAGTTTTATTCCAGTACTACCTTCAAGCAGGTTTTTTCCTAATTTGCTCTGTTTGTAGAAGGGAAAAGCCTTGATGTATAAAGATGTTTGCTGCTACTGACGAGTAATGTAAGCATTCTTGACACTAACCGAATTTTAATTTTATCCATGTTGTGGAGCCATGTAAGTCTACAGTGCACTGGTGCATAAGAACTTAACTGACAAGGCAGTGTTACTTAATGGACAGAATAAAACACCATTTGCTTCCGTATGGCAACCATTGGAAGAATCCATGCTCCAAGCTCTGCACTGACAGACACCCAGTCGAGCCTGCCTGTGAGCATGCATGTGCCTCAACATCCCAAGTGTTTTAAAAACAGTGCTCACCAATCTGGTAGGCCTGTCTCCGCAGTGTTCTGGAAGCTCTGTGTCCCTTCTTCTTTAAAAACATCTGGCTTCCTGAGGGTAAAGGAAGCAGAAGGGGTATAATAAAGAGCCAGGGAAGGAGAGAGTCTCCTGGGGTCAAAGGGAAGCTCTGTGCCCAGCTGTGTCCCCCTTGGTGGCTCTGAATATTCAAAATAACCATGGGAAATGCTTCCTCTTTGCAAGGCCAGCCCATGGGAGAGAAAGGGATTGCATGGGAACATCTTTCTAGGACAGTTTGGACTGGCTTCTCACAAGCATTGAAAAGTGAAGTTACGGAAGGATTTAGGCTCAACTGGGCATGCCAACAATGCATAGTTAATTGTCCCTTGCAGAATCTATGGAGAAACTTTACTCTTGACTTCCAAACAAAGCAAAATGAAGTGTTAAACAACTTGACATTTTGAAGGAGGACCACAGATAAGGGAAAATATTTGGAGATGGGCCCCACTGAAACATTTTTACTCACACTTTAAGCTTCTTATTCAGGAAATGGGTCTCAAGGTATAACAACTGTCACCTTCTTGACTACAAAGGGGAAAGAATTATTTACCCTAATTTTATAACTCCATAGTCAATAAAGATGCCACTTCATTCATGAGAAGCTTCATACCCAGCAACCCTTCTGCAAGAGGCAGGATTAGAAAAAATGTCCAAAACTGAGAAAGTTACTCCTATCAGAACCTTATTTAAAATGATTAGTGTTTTCCTATGAACTCCCATTTTATGAAGGCAGCATTACCTTTTACATAGACTTCTTTTAAGTCAGTTTTGCTGTAAAGAAACTACTTTTAGATAGTGTGCTTTGTAGCAGAAATATGAAATAAATACAAATCTATGTTTTTATACTCTTAAAGGTAGGAGAACTAAATGTAAAATGTAAAAAATCTTCATTTGACATGAAGATATATAAATATACCTTTAAAAAACCTTAAAATATTACAAACTGAAATGGACCATGTCATGACTCACCACTGCACAATTCTTGAGCTGTTTCTTCTTATCAGCTGGCTGGACTGTTTAACAACAAAGTCAACCTCGCTCCTCAGCGGCCAGCCCAGACTCAGCTCATCCTGCCCACAGCAGAGTCAGTGTGGCATTTCAAAGATTGCTCCTGGGCACACACAGGTCCTGCCTGGCCAGTGGGAGCAAAACACTGGGCCAGAGTCCCTGCATTATGGCTCTACTGTTACGCACACACATGGCCACTGCTACTATGAAATCAAAACCTCTCTTTTTATTCACCTTGTAAATCCATGCCAAGCTTCTTCTCACAGGTCATCACAGAAAGCGTCTGTGGGATCAGATGCACACTAATGTTGCTTGGAAGTAATGGAATAATACTAAAACTATTCAGGTTATAAGTTTAGATATCCATTTCTTTCTGACAGGTTTCCCAGGACAGCCATTTCCTACCACGGCTTCAGTCTCTCATTTGTTCTTCTACTGATTGTCAGAGAACAAAGTCAATCTTTATTTCTCAAAAATAGGGTCACTGTGTCAGGAAGTGACACACAAAAGACATTCAGGTTTCATAAAATATCCCAGTTTCTGGTTTACTCATTAACATTACGGAACAGTCTCAAAAAACCAAACTTTTTTCCAGCATGATGCTAAGCTCTGCTGTGTTATTTCTGCTGGTACTGGTCTTCTGAGTTTGTGCTTCTACTACACATTGGCCATTAGTATAAAGTGAAAATTAATTTCATTTTATAATGATTTTTATTTAGGATAGTCTGAGAACCTCCCTGAATTTGCTCCTGTTTGAACTGTAAATAAATACCCAATCTCACTTTGAAATGAGTATCTATCAAAACACTTGATACAGTTTCCTAATAACTAATTACTATCTCTGTTAAAATCATGCTTTACTTACAGTGGGAGTTAGTCTAACTTGAACACATAGGCATGGCTGCTGAAATAGAAACTTTATCCAGTTTATTCTCCATGTGGCTCAGTACTACTGGAATGTAATCAAGTCATCTTGTAAGAATGTCTTGTTGAACTAAACAGCCTGAGTTCTAACACTTTTGAGTACACAGCCCATCTTTCAACCACTTCAGGTATTTAATGGTTCTTGTCCTGGGAATACAAAGGTCAAAAAGTAAGGTGAAAAATAACCTTCCAATTCTCTAGGAGACTTAGCTCTTTATACACGTGCTATAACTTGTATTTAGATGATTCTTAAATCTTGCCTAAATTGTTATTTCTCAGGATATAATCCTCCATCTTGTAAATTTTACTTGCATTTTTTAGTCCTATATATATCAATTCATACTTGGCTGTATTAACAACATACTTAAACCGCTTATCTAGGTGATTCCCAGTGCTGACACAGTGACTCATTTCAATGTTCACACTTCTATGATTGTTCAGTATCTATTGCCTTTATTAGTTTTAATTATTCTCTTCTAGGGTATTAATAGTAAAATTTCAATCCTCAAAAATTTCTCAGTGACTTGGGCACCTAAATTCCTATATATGCTCTAAGTATTAACAAGGTTGAATCATTTAAGTGAATGGTATTTTGGCCTCTAGAAGCTTAAGGTCTCTTGAAACCAGAGCTTATGAGGATAACCTATATCTCCAAGTACTTTTAAAATTGTTAACAGAGTCTCTAAAATAGACCATAGTAATTTTTATTTTCATCCAACAAATAGATTCCCCTCTGTATTTAGAGATAGGATTTTCATAGTATTCTGTCCTCTTTATTATTTGCTGTTCAGTGTCATGTTGTACTACTGGGCCGCAATCCTATAAATGCTAATTCAGGAAGAAGCCCATGCCTGTGTTGAAGACAGGAGAATGACACACTGCTGTGCATTAGCTTTGCACCTGTCATCTCTACAGCATGACATTTCATTACCTGTCACACTAGGCAGTTTCCTGCTACCACAGAAGATTCCCTGGGACTTGCACTGTCCCATTTCCCAAGTTCTTTCTCTCACCTCTCTTTTGGCTCAGACATTTCTTTGTGTTTTCTGAACATATGCATTAGATGAAATAACTTGTCAATATGACAACTTACTTGAAGATTCCCCTAATGATTACCAAGAGTTGTTGTGATAGATATTAAACATATCTGCTTGAAAAAGAGAATATTCCTGACAGAGCACAATGAAGGAGACAACCTCCATATCTGGATCACCTTCAAACCATTACCCTGTGTCCCTGCATTCACTAGGCTATGATCACACTTTATAACACCATCATTCTTTGAGCAGATCTAGAGCTGAAGTCACTTTAGCAAAAACTAATATTATGACATTTACTTTAAGGCCTTTTCTCTAACAAGCATTCTATTGCAGTTATTTGTTAAATGGCACTACCACTACTACTACTACTTTTGTCTGCAGTAAGTGGATTGTATCCATGCTGGGCATTAAACTGGCACAGGGAAAGGCTAAGATTCTGTGCCTGAATTCTACCTATAATTCATATGCTAACTCATATGATCACATATGCAGGCTGACAGTGCAGGAGAAATGCTGGAGTTGGAGAAGTTTCTCTGCTCTTCTCCCTCCACTCCAGATGTTCCATGAGAATTACAATACTGGTAATTACATGCAACCCACTGAAGCAGGAAAGATTCAAATCTTTTTTTTTTGGATGGCAAACATAAAATTCACGCAGACTAAACCCTTGGATAAGATCTCAGTATTCCTTCCAAAATATGAAGAGACTCTTTCACAGCCTTTATTTTAGGGATATCATAGAGTAATGCCATCACAATAGCCAGGGTGATTTTTAAGAGGTGTACATGTCATTTAGGAGCTCTATGTCAAACAAGATGTCAAAAAATGGAGGTATATACATAACAGACTAAAGACTTTTAATGTAGAAAAGCTCTCATAGGCTTTTGGGATTTGTCTCATAGGATTTAATAACTATTCAGATAAATTTTTAAAGCAAGTGAACTGATAATGTGAATTTCCTAAATTCTTCTCCTAAGGAGAAAGAGATTCTGTCTCTCTCCACTGTGAAATCACAGGCTCACAAATGTAAATGCAGCTGGAAGCAGCTGATGTTATACACGCCTCAGAGAAAAATGGTAAGGGAATTAGAAAATAGGGAAAAGAATGCAGAGAAGGGGGAAATGTATTCATGTAAACAAAGGTAAAAATAGAGGAAATTGAATTCATTACATACGTGATCGAAATTCTTTAGCAAGTTTAATAAGAGAGTCTCTCAGAAGAAAAGCTGCCAGAATGGGAGAAAACATTCTGAAACAGAGGCCCACGGTATGGCAGATTTTGCTAGGGCTAAACTTCACACTTCAAACAAACAGTGAATAAAAATAACAACATAAATAATCAGACACAAAAATATCCTGATAATTAAGACTTCTACAGATCAGATCAGAGATAAAACTCTTGTTTTTATCAGTGGTTTCTAAAGAGCCAAATAATTTCATAGACTAAGCAAAAGAAATTAAATTAAAAGCCTTTTTAACTCGATCTTGTTACTAGGAGGCAACACTCAAAAGTACATTGAAATACCAGCTTTAACTGGCCAGTTATTATGTTAATTTTTTAGCAAGTGATTCTGAGGTTCAGACAGAAATGTAAGACACAACAGTAAGAACAACATCAGAAGGGTTCCTCCTTTTCATGGTTTAGCATTTGTTTCTTGTGTTTGGACTAGTTCTGGAAATGGATATCTCTTCCACTTCTACTCAGAGATGTGTGCCTTTCAAACAGTTTGGCTTTTTGTGCTAAGAACACAGGTAGAGAAAATCTTGGCTTCTGGCCACACATAACTTCACGGGTAGCATTCCCAGGTCTGATATTTTCTCCTATTTCTTTCTTCTAGGACTTAAATGGTGAACTTTATCTATGTGTTTTGGAATTGCTGTTTTAAATTTTGAATATTGAGTCACATATACCATTTATGAGAACAGAAACAAACAATGACAACCTGAGAAATCATTAAAATGCTTCCAAAAGAAATAAAATATTGGTTTCAAATGAAAATACAACTGTAGGCTGTGACACTTGAATGATCAGTTCAAAATGTAACTTCGCATATGATTAATATGCAAAGGCATTTTTAAAATATTTCTAACTACTCTTCAGACATTCTGTGTGCTTCCCTATCCTTTCACATATTTTCTTGGAATGTGTTTACATTTGTCACAGTCCTGGGCTTTGAAGCAGCTGGACAAGCTACTTTTTTACCTAAACACCTCGGAGTGATTCATACTCTCAAATGACATACAGGAATACTGACCTCTAAGTTTACCTTTGCAAATACTACTCTAAAACAATTTTCATGCTTGAATATTAGATCTGCAAATATGACTGAACAGGATTTATATATAAAAAAAGAAATAGGAAAAAACCACCCTAAATCTAAAGTATGGGAAGGAAGAAATACATTATCATGACACATCAAAAAAAAAGGACAAGTTTTTAATTTTTCTTTTGAAAAGTATGCTTGCTAGTATTTTTACTGCACCTGTAGATATTGCAGGCATTACAGGCATATAAAATATTTCTATTTTTCAATGTCTGGATAAATTTTATACATACAAAATACACATATACATGAGCAGACACAAACACACATAATCTATGGTTTAACTTCAGTAAACCATAAAACAGACACTGAAGGCTTGTTCATATTTTCTACAAAGGTGCTAACTAAAGTGTCAAAATTTTATCCTCTCTGGTAAGTCTATTGCATTTGTTCAAGTGCCATGGCACTCCACTGGCTCAGTCATGTTAGTCTGAAACATACATACTGAAATATCCACATAGGCAACGTTCTGTTAGTAGTTTTATTATGCAATAACACCATACTTCTTATCAAACTAATTTACACAATCAGATTTTCCTTTTGACTGAAACAGAACTGCAGATGCATTTTGCTGTAGATATATGGATTGGGCATGTGAGTGTGGAAGAACAGCAGAAGACTTTCTAAGACTGAATCTTGATATCAGATGCAGAAGATTTTTGGCTAGTCAACAGTACTGAATTATTCTTTCAAAACTTACAGCAAAGTACAAAATCACTCTACAACTAGAGGCTCATTATTTCTATTCTATGAGCTAAATTAACTGCCTCTGGAGAAGTGACTCCAGAAGCATAAAACCAAAAAAGCATGAAACCAAGTTTAAAAAGAACTCTTGCTATCTTTGCCAAGGTAATACTATCTCAAGACTCAGAGATCATCTTAATAGTGAGGATTCAAAAGTATCAACCTCTTTCATAACTGAAAGCAAAGCTGCAGACACTACTTTAGAGTGATATATATGTTTGCTATCTGGTTTTCAGCTAGCACCCAACAAGTAAAAATGGGTCACAAAACGTATTTGTAAAAAGAATAGAAATGTAAAAAAATTCTCTTGGGCCTTACATCTCACTACAGGAAAGACACTCCAAAGCAGGGGGAGGATCTGGAGCACAAGTCCTGTGAGGAGCAGCTGAGGGAGCTGGGATTGTTCAGCCTGGAGAAGAGGAGGCTCAGGGGGAACCTTATCGCTCTCTACAAATACCTGAATGGAGGTTGTAGCCAGGTGGGGGTTGGTCTCTTCTCCCAGGCAACTTGTGACAGGATGAGAGGAAGTAGCCTCAAGTTGCACCAGGGGAGGTATAGATCAGATGTTAGAAACATTTCTTCATCAAAAGGATTATCAAGCATTGGAAGAGGGTGCCCAGGAAAGTGATGGAGTTTCCATCCCTGGAGGTATTTAAAGATGTAAAGATATGGCATGGTTTAGGGACATGGTTTGGTGGTGGGCTTTTCAGTGCTGGGTTGGACTTGAAGACCTTCAAGGTCTTTTCCGCCCTGAATGATTCAATGATTCTAAAGGTGTTTGCTATTTATTACTGGGAGCTTTCAAGATTATTTATCTTCACAGACACTCCATGCCTAGGTCTTAGAAAAAATTCCTGAAGGCAATGGAAGTACATAGCCACAGTATTGTACAATGACCTCACATTAAACTCTCCATTTGATAATGTTGACTTTATAGAGAAGTTGAGACTATACTTATTTGATTAGGACAAGGCCATAAACAACAAACAAGCTTCGCACTCTTATTTTTCCAGAGGGGACTACCAGGGAAGTAGTCCATTGGATTATCACATTGCTAATGACAGTAAGTAAGTTGTCATTGACAGTAATGTTCATAACAGTAGCTGTTACTTTTGGTCCTGCAGGTGGTAAAAAGTTCCATCTACAAAATTTTGCTGGAGAAAACCCTTGTCAATCCTTCTTTTACGCAGAGATGACTCTCAGGAGCTGAGAGCCCTTTTGTGGCTGTTTTCTTTTTTCTCAGCTATGCAAATCTAGAATCCAATCTCTGGATATAATAGTTTTATTTGAAAACTTCTCTACCTATGTTTTGAAATGTAAGAAGGGCCTTATAACATAGAAAACACTCCAGAGACCCAGGATATTTAGACACCATTCTCAGAAAGAACCGTCTCACAAGTCTAGACTCTGTATGACATTACCACCTGAAATTGAAAGGGGCGGGAGGTTTGAGATATTTATTGCTCTTTGGAACAGCAATGGTGTTTTGCTAGGCCAGAGAAGCAAAAATGATGCCTGGATGCAGTGAGAGTATCCAGAAGGGTTTGTTTTCCCTAAGATCACAACTACGGCCACTGGCTGCTGTTTGTCACACTCCCTGTATGAATACTTCATTTCCTGCAGCCACCAGGCAGGTTAGTTTGATTATTGTAATACTGTGCAGTGGTTGGGCCATTCATATACTTTCTGTCAAGCTAGTGATGTTTTGTATTGCATACTGCCCCAGGGAAGACTGGGTTTGAAATGACCTGTTCCCTTGCAGTAACCTTGTCTCCCTGGCTGGGATTCTGTCATCAATCACTGTGAAATGTGGGTGTGAAACTGCTATCATCTTCCCTCTGCTTTTTTTTCTTTCTTTTTTCCCCTCCACTTTTAACTACCCAGTTGGACAACCTGAAAAACTCCCTATCAAACCAATTCTCTCAATTGGTTTCATACCCAAATAAAGAAATAAGAAAGTCTGTTCAAAGACTCTGGGGCTCGATAAATTAGGAAATATGTTATGCTACGAAACTGAAGTCATGGATGGCAGGCACTTCACAGTCTTGCAAAGGACAAAAAACTGAACAACTTAATCACTTATCCTAGAGCCCTCAGCAGACAGGACTTCACTAGCACTGGGAAACAAGGAGCAATCACTGTCAGATGAACAGAAAGACCGATCAGTAGGGTGCACTCTGTGGTAATCAAAGTAGACAGACCGCTAAACTTCTAAAAAAAAAGATCCTTTTCTTCCACGTATTTCTGGAAATGTTGAGCAACATACAGCAGTGGGGCCTTCCTGAAAAAACAATTGCTCAGATCTCACAAAATTTTATATTATAAATTAATTTTGGCATAGACAACTCTGACACAAACTTTCTCCCCTTACTGTGTCAGAAAAAAGGTATAGCTATTGTAGAATTTCCTCTGCTGTGTATTAAGTATAGTGCTTGGAAAGACACTGCAGCAATAATAGATAACTGTGTCAACAAACAGAAGGCAAAACAAAAACACTATCACATAAAATTTTTTTCAAATTATTCGTCTTAATACTAGAAAAGACTTATTTCTCTAAAAAAAGGGTGAAATACCTTCTCGAAGATGTGCCCTGTCACAGCACTGTGACACTTGCAATGAGTGACATTTTCTCTGGTATTTCTTTTTTCCATGGATGCCATAGAGTGCATCGCATGAATATGAAGTGACATCTTTACTAACATGTGGTACTTACTTATCACCCACAATTCCCAGGTTGATTGTTGGATAGCCATGTTCTTGGATTGTAGCTAGCAGAGTTGAACGGTTACTGTCCCGAATCTTCCCTGGTAAAAGGTCATCTTCAGGATTCAGTAGCTATAAAACCAGAAACACTCTCAGTCAATCTTCTTGGAATACCATGTCTTTACACAACTGAAAATTTTATTCTTCCCATTGGACAGGATATTTTTAAACCCATATCATAAAATGTATATATAAAGTGATTTAGTGAATTTAAATTATTAAGATATGTAATGTGCTTGTTTAGTCTAGTCCTCCACGTTCCTACTGGTTCATGTCTGCAAAACCTTCTTTCTCCTTATGAGTGCTTGGCTTCTAATCTCAAACATTAGGAATCAAAACAAAACAAAAGAAGTTTTTGGGTTTTAAAGGCACTTCATGGATGTTGCTAACTAGGTCTAAACGTATTAAGGGAATACTGAAGTTCATTGTCTACTTACCAATATGTTTTTTAAATATATCAATCTGCATTGGATTAACAGACAGAAGCTTAAAGCTTAGTTCTTGTATCATTTACTGCTTCGGATGAAAAACTTTCTTGCAAGATAGTATAATGGCAATTGCCTTACATGTGTCATGCATTTTGGAAGCTAAACTACAAAACATACATATGTAAACATATGCTTTATATATATTAGGAACTCTTGTAGGACAGAGAAGGACAATAAAATATCGACAGGAGGTAAATTATAATACAATAAGAACGTATCTGTCAGAATTACAGCAACAACATCAGGTAGTAAGGTAAGAGTAACCAAAACCGGAGCACAGCTAAATTTTATGCTTTGGCTAGCAGCTCTGTTTCTGTGCAGACTTTCATACGATGTTTAAGAAACCCACTGTGTAGGATCTTTTCTAACATGAAACAGAATGCCGACAAGGTAAAGGACCCTTTAATGACACATAAGAATCTTCAATCATACAGAAGTCACTAATAAGAAAATCACCATCTCTAATCTTTGCAGCACCATGGATTTGTTCTTCCATCAGCCATATGTTTCCTGCATGCCACACCCTGTCTGTGCTATGAAATCTGGCAAGATTCTTTCCCAGCAAGGCTGGCCTCAGCCACCCACAGTACTCAGCAGTCACCACCACTGGGGTTGTGGGAGTTGCAAGGACACCACCAGATGACAAATTTCAACATACTTTCAAAATCTGTTGAAATTCAATATATTCAAGCTGTATGAGAATACAGCTATTGAGTTTATGTTTGTGTCTGTATTTCAAGAAGTTTGTCTCAAGGGACAGTCAAAATTTCACGCTGTCTTTAAACTTCAAGCTGATTTTAGCTCAACCCATACGTTCTTTTGGTTTTGCTCTTCCTATTCTTTTTCTGTCCTGCTGCGGGAGGGAATGAGTTACAATAGGTAAAACCAGTAAATTAATCTTGAACCTGATATTTCTGATGTAGTTAAGACACGGCAATTAGAAAGCTGGTCTGGAGTTCTATCATCAGGAGAGTCTGGATTTCAACATATATCACTGTTAGAAAAAAATATTAAAGCTTGATACTACAGCAAGGCATTTGGTAGTACCATTCAGTTTTCAAAGATAGGTTATCTGTCATTTGCACTGCTGCTACAGAGGAGTACTGCTCAAAGAAATTATTCTTCAGTCATGACTGGCAGTATGAATTAAAACCCTGACTACTGCACAGCTTTTCCCCTGCTGGCAGGAGGAAAGCATCTGGAACATGGTTGGATACAATAACAAAATTTTGGCAAAGACAGTGTGAGACCTGTGAGAGAGCGCATGAGGGAGAAAACACAAGCAGGCGATCATGGGTTCATCCCTCACAAAAGTACCTCATGTCAGCATGGACTGCAGTTCAGAAAGTGAGTTTGCTTGGAAACAAGGTGGAAGTCGCTACCCAAAACACTGTCCTGAAGAAGACATAGTATTTCAGACCATAATTCTAAACAAACTTTTTTTACCTCATTCCCTGTTGACATTACTGCAACCACTGGAAACTTGTTAACTTCTACTTCGGTCACTCCAACAGTTGCTAAAAGCCCAATCTCAGATGGACCCATGTGGGTTCCTTTAGCCAGCACACATTCACCTCTTTTAATGTCGTGTCCTATAGGTCTGAAAATCATAGCACAGAAAAAAAACACAAAAGGGAAACAGAATGAGATTCAAAGTTTCTTTCCTTGATTAGTCTTGCTCCAGGTGAGGAGTGCCCATGGATATTCATCAGTCAGATTGTCAAAATGTCTGTACTATTCATGGTAACAAAAGGACCTTAAAAATCATTACAGAGATATTTTAGTGTTTTTAAATACAGACCTGATATCTTGGCCTGGTCGAGCTTGCACCAGGATTCGAACCTCTAGTTCTTCAGTGCCCTACAAACACAAGGACATCAAATACAGTCAGCTGAGCTATTCAAAGATTAATGTTTAATTTCTCAGAAGTCTACACAGCTTACAGCACTCATTACACTGAGACCTTATGGTTTAAGCATCATATTGCTCTCTTGGTTTGTTTGTCAAGGTTGTAATACAATGTGTGCTAAAACTGAACTATTTTTCTTTTAACGATACTTGTGTTTATATATCTTTCCTATGTCTGGTGATTCTTTCAAGAGTGTATTCTTTCTCCTTCTCTTAGCCAAGCTGATCTGGCTGAACAATTTCAAAGATGGCCCTTCAAAAAGACCATTAGTCTGACAGAAGATGCTGTATGCTCTAGCTGTTTCAGGATCTCCATGTAGAGTCTTGAAGTGGAAACTCCTATTTGAGAACCCTGTATGAATCAGAAAGAGGCTTATTCATCTTGTTGATTTACTATGATCCGGAGGCAGTGGCCCGAAAAGTCTGATGTGTTTTCTTCTTCAGATTGTCAATGGTTTGGTGATCCATTCAATGCCAATAAATGGCACACGACCTATATTGTTAATATTGAAGCCCTGCAAGTGGGTTGATGGTATATACACACAGCTTTGAGATAGTGCCAGCCTGTCAGTAGCACTAATTCTAAACTTCCTTAGAACGGAACAGATTTCGTTTTTACGTTACCACGTAGTGCTTCATATTTAACTGCCTCAAAGTTATAACTCAAACACTAATATTACAGGACAAACAAGGCATTTCAGTGTCAATAGGAATTCTTACAGGAATGATAGTGTTGTATAGGACAATGGGACTCTCACCTTTTCTTAAAGGTGATATGGACAGCATTTTCTGAGTTCAAACTAAGTGCTTTAACTATAAGGCCCCGAAATCAAAGTTACTGAACCTGTTATTATAGACTGTGATTCTGTTTACCTACTGTGAAAATTTAAACCACTGAAAACCAGAAAGGAACTAATAAAAAGAATTCTTACTTAATCCCAGTATTTTCAAAATACGCTTTTACTGCAAATCCTCTTTCTTTTATACCTGCTCTTCTTGTATAAGAGAAGAGATGATTTTTGGCTCTGAGTGTTCAAAATGGCTGTGCTGGTGCCTCTTATCCCCCTTATTGCCATCTGAGGATGTAAAAGACACTTGCGGCTTTTGATAAAAATTTGGGGTGATAGTTAGTCCAAGAATTATTTTATTTTTAGGACACTCTGGAATGGTTGCCCAGTCATGGAGATTTGAAATTTCTGTATCTTTGGTAACATTTAAAGATAGATAGGAAGATTTTAAGGGAACCGAGAGGAGAGCCAATGATACGCTTGAGTAACAGAGAAGGTCCTATTTAGGACTCCTGGATTAGGACAAACAAGAAAAAGAAAAAGCTTTTGAGGAATTCAATAACTGCAGGTTTTCAAAGCACTGAGGGCCGTGTGAGTGTGGACAATGTGGTGATGTGCAGAGATTGTTATTTATGGAACTGATGGATATCCGAGAACGCTTCCAGAATTCAAGACAATTCAAGAGGGCTAAAGACAGGGCTTGCAGAGAGGTATGGCATTATGCTGAGAACATCCTTCATTTGGTGTGTGTCAGGCAGCATTCTTCTTGCTGTGTATGAATATATTTGGAATATATCTGAGTGGTTTGTTCTGAAGGCTGTGAACAGTCAGCATCCACACTGACACACTGATGCTTGGCCTTGATGGCCAAGGATCTAACTCTTGTTTTCGTTTATCGCACTGGCCTCCTTTCTCCTACAAGGTGACATAAAAACTCAAAATAAAAAGGGTTTAGGTATGTTTCTCAGTTATTGTGCATTTGGCAAGAATTTTTCTTCCTGATGGACTGCTGTAATTCCCTTTAAACCTATGACTTCTACAGTCATCTGGGGAACGCTTGTTAAATTTCAGTACTGCTACGACTAGAAGTCAAGAAGTGAGATCCTTTTAAAAATAATCTCTTTTCAAAAGAAGATTTTTCAGATGTTAGAGATTTCATTTTAGTTAAATCCCAGCCCTGAAGGAGTTCTTAGCACTATAAAGAAAAATATTCTTGAAAGATGTAGCCATCCAGACATGAAAAGGGAGAAAAAAAATAACATATTAATTAAACTATACTAATTATTATGAGCAGGATTAGCAGAGTGGTGTATTCAAAGACAACCTGAAACCGAAGAGTTCTACCTCACACTTACAGGCAGGAAAAAGAAGCTGAAGGTGGCTGACCATTCACAGAAAAAAACTGAGTTTAAGCACACAACAAATAACCTGTTCTCACATGCAGAGGAGAACATGCACATAAACAGTGGAAGACAGGTCAGAGATCCAAAGAAGTTGAAAATACCAGGTTATCATGTGTGTTGCTCTGCAATGTGATAGTTCCCTCATCATGAGGTGAGCAGTGGCCACAAAAAACTTGCTCACTAAGGCTAATGGAATGATTAACAAGCAGGGAAGGCAACGGTGTATTTTACAGGAAGATACAATCTAAACATACCCATCTGTGACCTCAAAGCAGGATTAACTCAATAATTTCTCTGATAGGAAGAAGGGCAGCCTAGACAGCTTGCTGAGTCATTAGATGTAAAATCTCTGCATTTACAGTAATAAGGCATGAGAAAGGATCATGAGAGTATGGTTCAGTTTTTGCAGTCTTCATCAGCTTTGAACACTCAAATTCATCTGCCTACACCCCGGCTGCAGTCAAAGGATAGCTATGGTGAAGGGGAACAGCTTGTCAGAACAGCAGCAGAAGAGCAAAGACTGATTTGAGCAGAGAACCACACACATAGCTCATTCCAAAACTGAACTTGGAAGCTGTGTCAACAAGAGACGTATCTTCTTGCCTTAAAATCTCTCAGATGACAGCAAACATGATAATGGGTGTCCTGAAATCACAGCTGGGTAAGTGAAAGTAATGATTCACAAGGAATTCTCTGAACACAAAGGAAGTCTAAGATGGATTCTTTGAAATAAAGTTGTCTATAGAGAGCTCCTGTGCTTCCTAAAAAGCACATTTTACTTTGTTAAGACAACTGTGCATACAGAATTAGTACTACAGTACTCATCTTTTTTTCTATGGTATTTTGCAGCATTTGTAAGGTAGTGCACTAATATGAGTTATAGGTATGCTGGAAAATCTGTTCAAGTTGAACAGTTAAGTCTGCTTTCTGGAAGCATATGTACCTTATCCATTTCCTGAGGATTTTCCTTCATTTTCAGTAGTCTTATATTTAGCAATTTTCTTATTTTAAGGCAGCATAAAGGTCTATTTAATAAACTTAATTGTGGTTTAAAAAAATTTGGGAGGGACCCACTTCACCTGTTTCATAATAAAAACCCTTACTCTAAACAGATGCATTGGAAGGTATGTATAGAAGACATTTTCTACAAAATCCACCAAATGTCTCTTTGCTAAAATGAAATCAACTCTGATAATACAGAACTATCTTCATAGCAAAGTTTAAAAAACCCCATATCATCCCATGGATTTTGTAGAACTTAAAACATTTCACCTTCCCACACAAAATCATCTTCAGCTTTAATTACATCACCAGTAATGCCACACTGCAATATTTCAATGTATTATTCTGGGATCAATATGCAATTTAAGAAAATGCTTTCTCTTCTTACTTGGTGAGATTTCCATTACTCTGTATTTTAAAATATGATTACAGTAGGCACTCAAATTGGACTGTAGTTATGGATCCCCAGAAGACATTTGCCTTTCACTCAAATTATGCTCCCAGGTATTTGCGTGTCAGCATTCAACAACTTTGACGAAAAACCAGTCAGAACAGGTAGCTCTGTGGTACTGTTATCACAGCCTGAAAAAGTGAGAATTGCCACTTTGGAACTGATGAGAAAATCCTCAAACTTCTGTGATTATCAAAGAGCTTTTCTATAGAACTATCTTTCCTATTTACAGGATTGTATCATGAGCCATTTTCCGCTGCACAAAAGAAAGATGAGTTTTGCAACTTGTGACTCACATCATCTGATTCCCTGATGAGCTCTGTATCTTCCACTTGCACCACTGCGTCAGCACCGCATGGAATTGGAGCACCGGTCGTAACGCGCATTACCTGACCCGGCATCACAGTCTGTGTTGGCTGAAAAATGAAAAACCAGAAACTAAGCTACTTCTGAAAAAAAAAAATAAATTGAAAGCATTTAAACTTTATGCAAATAACCTGAAAGACTAGAATTCTTATGTGCAGCATGATTGCTGATATACTGTGAGTGATATCAACAGGTACAATAAACTCCAATGTATTTAAAGATCGTTAGGTCTTTGCTTCACATCTGACTTTATTTACATGACCACATATTAGGTGGTTTAATTTTTTTCCCCCTTGGATTTCTATCACAAGAATAACTTCCAGAAGAAGCAGTATACTGATACTCCGGCTGGCTCAGAAAAATAACTGGCTCAGAAAAATAACTGGCTCAGAAATTTAAGTTAGATGGTGGCCTTCTTGAAACTTAGATGTGCAAAAATCTAGTAGTTCTTTGTACATAAACATTTTTGCAGAGTACTCTAGTCCCCAGGGTTGAAATTTATTTGCTTTGGTTTGGTTGGATTTTTCTTCTGTTTTGTTTTACCAGCGCACTATATATGGAAAACCAACAGCTTGTAAGCATAGTAATGTAACCAGCTGCTTCATTTTTAAGCTGATTTCCTCATACTGAGAGACAGCTCAATACTACTTCACAGAGAATATCTATCTTTGTGAGGTCTGTTTAGCATAGCCTAAAATTGGTAATATCCTACAATTATATAAAGTCTCAGGACATGAAAAAGTTTCAGCAGAAGCAATACAAATAGAAGAATATCAGAGCAACATGATAAAACAAATGACATGTTTTTAATAATATTTCTCACCAGGCAGACTGTTTTAACATGCACTTTTCAAAATCCAGAGTAAAATTGCAGTTTGACCATAACTACCTAATAAATAAATAATTAAAGCAAAATTTCTTAGAAAAATGCCATTAGAAGAAGCTAGTATGATGACTGAGATTTCACTGATGACTCCCCATGGCAGTTTAAATAAGCCTGCCTCATTTAGGCTTTGCTGTTATTAGTGAACATGTGCTACACACACATCTATGCAGCTGAGATCAGAGCAACATATTCTGTATGTGTCACACATATAATTCATGTGCAGATCGACTCCATATTCCATTGGCAGAATTGGAATACATCCAGGACTTCTCAAACTGTGATTAGCACACATTTGACAACAACCCACAGGCCTGCAGGCAGTCCTGCCTAGGCACTGGCACCTGTCCTGCCCTGCAGGCAGCATTTACTCCCTGACTTCAGACACCTGCAAACTCTAGACCAGTGGCCATTGTTTAAGCTGCACAAAACTATTGGCCTTGCCCATTCTTCTACTCCACTCCAGCACTGTCATAACCTCTGAAAGATGAGTATTATTTGGAAATGTGTGTATTTCAAAGAGTACTTATTGGGACAGAAGCTTACCACAGAATCACAGTGACCTAAAAGTCACTGAAGAAACAACTGAGCCTGGAGCTGATTGAATCTTGACTCTTTTCTACAGGCAATGTAAATCTAACATCCTTCAAGAAGAACATAAATAAAATGCTAAAATAAACTTAAAAAAAAATCACACTTGCCTTATGTCACGGTTAGTGTGTTTTTAGGGCAAGATTCATGCTATCCTAAAGTAGGTATCTAAACCAGATGACAGAAAAATTCTACTTTTTAAAAATGGTATTTATTCCCCACCACAGACTAGGCAAGGAGCTGTGGATGGATTGCAGAGATACTACCATTTATACTGAAGCTGCTTAAAAGGGGAAAATAATGTTGTCTAGTGTGCTATTTTGATTTTTAGGAAAATAAAATGTTGCAAAAGGTAAAGTTTATGCCTTGCATTGTGGGAGCTCTTTTGCATAGTGTTGTAGATATAAGCTAAAGATTTATTACAAATAGGTAATATTGTTTTGAACTTACTAAGTATTGATGACCTCAGCGGCAATTTTCAGAGGAACAATGTACTGCATAAAAAATTTCTCCCATTTAAAAAGCACCACAAAGAATACAAAATATCTACACTGACTGCCACAAATCAGTGCCTGTGGTGATAAAATATGCTGTAACTAACCGTGCTTTTGGAGTTTATTATTAGATGAGTTAATTTTTTGAGATGCAATGATGTGATACATTTAAACAAATTTATGATACAATAACAACTGCTGTTGGAATTGGTTATGTTGCTCATATATTTAATTTCGTTTTTTGTCCTCCGTGAATTTGATCAGATTAACTTTAGGAGCAAAAGTCAACCATCATATTTGTGTGTGAATCTCCAGGGCTGTGTTCTTATGTGCTAGAGACTATGATGATAAAGACATGATTGTTTCTCAGAAATCATATTTATATACCACAATTTCACAGAAGCTCTTTTAAAGGTCTTTGAGATCTTCCCTTTACCTAGAACAGGGCAATACTGGTTTTTGTCCTTTGTCTTCATCACTGATAATCTATTCACTTTTAGTCACTGAATAAACCCCAGAAATAATCTACTGTGCACAGCACCCATCTCGGGCATTTTCTCTTACACATGATTACACATCTCCTGTGTGATTTACGATGACCCATGCTCCCTGCTACAAAAAGGCCCAAGTCAATGGAACTGTGGAAAATGTCTGTTTTTCATCCTGTAATGCAGCTGGCTAGTCAAGAAGTGTCTCTTACAGACATCTTTAGAAAGCGTTGCAGGAAATGCTATGCTCCAAGTGTGTAAGTCTATAGGAAGAAAACCATTCCTCTCCGTGTGTTTCAAAGGCCATGTGGATGGCTCATCACTAGTAATCTCCAGCGTGCCCTAACCTTCCCAAAACTGGATAGTGGCTCAAAGTTTTACTCGATACAAAACAAAAAATGGTTGTTAACATAAACATGACTACCTGAATATGGAAGTCAGAAAATAGTACACAATTTAAAAATTGATACAGAAATGTCCAACTTGGTTATACGGCCTCCCTGTAATTCTCAGTCCCATTTTCTTCCTTTCTACTTAGTACTTACATAACCTTCTTCCCTACAGGAGGAGCCAAACCTAAACCTATTTTGAACTCCCTGCTGTGAATCATTCTGTTAACTGGTCTGTAACATGAAAAGCAGAATGTTGCTGCTGAGAGTGGCTGAAGGGTGAAATGAGACTGAGGAGCCTTCCAAGGCTATAAATAATTTCTTGGGAAGGAGATGAACCTGAAGATGTGTTGGCCCAAGAAAAAACTTTGACCAATTATTCAGAGGTCAACAGCCTCGTTTTTCTAACTTGCCACTGGTATTTTCAGAAATACACTTTCCCTGCAGGCCTCCTCCCACCCAATTTTTGTTCCTTGCCAGAGAGGCTTCCTATTCCCAGTAATATGGGAGGACAGTGCGTCTCGGCAGAGAGACATTTGTGAGCTCTTGAACTTTGTAGGAGGGAAGCAAGTTCCCTTTTGCCCTTTTATCTTTTGTACAAACCTACTGAACTGATTAGGACACTGAAACACTTTAGAGCTCTAATGGGCAGTCCTCCCCTTTAGAGACATCTTCAACAGTACAGCTTTCAAGCACTGCTGTGCTGTGGTATTTAACTAGCACAATGATAATATTGACGACAGGGGAATAATGATAGGAGTGATAATTCAGCGGGTTGCTCTGCTGATTCTTGCTATTTGATAGTGACCATAAAAAGGGTTTCTGGACTAATGCTCAAAAACGCAGTCAAGAAAGGCTAAAAATATACAGCAGGTTAAAAAAAATGCTGAATTCATTCCCTTTTTCTTTTGTATTTAAAGTAGTTTTACATATTTTGTACAACAGATTCATTAATCCAAGTTCACATGAATATCAGTATTGAGGTGCCTGTTACACTGAAGTATAATTCATGATGATGGATGGGACTTAAAGCAAAAATAATTTTCACAGTTCTCGGTATCTATCATGATTAGCCAAATTAAATGTCTGTTACACATTTAGAGGCAGATCAACTCCGTTTAAAAAAAAATGGAATAATCCTGCAATTGGTAATACTTCTAAATCCTGACACAACTTTTGAAATACGTCAATTTTACTTGGACTTTTTAGTTTAGAAGTCAAAATGGAATCACTGTAACATTCTCACTAAAACCAATCAATCCTTTGTTTTGCCTGCTACTTTCTCCTTTTCTCCATCATTTCACATACAATACACAGAATTATAAACTGGGACTTGAAACAGCTGGAGAAATATTTTGGATTAACTCATGCTCTCCTGAACAGAAGGTGGCAGGTCTAATTAAACTCACAGAATAACAGTGGTTGAACACAACCGATTTATTTCCTATTACCTCAGTATTAACACAGGAATGTCATTAAATGTACTCTTGAGTTTGAGAGCAAATCACAAACTGTGTCTACACAGGTATATTTACAGAACACAGCAGGTCACAAATGGGTCCTGCCTCAGCTTGCTCTTAAAATCAATCCACATAGTTACGAAGGTGCACACTCTTCTCAAACCAGCCCCAAACACGGCTGCTGTGCTGCCAGGTTTCTTCAAGATTGTTCTGATCATTACCTGTCTTTAAAAGCTTCATGCTAAATTCTTACACTTCATTCTGCCGGTATCAGTGTGAATCCTGAATGCAAGTGTCTTATGGAAACAGTTACTGGGCTGACATCTAAAAATCTGTCAGCAAGAAGGGGTTATATCAAGCTTTTCTTTGCTTATGAATTGTTGCACCACTAGAAATCTTGTGTCCTCAAACGCTGTACTAGGGCAGAACATTACTGTATGCACTCCTATCAGACATGTCAGCACAATGCTCTGAAGTATTTTGGGATATCCTTGTTAGTTCCTTACATAACTGTACTACCTCACTTTCTGAAATCATGTCCCAAGGCACACAGCAGGAGGGTTGGTACAGCTGTGTCCTAGTTCACACCACATCCAAGAATATTGAATTTGGGAGCACTAGCAAGGCTTGTAAAAAGACAAAGCAAAATCTGACAGAAGAAAAATACGTAAAAAAAAAAAAGGAGAAAAGAAATTGTGCTCACCTGCTCACCAGCCTGGGATTCCCCTATGATGAATCGATCTCCTGGGCCATCAGCAGCTGTTAAGATGGACAATACAAATGGTAAAGGCTGAACCAAAACAAATGATGGCATCATAAATTAAGAATAGGAGAAGCAAAGATGATTTAAGACTCAGTTCTTCAGTGTCAGCATGACTAAGGTTATAGAAGTTCTGCAAACATTTTACATTTTAAGTACTTTTTGAGTTGTGTTTATTATTTTGAAAATTACAGGTTCTAGAGAACGGTGTATTTTTACCTGAAAATTTCTAGGCAATATGAAATCAAGTAAATGGAGATTAGGAAGAATTACATTAAAACCAAAGATTTAAGAACATTCATGGGATCATTTTTATAAAAATTTCCACCATGAGCAACACAGGGGAATCACATGTTTTGTAAGTGCACTATATACTTCTTTTTCTAGACAACAATGGAATAGTGACATTTCTAGATTCTCTTTCTGTCTTTGGAGGAAAATGTGGACAAATGCAATGGTTACAGACTGCACAGACAACTATACAGGTCTGAAGAGCAATAGGGCTAAGATAATGTAGTGTGGACTGGCACATTAGAAGTCTGAGTCCTGTTCCTTTCTGTAACTTCAGATTAGTACTGATCTAGCTACCTTACACTTCTCACTGAAGCACTACTGAAAATTAGCAGTCAGAGATCACTGGTTTAACAAGTCTCCAGGACTTCCAATTTAGCAAATCTGTACTTCTAGAGGGACAAAAAAGGCGAAATTACTTATGAAATTTAAGCTCCTGTCTGCCTCAAAGGTCTCTCAGCAAGTTGCATTCATGGTATTATAGGCTTTACCACGATATAAACCAAGCATGAGGCACAAGCAACTCTGCCTTTCCAAGCACAGCACTCATGTTGCCAAGAGTGTTCAGAGAAACCGTGTTTGTATGATCACATTTAAATATGTACTAGTATTAATTTTAAATCTGTAGTTGTCAAAAGTTGATTTCCTAGAGATGAAGTCTAATCAGTGACAACCTTTATCTTAATACCTTCTGTTTTACTTCAGATACCCTGAGGATACACCTACATAGCCTTATATTGAGAAGAACTGCTTTCAGGAAGGATACCCATTCAGTCTGCATAAGGATTTATCACATGTGTACTCAAGCATTGGCTGCACCTCTGCAGATAATTATCTGTGGTACTTAGTCATGTTTGAATACTAATAACTTTAAAAGCCTACCAAACATACTAATCTATGAGCTTTAGAACAAAATCTAAAGGAAGAAAGTAGAAAAGGACTTTTCAACTAGTTGTCCTTGAATAATGAATGTGATAGTAGTGAAAAGAGTTGTAAGACCTTCACTGAAAAAAACGCACTTGGATGATCCAGCAAAAGAAGGGAAAGAATCCTGAATAGCTAAATTATTTTAAACCTGAAAAAATACTACTGAATTAGATTATATTCCCCCACTAATAGTAATAATAATATGGAGACAAAGTTTACAGATGATGTACAACTGATATAACTTGAAAGGATAAGGTTTTGGGCAGACAGGTTTATGTCACTGAAAGCTAACCCTTAATTTTTTTATAAGAATTATCCATTAATTTAGTTAAAATTATCTCTGCCTACAAGCTTTTTTTTCTCATAGCCTAAGATAACAGGTCCATTAGAACAATAAGAATAGGACAAAACAGAATAGAACTGCCTGATCAATTCAGGGCTGACCAAAAGATAAAGCATATCATTAAGGGCATTGTCCAAATGCCTTTGAAACACAGACAGGCTTGGGGCATCAACCCACCCTCCAGGAAGTCTTTTCCAGTCTTTCTTACCCTCTTGGCAAAGAAATATTTCCCAGTGTCAAGTTGAATGCTCCCCTGGCACAGCTTTGAACCACCCCCACACATCCTGTCACTGGACACCAGCGAGAAGAATTCAGCACCTCCTTCTCCACCCTCCCTCCTCAGGAAGCTGTAGAGAGCCATGAGGTCACCTCTGAGCCTCCTTTTCTTCAAACTAGACAGCCCCAAAGTCCTCAGCCACTCCTCATAGGACATTCCTTCCAGTTCTTTGACCAGTTTTGGTGTCCTCCTCTGGACACACTTGAATACTTCAGTGTTACTTGAATCCACTGCAAAAATTAGGGTCTTGTGTGTTGGTTCTGACAGAAGTTGTTGAAGACAGCATTCATGACCATTCTGCTCATTTTGCATGTTTACTGAGATGGTACCTGTTTTCCTTAACCCTGCAGCAATCGGGCTGCAAGACAGCCTTTGTCACTCAGAGCTCTACTCACAGCTCACCCTTTTAGCTTTTCTCAGTGTCACTTTATGTGTATTTCTCTGCCTACATTTGCACTCCCTTGGCTGCTATTACCAGTCATTTTGGTCAGCCTGTCTCTCACACACACAGACAACAGGCAGGTCCAAACTCATCTTGTAGACCTGAAACTTTATTTTTATATCAAATCTGAGGGTAAGCTATTGGACTGTATCACCAGCTTGGGTTTGCAGACTATTTCATGGACAGTTGCTTTCCATTTTTCCAGCTGTCAGTAACAAAAGGATATTTTAATGTCCCCAGAAGTTGGGTATTGTGTACAGATTTCAATGTGGTGTTACAACGATTCAACCACTACCACAATTAAATCAGTACTAGTATAATGTTCAGTCCTGTATGTTTTTATTTTCTTCACAGATATCTGAAGTGAGCATCATTAGTCTTACTTTACAAAGGGAAAAACTGATACGCAGAGAAGCAACTGCCTCAAAATGATGTAGGACTAGCGGTAAAGCAGAGTATGAACTCAGGTCTCCTGGGAAACCGTATTCACTGCTTGCAATGAGTAAAGTCACACTACTAATTTTCACAGAATATTTCACAGAATATTCTGAATTGGAAGGGACCCACAAAGATCATCAAGTTCGGCTCTAAAGTGAATGGCCCATACAGGGATCAAACCTCCCACCTTGGTGTTATTAGCATCGTGTTCTAACAAACTGAGCAAATCTCAGGATCGTATGTGGCAGCTGCAAGATTTTAAAAGTAAAAATCAGTTCTTTTGAGGTGTGTTCATAAAAGAACATTCTTGCAAGTTTTTCTGAAAATTCTCTAATGTAATCAATAGAATATTCATTAAAAGGAAGCTGGATCTGTAACAGTTCAACCAAGTAATAGATATATAAGAAAATCCTCATTAAATCAACAATAGAAGAATACAAGAGTCTGTAACTCAGAAACAGATGTTCCGTTACTCTCCTAAGTTCTTAATGGAATGCAAGGAATCCACTAGCAACAGAGGTGCACATCGATGAGCACACACGGATGTACATTTTCATCCTATGTAACCGTGACTATAACAATGATCTGAATCAAGTCTAAACCAAAATAACCACTACTGAATCCAAAATAGGTGAACTAACACGTTATAAAGCAGTTTTCCAGACACTGTCTACAAAGTGAGTGTTTACCTCTGACAGCGTAGCCATCTTTTACCGATGCTGGAAATGGTGGTAGATTATCTTTTGCATATACATCTTGAGCAAGGACTCGGCCCATTCCATCTAGAAAGGAGAAAAGACCATGCTTGGTGTCATTACAGCTGCTGAAAGGGGGAAAACCAGTTAACAGCTGCATGCCGTGATAGGTGAAATGTATATGTATGGACACATAGATCTCTCAGGCTTTCGATTTGTGCTTCTACAGACAAGTAAAAAGACCGGAGCCTGAAAGTACTGATAAGGGATTTGTTCAGTAAGTCTGTGCTCCTGGTTATAGTGAAGTTGCTGACGGTAGATTTGAATGCCAAGTATCCAAACTCAAAGGTTTGGATAAAAACTGTGATACAGGATCAGACAGAAAAACAAGCTCTTCTCCTGAGATCTCTTAAAGTTATGTATTTCTTGTATTTTCCTTTATTTGAATTTTTACAAAATTTCTTTTTTAAAAGCCATTAAAATGACATTTCAAAAGTGAATCTTGTGCACAAAAGGTGAGAGGTGACGGACTGAGAATTCAACAGTAACAACAGACAAGTTTTCATAAATTGACAAAAAAGTTCTGCAATAGACTAGCTTTGCCTAATTGCTGAGAACATTGCTTAATGGAGGGAGACTGCACATAAGTGTCAGAATTATTTATGTAAATTTACACTGTTACAGTTCTAAATATTTTAATAGCTGTTTTAAACATACTCTTTCTCTTCGCTTAGTGACTATGACTGATGAGTTGCAATTTGGCTCAGCTTGCCTGTAGAGACTGATACGAATTACTTCACCCTCAGTCAAGTGGCTGGTGCTTTTATGACACCAGAAAGAGCCATTTTTTCAGTATGATGTGGAACAGAACAGAAAATATGTAATTTACCCCTTCATAAATATGAGCGTGAGAAAGCATATTTATTATGTGTGAACAGATGGCCTGGGAAGGGGTATGTGGGTCAGACCTACTGAGACTGGCCTGATTCTAATATGTCTAAGTAGAAGCAGGGAAGCTCAGCTCATGACAGAAGCCACTGCTCCTAGAGTGTACTGCGGCACAGAAAGGCAATATCCAGCTGAAAGTATGCAGGAATGAGAGGATGCAGGAGTATTTCTATCAGGAGAATTTGCATGGATATATGCTTTAGAGATTATGATCTTTGAGACATGCAAAAAAGAGGCATGAATAAAGTGTGTTTCTTATTTTACATACAGGCAAATCAATGTGGTTCTGGATTCACTGGGAAGGTAGAAGACTTAACAGTGCACACTAATGGGACAGCTTTTGCTAAAAAGTGCACTTACTTGATTTGAAAGTGTTTGGCTCTTTCAAAGAAGTGAAGTGGCATTATAATGAAGATTTTACTTATTAACACAAAGTGATTTAGTTAGCAATTAGTTATCCTAACTATAACACTGTTGTGCTCACATCCATATGTATTAACTTTCAGCCCAAAGTTAATATTCATGCTGCATTTCTGAAATAAGTATTGCCAGGAAAATGCTGATAAAACCTGTTAAAGCAACTAGAAAAGCACCCTAGTAATGGCCATTAATTCACCTGTGCAATACTGCGTATCACTGCCTGTGATACACAATATACAAGTTATTAAAAGCTCACAGAAGCTTGTACACTTACACTGAATAAAAGGATGCAGAAGCAGACATTTAAATTATAACACAGAAAAGACAGCTATCGAAGGCCTGATGAAAACACTTTTTGTTCAAAGATGCACGAAATCTAACACAAAAGTGAGGCTTCTAATTTTAGCAGGCATGTTGTGTCTTCCTTTTGCTTCTTGTCTGCATGCAAAATCACACCAATTAGAGCAAAGTTGAACGGTATGTTCTTGGCATTCTGCCATGCAATATTTGAAAGGAATAAATGGCCAGCCAGTAAGAGGAATGAATTTCATTATGTGGAGAAAAATGTAAAGATTACTTCCTGAAGCAGCCTTGGGCATTTAAAATGAAGCAAGTCAGCAACTAAAGGACAATCTGAAGTACCTCTGTACTCTCTTTTATTTAAGCAATTATTCTGAAAATACTGTTTGACCTTATTTTGATTAATTGTAATTCAAAAATATGTTCTGAATTATTTTAATGTCATCAAACTGGCCCTTGTGATGCCCATAGCTTTCTAACACAAAATAGAGAATTACATTAAATTCACTTTCCAAATGTGGGTATTTGCTAAAGCTTAGGTGATGGAACTGGTACAGTTCTGTGAAGAACTTTGATTTCTCAGGGTATTGATACTAGGGCACAGCAATGAGACAGATCTTGTACTAAAGGTGATGGATTTTGTAAATACTGCCCTGTTAGCACTTCACTGTGATATGAAAAGTCAATGCTATCAAGACGAGACAAGAAAAAATGCTCTGCTCTCAGGCTTAAGCCTATGCTTAAGCCCATAAAGTGTACTTCTGCACTGTACTTTTATTATCAGTTAAACTTCTGCCTCTTCTTAGTTTCAGAAGAATGATCACATTGTCTAAACGCTTAACCTTATATGTGCATGGAGCTATGTTCAGGCAACTGAATTTAGTTGGAATAAAAGTCTAATCAGGGGCTTCATACCAGATACCAATGATGGCAGGTGGGAAATATGCTTCCGGTGCCCTTGGTTTATGGCATTTCTGTAAAACATTTAGGACTGTCCATTTTTATTTTTTTTTAATATGAAAGAGGTCAAATGACCTATACAGACACTGAACAACGAATTTACCAGCATGACAGTCATGCTTCAAAGAATAACTTTACTTATCCTCCCCCTTATGTTAGCAGAAAATAGATAGATTTTAGAGACTACAGCATACCTTGACTTAATCAAGAATAAAATCAAGACTGTACTGGCTATTCGTACAGAATAACATTTGGCAGCTTTATTTATGAGGATGAATGCTATGCAATATGTTTAGTAGTGTAATTAAATCAGGTTAAATTAATTAGGCAATTTGCAATCCTAGAACTTCACACATTTCACTTTCTTACAGAGAAATTGTGCTCCTGAAAGACAGTTTTCAGGAGCTTGGTGTTAATTAGAGATACAAAACCACGAAAAAAACAAACAGCAATACAGTTTTTCTGAGTACAGTTTCAGACCTCCGGGACTACATTTTTATTATTTTCCAAAATTAGAGGTATATGAACCGAAAAGTAAATGAATTATTAACTAAATGAAAAACTCAGTCTTTGCATTCTTCAAAACTAACATCTTTTATCAAACACACATATGTGTGCACACATGCACACATATATAGGCCTATACAAAACATCCTATACAATTGTCTGTAAGACATTATGGTAATCACTAAAGAACTTCTGAAAATGTGTTTTCATCTCGAGATTTGTATCCATAGATTAAATCCAGAGAACTGAATTTGCAGTATCACAGACACAGGTGTGAACTTTAGGAGCTCACCTATAGGCTAAATCCCGAAATTTCATACTATATACCTGGAAATCTTACAGTGCTAAAATAAGAGCATACTTCTTGAAAAATAAACTGTGAGATACAATTTCACAGTACATTGTAAAAATGTGAAGGAATATGTCTTTGTTACTATCTTCACTGTTGGTAAAATTATGTGAGCATTAAATCAAGACTCTGTGTCTGAAGCTAATAGGTGTGGCACCGCAGAGAGCCCGCTAAATCACTATGTCAATATGAAGACATCTTGAAAGTTTGTAGCAGCACACAGATTTGGTGAAGAGGATGAAAACTCTGAACTTTCAAGCCAGAAGGCAGAACATTCTATTCAGACACCATTTGGACTTCTCTGCTATCTGTAGTCCACCAGTGTCCTAAACCTTTTACCTCTTGAGGCTCAGTTCCACTGCCTCTTTGCTCACGACCTTACCTTTGGACAACCTAGAAGAATCCCTGAAGGAGATTTCCTCTCCCTTACCTGCTTTAAGTTGACTTGTCAGCATGCTTTCACTCACGGTTTTGTACGAAGAACGTTCTCCCACATAATGCCTAGGCTTGGTAAGGCATAGCAGAAGCAAGGGAGGCACCTAATAGGCATTTGGACCACACTATTTCAGGAGGGAGGACAGTTTAACTGAATGAATATGAGACGTGCCCTGCTAGTTCCTTTCAAGGCCAGAAAATGGCTTAATTTATCCCTACTTCTTTATGAGTGTAGATACTATCACAAAGTCTGATATTTGGCCTGCTGCATGGTGTCTTTGAGGACAACCTCACTGTATAAATCAAAGCCAGTTATCCCTTAATTACAAAGTTTTGAAAAATCAAACATTAAAAGGAAGAAAGTATCAGAAAATGATCAAATGTAGTGGTAGGATAGAAAAGGAATTGTTGCGTTTATGAGAAGATGAGGAAAATTCTGGAATGTCTAGTAGGCTAAGCAGAAACTGGAAAAAACAGATTAAGACGAACTGTTAAAGATATAGACATGGGAAAAAGTTACCTGGAATCACTAATCACTTTGCTTTGATCATTAATCACAGATTGGAAAAGGGATTAGTGAGAATCTCTCATAGTAAGAGAACAGAGTGAAACAACCACAGTACAACTTGGAGCTACTTGGCATCTACAAAGTCCAGTGTTAAGTCAACCACTGAGGCAAATTATGGTTGAGAATAATATGTTTGCTGCATGTAACACAAACCAGAAGAAAATTCATTTACACATTTACACATACATTTTATTAGAGTTCCATTACAGACTCCTTCAGGGAGCAGCACTGAGTTCAGCTGACATTCTCCTAACTTGAAAGGAGATTGCCCCTATTAGTGTCAATTTCTAAAGCAGTTGCTCCTGAAGAAAGTACTGTTTCAGACACCTCACAAGGTTAATAAAAGAGCAAGAAAGTTGTTAAATATGGAAATAACCACCCTAATTCTCACAAAGAATCTGACTTAAAATACCTCTGTAATTAATGATTTCTGTTCCAAGCACTGGGGTCATCTCCAGAACTGTGATGAAGGCCTTGTCCATAGATGTCAATGGGAATGGGGACATGCGGTGTCTTCTTGCTACCTTGGTAATGTCAACAGCACTGTGACCTGCAATGAGAAAGAACCGATTTATGTAAGCTACAATGTGCACATTCATATAGTGATGTTAATTCAAAGCACTTTACTGAAACTGATCCAGCACTTTGGAGTAAATTAAATTAGTTAGTTATCACTATTAAGCATTCATGTCAGACACTGGGAAGGCACTGCATTCAATTAGAACCAAAAGAAAGGTTTTAAACAAACTGCAATTTACAGCTGAAAAAGTTTACAGAAGTGTATATCCTTATTTATAACAAAAAACATCCCAGAAGTCTTGATGAGCACAAAAGGATCCGTTAACCCAAAACAGAAACCCTTCAAGATGATTGAGTATTTTACTTTGAGGATGGTAATCTGAGGCTAATTCAGTTCTATGAACTATGAACTCGGGACAATTCACTCCATCCTGTTCTCTACAAATACATCTCAATATGCTCTGTGCTGTGCACAGATAAAACATAAAAATGGCCATCGTGCCAGTCTGCAATCCAAGAATGAGATGGGAGTCAAAAGGTTTGAAAGGAGGATAAAGAGAGCACAATGAAATCACTGGGCAGGCGGGACAGCAAACAGTGTTTCCAGCTAGCAGACATCCTGCCCATTGTCAAGACTTTGTAGTCACCATAGCAAGGTGTTCTTTAAATGTATAATTTGAGTGAAGGCAGCAGGACAGCTTAATGGAAGCTTACTTTGCCCAACTATGAGGGACAGGAAGGGAGAAGAGATGACAGAAGTTGTTTGAAAATGAAGCCAGCAGCATGTTTGTTTTCATGATACTTACTGAGAGAGTAAATAAGGTGACAACAAACTTTGAAGGATTTTGGAAGGGAAGATAAGCAACCGAAGAGAGAACTATTGCAGAACTACATAAACAGGAGTAACAGATACAAACCAAAAGATTAAGACAATGACAGTTGCACAGTGTCTTGAAAGGATTTACCTAGAACAAGAAGGTATTTATGAGAGCCAAAGTGGATGATGTTCTATATGTGACATGCAATGATATTCCTAAAGCAACATAAATTATAATAAGAGAGCATTAAAAAATAACAGTAGCTAATTGTTAATGAGACGATTTTGCTTTGCAGTAGCTCCCTAAATAACCGATTTGCTGCTGCACATGCCTTCAAATTCTGAAAAAAATAGATTATTGCTTTAAGTGTAGTCTTCTAATAAAAAATAACTAAAAATAGTAAAACAACCTAAATTCTTCCTTCAGAAGAGAAGGTTTCCTAATTAATCTGTATATACAATACTTCTTTCAGCACTAGCACATGCTTGCTTTTTCATGTGGGAGATTGTTCATTAATTATTTTTTGCTACCAATACAGTAACTATCTTTCAGAGGAAAACGTGGAGACAAGTAAAACTTCTCATCTAATTCTCCTAAGAAAGATTCTGGAAGAAACTATTTGAACAATCTCTTTGTATGTATTTAGAAGATAACATGATAAAAGCAGGCACTGTGAATTTGTCAAGCACAAATAGTTTTTAATTGTCTAAATTCCTGTCCTTAAGATAGCAGCTGGCATTCTGAGGAAGAAAGGAACGGTCAGTGAGATATATTCTCACTATACTAAGATTTTGCACACTCTTAAACCTCACTTTCTCATATGCACAGTAGGGAGATCCAAATTTAACTATAGAAAGAAAAAAGTGTAACTAATGGAAAAACTGCACTACTGGTTTTAACAACAGGCATGTCCCTACCAAGCTTATATTTCCAATTATTATGCCTTAATTTGTTAACAACCTCATTAAAAAGGAAAAGGAAAGGGAAGCATTTCTGAGATACAGTCAAACTTCCCATACCATTCTCTGCATAGAAAAAGGAACGCTACTCAGCAGCACTGTAACTCCTGCAGGTCCAGCAGAATTCACCCATTTTCCTGATGTTTTCTTATAAATTGGAAAGAATGAAGGAAGACATTAGGAAAAAATATGTCACAGCAGTGAAAGCTGAGGGAATTGTGTGGTGGTGAACAACTTTGATGTTACAGCCATTAGGTGCTTTCATGTTTTACTACTATCTAAAACTCACTGTAAGCTGCTTCAGAGACTAATATTTCACCTCTTTAACCCTTAAAGAGCAAATGAATTCAGAGCTTTTGCATGTTTGGAATGGTGTCCAGAGTGCTACCTTCAGATTCAGAAATCTGTCCCTAATACATGTCATTAGCTTAAGCCAAGGGTTCTGTTAAAATGTGAGAAATGCGTTCTTCAACACAGACTTTTTTGAAAATAGATGAAATTTCCTAGTTTCTGACATCTTTGCTCCAATATCAAAAGTTACACTCATTATTTCTGCAAGAGAAGACAAGAAAATAATGCATCTTTAGGTTTAACACTAGTATGAATAATCTTAATGAAGAAAGGAAGAAAGACGCAGGTGTAACTATCAACCCTTCTCTCTCCCTATTTCTTCCTACAAAGAGGTATCACACATTTTAACAGACTCAGAGACAAACAAATAGGCATTTTTTAAATTCTAAAATTACTAAATGGTACTTTTTAATTACAAGTAAGTGACATTAAACAACTCCTCAGACTTTCCCAAGTTATCTTTCACTAATGTGAAATGTCAGATGGCTCTAAAAATAACTGCTTACATTAAGCTGCATTTTGTATGACAAAATAATCCTCTAGCTTTGAAGCAGCTAAGTCAATTGGTTGCATAACGTAGAAAATTCCTGACAGACCTCTCTTTTATCACCAAAACAACTTCCTATTCCTGATATTACATATATATGTATACAGACATAAAAATATATATATATACACACACATACACATATGGTGGATGAAATTTTACATAGAAAAATTCCCATAAAACAAAGAAGAATTGTGCAAATTAAAGAAAACATCATTTGGATCAAATCTGAATTCTTAACCTTTGCATTTTTTGGTTTGGTTTTATGCAACCCAACATTCAAACTCATGCTCACGAAAATAAAAATTATGTATATTCAACTTGAGAATGTACATTTTCATTATCTTTGAGCATTGATTCTTCACCATAAAACCTGGGCACACAGGATCGTTTATGACAATGTATCACCACAAACACAGACCTCCATGCCATTGGAAAAACAATTTGGGAGAATAAACTAAAAGATGACTCTCCATTAACATGAACAATACGAGCTATTTACATGTTTATTTTTGGACTGAATTTCACTGATTTAAGTTATTAAATTTCATCTGCAAACCAACTTATGTCCCAACCATATACTTCTGATCTATCATTTGCTATCTCCTGAGCAGTCTTAGTTCTCCACAGAGCTCTGAAGTTTCAGTACTTACTTGCTCTGAGGATGTTCTCCTTGCTGCTGCACCTAGACTGGACCTGCAGAGAGAGCACAGAGTCTATGAGCTACAGAAATTAACAAGAATGCAAAATACAGAGATAAAATGGGCAAGCTCCTGGGATCTAAGACAGAGGCTATACATATTTTCAGCAACATTCTTACATATTTTGCATGAGATAAGTATATTTATGCAGAAGGGTAGTAACTGATGGTCAGAATCTGATTACAAGCAATTTGATACTACACTCCTCCCGTAAGAAACAAGATGGCCTGAGGACAGTAACAGTGAAAAATCAAAGAACAGTGCTAAAAGTTACATGTTAAATTTCAGTTTTCAACAAAAAATACACATTTTCTTGTACAGTTGTAATTATGGTAGCTTTGAATCTAGGTGGTCTTTCATGATTAGACAGAATACTAATATAACCAACATATGTTATCATGACCCGATTTAAAATTCTACTGTTGATATATTCAGGTATTATAGGAAGAGTTTAAAGTGTCCAATATTCAATTTCAATTGTGTAGATACTGAAGATGTTTAATAAAAGCTCTTCACAATTGGATAAGCAACTCACAGTTGTATAAACAGCTCTCAGCTGAAGCCAGATAAATTTACTCAGCTGTTTCTGTTTGAAGAAATGCTACAATCAGTATGAATTTTACAGTGCAATTCTACTTTAAAAAGTAACTGTGTGAGAATGGCAAATTTGTTTCTCAAGAAATTCTCTTCCTTGATGCTATGCTGCCACTATGCCATTCCAGATAGTCTGATTCCAGGGGAATTTGACAATTCACATTAGTTTAATGTTCTAGTAACACTGGATATTTAGAGTTCCATCTATTTACCATGCAGATTTAAAAAATAATTGTTTTTTTTTGAAGAGTATCAGCACTGTAAACACAACACAGATTAAATTTTATCTATTTTGAGGCATCAGCTTTTAATTCCTCTCAGACTTGGAAAGATAGCACAATGTATAATAACCCTGAAACTGCAAATTTTTAGATGAACTACTGGCAGGCCAGCTGACTGTACTGGCACCACTCGAATAAAAGGCATTTTGTGTGGACAAAACCCCAGCTAAAGCAAACTTCACAAAAAACCAAACCTCTGAGATAGTAATAATGGAATCCTTCTCTTCTTTACTTTATTGACAAAGGTATTTTAAATTTCAGAGTACTAATAAAGTAAAACCTGTACATGTGGTGAAAGAAGTGGAATAGCAAGGGTGTAATTTCCCAGCAGAACATTTGTCTCTGCTGAAACAGCAGATAAGTAAATCCAGATTATCTTTCAGACCTCACTTGGAATTTGCAGTTACAGAAAAATTGCCTAGAAAGTGAATATGTACAATCTAACAACTGATGAAGAACGGTACACACTTAACAGCCCAAAAGCTGTCTTTAGAACTGAACGACCATTTAAGGCTGAAACTAACTGTGCCCCAGCTTCTGAACCTCTTTCTTCTGTTCCACAGCAGCTTGCCCCAAATGTATATTCACATAAAAAAATTGGATTCTACAGCGCAACACAGTCTACTTATTGTAATGGAATAACTTATGGAAAGTAATGTTGCAACTTAGAGTGGGTTATGGTGTCCTTCCCTGAAAAAAACTCTTGTTTAACAAAAACAAACAGAAAAAAACCCAAGCCCTCCCCCCTTCCCACCAAAAATACTACACAAGAAAACTGCAAACAAAATATCAATGATGCCCAAATTTGGCCCAGAGTTGTTTCACCAGATTTCAAAGGCATAATAAAAACTCTCTCTGGAAGAAGTGAATATTTATCTATAATTTACCAAAGGACAATTCTGGACCAAAAAGATGGTATAATGGTAGGAAAGAAAGCACAAAAAAAAAAAAAAAAAAAAAAAAGAGAAGCACAGTTGAAGAGAGAGAGGAGAGAGGGAGAAGGAAAGCGAGAGACAGAGAAGCAGGATGGATGTGGCAAGGCAGAAGATGGTGTGTGCAAAAGGAGACATGGGTCTATGTGTGTAAGACTACTGTTTAAAATGGAAGAGGCTCTCTTATTTCTCACTGAAAAACATATAAAAAGAGAAAATGAGGAAGGGGCCTGCTGCAAAATAACCAAGCGATTCAGCAAACTGTGGAATGAAACTCAGTGAGATAACATAGTCCTAAAGAAAAAGGCAAAAAACCAAAAATACAAAACACAAACATTTGAAACAATCTACTAAAACAAACTAAGTAAAATATGTGATCCAAAGGACACAGATAAAAGCTACTAGAGAAGGAGGAAAAATGTTAGCAGACAAAGACAGTGCTAAAGAAGTAAAATGGAAGTCAAGAGAGAGTCTTCAACAAAGTGGAGGAACAGAAGGAGCCCAAACCCATAGCGCAAAGCAATGTTTGCGAATGGAAAACAGCTCCTTTGAGCAGTAATAGTTACTCTCGAGTTGTAGCCTCTATTCCTCCTCAGTTCATCTTTAAGCCCTTCCAACCTATAGTGGAGCTAGTGTATGGACAAAAACAAGAGATTTATAATGAACAGAGCAGCTGAGATTTGCAGATCAAATCTTCTAATATAAAAAAACGTGTCGACAAAGTTTTGCTCTTACAATGTCCAAATGACAATGGTAACAAAAGACAGCTGGCTTCACATACAGCCTCCTACAGGTCATTTTTTTAATTCTGTGCACACAGAGGACTTTATATTTACTTTCTGATTTCTTACACGCAGCCTACAGTTTTCACATTATCACTCACCTGATGGGCAACATAGGCAGTATGAGAAATAATTTGCTTCCCACAAATTTTAAAAGCAGCTGTGGAAGAGGAATCCATGATAATAAAATAAAAGGCTTGATCAGCTAGACTTGATCGTTTCCCAGCCTATACTCACAGCTGCAGAATACAAACCATGTTTTAACATAACTGACATAAAAATTAGTCATTACATAATACTTCTGTTTAATATGAATCACACATTCGTATCCTAAATGTTATTTTTAATCAAAACTCCAGTAAAATGATTTTGAATAAAACCCACCAGTTTCCTAACACATACAGTTTTAGCAGCAATGGAGCTTTGTATAAATGGGGTTATGTGCTTTAAGTGCCTTTTACCATATTCATTATTTGTATTTTTATTACTTTTTTATTTGTGACATTTACAGAAAATCTGTATTCTTTTCACAGCTACTGTTAAGTGAAGAATCTGTATTACACTGCACATAGCACCATGACTAACTGGGGAGAGTTAGTAGTAGTATTTACTATCATTCTCATTCACAGGCAATTACAGAAATAACAACCTATGGCTGTCTTTCCTTTCACAGGGAAAGTATAGATTTATTTTGTCCATTCTATAGCCTCTTTGCTCACAATCTATGTTGGCAGAGGATCCACTGGGCCACCAGCCAGTACCATTCTCCTGCATAGTTCAGACAGAACGTAATCAAACCCAAAGCATTCAGTTCACATTACTCTGTTTTTTAAGCAAACTGGATTTTATGTTCTTGAAGATAAAAATTCATTATGTGGAATGCAGAGTAAGCTTTCTCCCATAGGCCGAAGTAATAAACAGAATGTGAAATAAAGTACTAAAAAATAAATTAAGGGAATGGTAAAACAAAGAGTTCTGCTGACAACTTCTATCTATCAGTCATGATTGATCTGAAAAATGAAATCAATGACTATACTAAATTGCATTTATTTAAATTTACATGGTATGTTTTGCTGCAAATAAAAATCTGTCCACAAAAAAGTTTTTTACAAGTAAAATAGAAAGAAGAAAATTTCATGTTTCAAGTGAAAAATTCATGTGAAAAATAATGAAAGAAGCGAACTGAGAAACCCTTTAACACTTTACCATGACTGTTAGGAATTGTTAGAGAAATTACTTACCTTTTTAAAGTCATAACAAGATTAGCACAGAGTATTAAGTCAGCTCTTCATTATGGGAGGTACAATTAAAAGCCATTGGTTACAATAAAACAAATTGCTACACAAAGATGAAGAGTTTCCAGCCCAATATGAAAAGCTAACTCTTACGGGAGTACTTCAACTCACTATTACAACATGAAGAACAATTCAGAACAATGACATCAAAACATGATTTATCACCAACAGAAAGAGCCCATTCCTCTGGAACACATAGCCTGTAGGAGGCTGACCCATAACCTTCAGCATTTATGGGAAAGCACATTGCTCCACTCTGAGGAAAGCATGCAGAATGTGGAACCACCAGCAGAAACCCAAACATACACAGAGGACTAAGGCACAGCACAGGGAATGAGTTCGCCAAGCTGTAATGAAGGAAGCAGGGTATGCAAAGCACAGCAGCCATTTAACAGCTCCCCAGCCGCGTCCCTGTCCCTGCCGCGCCCACACCAGGCACCTGCTCACGGGGGGCTGCACCCACTGCAGGCACAGTGTGCACAGCCCAGAGAACCCTGCCTGGAAACTGCAGCAGCCTTAGGAAAGCAGCGTGTTCTCTGTGAGGGGGCAAAGTATGCTGCTGCTGCTGGCGTTTCCTCTGCAAGTGATTTATTAGGAATTACATGATCTGAGTTCTGTATGATGTACAATGGCACAGGCCTGTTGAATGGCCTCTGAAATATTTGCCTGCTCTAAACGGATTTCAAATCACACGTGATCTCATTTATAACTGTTGGGTTTGAACAGTGTCTTTTGCCTAAAATATATTTTATCCTTTACGAGTGCAACATGCATTACTCATTGTCTCTAAATAAACACATAGAGAAACCATGAATAACAATGTCTCAAACTGATATGATAATACTTTAAAAATTGATTTTGGCCTGTTATTCTAAACAATATCCATAAGGTTAAACTATGAGCAAATAAAAAACTGCAATGAAATACATTGGTTGGTGCCATTAAAAAATGTTTTAAATCTAGTCTGAAGAACAGAGAGAATTGCTTTAAATGAATCAATATGGAATATATTTATGAAGTTGTTAAAAAAATATTCACGGGAATGGCTTGGGTTGGAAGGAACTGTAAAGATCGTCCAGCTCCAGAAAAAAAAAACGTATCTCGAATTGTATACTTCAGAAAATGCTCAATAAAGTATTTAAGGATTAAATAATCCTATTACAACATGCAATTTTCCTGTGTCAGGAATGCATTCTTATCCAAACAGCACTTTTACACTGAGCTGAACACCTGAGGTCTTAAGAGAACGCTTCATGGCCATCTGAATTAGGACTAAAGTCAGTTCAAAGCAACAGAATAATTTTTTCTTGTTATACTGAGACCACCTCTGAAAGAGAAAGAAAAGTGAGCACAAGGAACTTGATGGCAGCAGACATTACTCATTAACACGATTTTTAAAACAAGCAGCACTGATGGTGGGATTCACCTCACAAAATTTAAATATGAGTAATTCCACACAGGGAATCACTCATGTGGAGTCAGTGGGAAGAAATAAGCAAAAAACCATTTAAGGCCAAAATGATTTTAGGAGCAGATTTTTACCACTTAAGTGTTATGCTTATTAAGGGTTACTGGACACTGAACAAAATTAATTTTCAAATTTTAAATATGTTGTTATGCCCTCATCCATATATTACTGAATTCCCTTTTCTAAGTTTTTTTCTAGTCACCTACACTTTACATACAGATTTATTCAATTTTGATAACTGTTTCCCAGTAGACTATGAACACATATATGGAATTTTATGGTCAGATTAATGATTCAACCTAACTACTGTTCAAACAGGACAGTGGACGTGGATTGATGAATACACCATGGAAACATGAGGGCTGAATTGGTTCCTTTTACAGAAACAGTATAAATGAAAGTTATTATCCAAGATTTGGAAAATATGGAATGAAAAGGCAAAAGGGCAGTTTTTTTGGATTAATCATCTCTCAATGGAAACTGATCTTATCCTGGAGAGGCAAAACCAAAACATTTATTGATAGAAGAGGACTCAAAAATCTCACCCCCCTACTAAAATTGCAAGCTGGACACCTGAGTGAATGAGAAAACAGAAAGAACTATGATACACCCAGCAAAAAAAGGAGACAAAATAGCAAACTGCTGCTCAGTAAGATAATGGGAAAGCAAACTGGCTCTACAAACTGGCAGGATAGGCTTGATAGTGGAGAATAAACGGAGGCAAAGGGGAATTTCTTTTCTACAGAGTAATTTTTATGAAATGTTTACATTTGTATGAGAAAAAATATGAGCTGAATTTTGTGTTCTCAAGAGCATGGGACAGCATACAGATACGCCGTATAAGTAACACTGGAAAGACAGCACATTTCTGTGGTATTTTAGGGGCTGCTCAGAGCTTATTCAAGGTTATACTGCTTTTGTTCAGAGAAGCTGCATTAATTAAAATACCCAAATATGAAAAGGTCATACATCTTGTATAAGCTAAAGCCCATATTAAGTCGTCAGCTTGATTTAATTTTTGCCAAATTTGTGCATGAACTCCAACTGGTATTTCTAACCTGTGCTATCAAAATTCACCTGGGATTTGTAAGACACAAGAAACTTCTGGAAACACTGCACTTGGAAAAATCAGTTCTACTACTTGTATTATTAGCTATGAACAAGATCTGTATTTGTTTGAGTGAAAATCTTCAACGTTACCCAAATGTCCTGGAAATATTCGCCAGTTTGAGAGGGAGCTAGTGTAAATAAAGCCAAAGAGAAGAAGTTGTATCTCCTGAGAGATACAAGGGAAACAAATTCCTGTTGTCTTTGTTTGCCACAGAAATGGTATTTATTTGCCTATTTTCATACAATTTCACACCCTGACAATTTGACTGACAAACCACTTAGCCTTACAAGTATGTGTTAGATGTCTGAGTTATACCCTATCTGACCATTGTCCATTCCATATTAACCAGCTTTTTAAGCTACTGTCAATCAGATCTCAATCAGATACACAGGAGATGTATATTCTTGTCTTTAAGCACATCATAACATACTCTGTAACCCTTAGCATACACTAATAAGGTTGTAATTTTAAAAGGCTTCACTTCTATTACAAGTATTTTGCTTTTCAATGAAATTTCAATTACACATTTTCATTTCTTGACCCAGCAACAGGCAATTTCAATGCAGCATTAAAATAATGAAATATTCACATTACTGCAAAAAATGGAAAGTTGAATTGTATGACACTGAAAATAAAATTTTAAAATAAATTAATTCAAATATAGCCAAGCAAAATTGGCAAGTTTTAGTGAAACAGCATTTAGGACAGATCAATGTTAGGTGTGCAACTCTTATTCTCCTTTGACATGCAGTCATTGTGATTTCATCGTAATTATTTTCAGCAGAGCTTTTCATAGGGCAAGATAAGGCTATCTAATTTTAATCTCCCTGCTCAAAGCCCAGTTTCATGTGTTACTTACTAAACGTTATCCAAACCATCTTCTATATGGGGAATTATTTAGCTCTTTATAGATTCCTCTGTTGTACTCAGTTCTATAATATGAAACATTGTAATATACATGAAGAAATTATTTTTACAAAGTCTTTGTGAAGCAGAGGCATGACTTAATTTTACAAATGGGAAACTGAGACACAGAGACATTTTGACTAAATTTACTTGACATGCCTACCTGACAATCCAGTTGGATGACAGTTGCCATTTATTTCAACTACATTTGGAGCGTTCAGTGTAGAATCATAGAATCCTTTGCATTGGAAGGGACTTTAAAGATTATCCAGTTCCAACCCCACTGCCATGGCAGAGAACCTTCCACTAGACCATGTTGCTCAAGTCCCATCCAGCCTGGCCCCCACAACTTCTCTGGGCAACCTGTTCCTGTGCCTCACAGTAGCTTCATCCTAACATCTAATCTAAACCTACCCTCTTTCAGCTTAAAGCCATTCACCCTTAGCCTATTACTACTAGCCCTTGTGAAAAGCTCCTCTCCAGCCTTCTTGCAGTCCCCTTTAGGTACTGAGGTCTCTTTGAAACCTTCTCCAGCCCGAACAACTCCACTTCTCGCCACCTGTCTTCATAGGAGAGGCGCTCCCTCTGATCATCTCAGGCCCTCCTCTGGATTCTCTCCACCAGGTCCATGTCCTTCCTCTGCTGAGGACTCTAGACCTGGATGCAGCAGTGCAGGTGGGGTCTCACCAGAGCAGGGCAGAGGGGCAGAATCCCCTCCCTCGCCCTGCTGCCCAGGCTGCTTTGGATGCAGCCCAGGATACAAGCGGCATTGTGGGCTCCGAGTGCACATTGCTGGCTGCGGTGTGACATGAACACGTGGTGTGACATTGCACTGTATGTGTCTCAAGAAGGACACACAGAGAATAAGTACCCCTGAAAATGGTGCAAGAAGTTTTTCCACCAGGAAAAGTGAAGTCTGCATGAATACGGAGCCAGAAGACGCAATACAGGCTTCCTTGGTATCCATTCAGACCCTCCTGCTACAGCACCGCGCATTCACCCTGGCTGCTACTGCTGGGAAACAGGTCAGTTCTCTTAATATCTTAATACCTGAACCAGTGTTGGTGGGGAAAGAGGCAATTTCCTGTTGGGAATTATCAGCATTACTGCTTTTGCTGTTATGTGCTCCCAGGCCTAGGGACCTCCATCCCTTTGATCCAAGGTCTGTGGAGTGAAAAAGCACCTCTCCACTGACATATGAAGGAGTCTGACTTGAACTTGTAACTGCTGAGAAGGCCTACAACACTGATTTCCTGCTTACAATCTTATCTTCCTGGAAGCCGACCACACAGGTAACATTAATTGCATCTCTGCATTAAAGGAATAAGGACACACACAAACAGGAACCAAAAAATCAAAACTTAGAAACTCTGTTCTGTGACTCTGTGGCTTCAAAAGCCACCTATCAAGTGAGCAGTTAACCTTCAAACCCAAAGAGTCAACAAAAGGCCATTATCCAATTTCTTGCATTTTTTAAGCATCTTTAAAGTTAATTTTTATCTTTTTCCACTGGTGTTTACCAGCAATTTTGTTTGGAGATTTTTGTAGTTATTATCATTCTAAAGCAAATGTTTGGACTATTTTTTTAACTATATGAGCAGGAACAAAACATGTTTCCCCATGTGATATGATCATAATTTCTGCACTAGCATAACTCCAAAGCAGTTATCTTAGTTAAGCTTAATATTTTTATTTGAGCTAGGAGCATCACATTTGAAGGGCTTCAAGTACACTCGTACACTTGTTTGAATCTCAACTTAAAAGAGCTTTATTCATTTTTATACTTGAAAGTGTCCAAGTCTGAGGTTTTAGCTGAATATCGTATACATCAGTCACTAGAATATACACCATATATAAGATTATTGTTCCCTACATTTATTAGTTTTAGCTCTTGTACTTGAAGCCCTTCAAATCTGATGCGCCTAGCTCAGATAAAAATATTAAACTTACCTAAAATAAAGAAGTTATTTCCATGTTACAAAACTGCTTTTGAAAAACTGGACAAAAGGAAGATAACACGGGTAGCACTGATGGGAACCCACTGACATTTGAGCTCTGCATTACTGATGCTGACACTGCTGGGTATGTCTGATTTCCACATACTAAAACAGACACCGCCCACCAGAGATACATGCAAATTAGATCACATGTATGGCATTTCCTATCAGTGATTACTCCAAAAGCTGTAACAGCAGTGTAATAGAAGCTTTTCTCTACTTTGATTAACTGCTATTTCTGAATCCAGACTAATTTTTCCACAGATTCTATTACTGAAGCTGACTCTGAAGAGGTCGATTGCTTTGGGAGCTGAACCTAGAGAACAGCTGCATTAAGTGTTATTACTAGTGTAACAGAATGCAAAATAATGTCTGGCTTCTCAAGCCGATTTAAGTAGTAAACAAATAAATTCTAAGCACTGTATGCTGGTGAACAGCTTAATTAATATGGGATTTAAAAAGAAAACAGTGGTTGTCTAGAAAAGAAATCTCACAGTTATATCTAATCAAGCCAAAAAAATGGAAAAAACCCCTCTGCTTAAATGGATGTATTTATAGTGAAATAATGACAAGACTGACTTTGGAAAATGCAAAGGAGTCAAAGCTATAATCAGTCAAAAAGAAAATGACATTCATAGGTCTCTGGCTTGATCTAATTTGTTTCATAAAGGATTGCACATCTCTAGCAGGGTGAAATGTCTCCCTGTTTTGTAGTACAAGAAGCAAGGTGAAGAATTCATTAAAAATTGAAATACGAAGATTTGTCTTGAAACAAAAAGGAACTTTAAAGTTCCAAATGGGGAAGCATGCAATTATTTCTGAATTGCTTGGGGTTTAGAATATAGAAAAGTATATTACGTTATCTGGAAAACAGTTGGGATTTTATCATTCAACTTCTTAGTGCCTGTGCTTCCTAACAGACACTGCAACATTTCTTTTGAATTTTAAAAGATTAATTATCTAAGATGCCATTAATCAAAGTTATTAGTGTATACTTTGATCAATTATTGCAACAGCATACTTTTCTTCCTGATGTAACTTGGAAGTTTTCCCACACTCTATTTTCGTATGGCAGAGAGAATGCTAGAGAAGGTATTTTGTTATCCTAATCCTAAAACCACGAATGAAGATAGAACCAGAAAAAGTATTTTCTACAAATAAGGAAACTACGTCACTGGTTTTTCACAAATTTTTGCACTTTAATGTACACTGAGGAAACTGTGTTTCTCTAAAAGTAAGAATTTAAATTAATTTGTTTTTCTTAAGCCTCCAGTGAAGTGGTACTATTAGTAAAGAAAATGCAATCCTTTAAATGGCAATGGCCAAACAGAAAGCTCTGTCCTCCTGTTGCTTGAAGGAGAAATATCTATAAATTCTAATTTTACTGAAAAACTCAATGTTCTATTAGAGACAGAAAAAAAAACAAACCAAAAAAGCAAACCCACAGAAAAACAGGACTAGATTGTTTCAGCATAGTTGGAAAAACCCAAATGATTAGTGGACCCTTATTGGCTCTGTTGTGTTCATTTATTTCTTGGAAAAACATTATTTCAAATATTAAAGAGCATCTCCACAAAGTATATGGCGTTCCAAAGGCAACAAGATAGGCAATCTCAATTTAATAAAGCAATTTTGGTTCAATGGCTCAGTACGTTTATGTCAGATGTAATGAATGAAATTTGCTATCTGCTGGACTTCTGCCTGAATCTGGAGAACAAAACTGGGGAATGGCTCACATTTACTTTATTGGTGCTATGTAGAGCAGCTTTACAACAGGTATCAACAGTGAATTTAATGTCCTGTACCTAAAACTAAATTCTAGGTTCTATGCCAGTGGTAAACATCTGAAAGTCAGAGTTGCAGTTCCTGGTCTTTCAGCACTGCCTTCTATTCAACCCAGCCTAAGTAGGGGAACCAGTCTCTTACCTGGCTTTGGTTCTACAGAACTGGATTCAGTTATTTACAACATTTTCTAATGTATCCTAGATAAAATACTTTAACCTAGAGCACTTGTGGTCTCTGAATGGTCTTCTGAAGTCAACTACCTGCTGCAGGAAACAGGATGTCCTCTTGTTCTCTGAATACTGCTACTTAATTCCCTGTGCTGGTTACTCTGTATTATCAGGGAAGACAATGCAGGTCTCTGTTGTTTTATTAACAATGCTAAATATACAGCCAAATCCCATCAATCCGTGTCCAGCGAATACATATTCCAAAACTATTTAAATGAAAATAATATACCTTGTGGAAGAGAAGACTAACGTAACATTTTGCAAATATTTCACGATAAAAGGCATCTTGGTGTAAACCACTCAGTGAGGCTAATAAAACATATGACGAGCTACAGACCTGAATGCCTTCCTCTTTGGAAAACTTTATTTGTTTAGAAAGCAGGAATAGCACTGCAGTAAACATTTTGATGCTGCTATCCTTCCAATAGGCAGATTAGATTGATAGGTTCCCTTCAGTAAGCTTTTAGCCAAACACAGAGCACATGCAAAAGCCAGAGGGCAGGGAGAGAGAGGGAGGGGGAGAGAAGCAGGTACTGGTAATAGAAAGTCTGAGATACAAATGAGAATAAAAAAATGGGGCCCTTGCATAATGCTACCTAAGTGTAATTTTATACATTAGGAGACTATGGACCTTCATTGGACAATCTGTTTGATTTACATTGTGTATGATATTTCTAAGATACGAGCTGATGTCACAGTACTTCTAAAAATGAATGTGAAGACAATTCAATTTAACAATTTCTTAAGTGAACAACTGCTGTTTAAAAATAAATTACTGTGTTTTGTGACAACTGGATAATAAGTAAATTACAGATATATTATGCACATACTATGTGCAACTGCTGTCATTATTAGTCCTAATTAATAATTTTACTCTTAAACAGACCATTTAAGTATTCTTGCTAACATTCACAAAAATTAGAGGCATGAAGCTAACTGATTTTCATTAAAGATGAAAAACTCTATTGCCTACTATGAAATGTAAAGAGAATATGAAATTATACTTTATCATTATATCATTTTAGAGCATTAAAGCTGTACTTCTCTTGACACAGGGAAATCACTTTTTAAAGAAACTCACTTCAATTTCACTGAATTGAACCAAAGACAACACTGCATTCTAGCCAAGTGGAATTGTTAAGGTGCTGACTGGGTCTAAAGGGGTATAAAATACTACTGCTCTACATTGCCTGGAGCTCCACGAACTAGGAAAACCTTTCTGTACCTAAAAGTAAGTATAAGTTTCTAAAATCTTTTTGCTCATTCCTCTCAAATAGACCTCAGTTGACCAAATCTACAGTTTCACCCTAGGAACTGGTGGCAATAAAAAAGAACAGGTGAAAAGCTTTTTTCTAATTATTGTACTCTGAGATGCAAAATAGCCTCTACAAGGATGTTTTCTATGAAAAAACCAAAAAAGCAGCAAATTCTGCCCCAAATTCTTCACAATGCAGAATACTCAGGTCCCGTTTCTCCTCTGTTGGAAGATCTACTTCTTTAACCAAAGGCCTTCTTTGTGACAGCAAATCCTTGATAGTACACTCACTTTCCTTTTTGGGAATCTGAGTTCTACCAGTGCCAATTAATGCAATTACAGAGCTTTTCTCAACAATTAAAATTGTGACAAAATTTTTTTCTGATGAATCTAATACATCTATTTCCTAAAAAGAGATTTCAGAAATCATTTTTATGAGGTTCTCCCCTTTATCTTTTGTTGTACCTTTGTCAGAAGGCACATTCAGCTAAATTTCCACAGCATTGAATCCACTTCTCTCATCACTGTGTTCCTGATTTCAACTGAAGGTCTAGAGCTATTTGGTGATGACTTGGACATAGAAAATTAAGGAGCTCCAAATTAGGTGTTTTATGAATTAGCTTAAGAAAAAAAAATTTTCTTGGAGTAAGAATGACAAAAATAGATGTGGACATAAGAAACAACCCTGAGATCCTATCAAAAGTGTGGTCCTTTTTCCCCCTCCTGGCTATGAGACATTATGCAATTCAATATCACTCATTTTCTTCCCCTGATCAAAACTGATGACAGGTGTTTGGACTTGATGTAACAACACTTCAATTTGGGAGATTTTTTTATCATGTCATTTAGAGGTCAAGATGTTGTTTACTCATAGCAACCTTTCCCATTTTCCAAAATAGTAGCAGATGACACTGAGCATTGCTTGACATGCATCCTGACATTAAGCTGTATTTCTGAATGAAGAGTCTCTCACAAAGATGGAAACTAGACACTAAAACCCTTACAGACCCCAGAGAACCTCCAATCCCTTCTTGTCCCTTCAAATAGCTACAACTGTCACAGAGATCTTCAATTTCAATTGATTTGTTCCTTTGGATCTGTCACTGGATAGAATGGCCTATTCAAAATACACATGGTGCTATTCTGCCACCAGAGAATAGTGTTTCTGTATTTTTTTTACACCTTCAGTCTGCAGTTTAAAACAGGGCTATTTAGGGCTTGTGCTGCATGTTCCGTGGGCACAAAATTCTGCTCAGCTCCAAACTCTTTAACTGCATCACAAGATCTAGTTCACCAGCGAGCCAGGTTATCTGCATGTTAGATACGAAGATCTCGCCCTTGGACAGAGTGCAAAGGATCAATTGCTTGCAGTGCCGTCCCCATACTTCAGCTAGCAGAGTCTTCACTACAAATTGCAAAGCAGTGATAGCTTTGGAGAAGGCAAAAACCTTTTGAAATCAGATCAGTCAGGTGACTCATACATTTTGATGGGTCACCAGCTGCAATACCTTGGTTTGCATTTCTTTCAAAGACAGTGATCCCTCAGTAAAGTGGAGGGAAGGACAAATGGTTGCAGACAAAACATGAAGAGTCCAGTTTCCCTGCAAGTGGCTTATTGACTTATAATCTCTAAGATCACGTTCACCATTTTTGCTGATGTGAACTATGAAATGCCTATTGATCCACTGTTTCTTAATTTCATACAGATCATTCAGAGGAACAGAGTGAGGATGGCTCCTGCCTTGCATCTGTTAAGAACTAAACTTAATTTCTTGCTCCTATATTAGCTTACAAAAAAGTGCCTCTGTACACATGAGTATAGTATAATTTATTTATTCCATATTGGTATTTGGATGATAATGATAAAAACAGTGAAGCTTTCATATAATTCAGTAATGACAATAAACTGCAGAATCCATATCAGGTGCTTTCAAGAATACATACTTGATTATTTTTAAAATTGCTTGTCTCCTGGTGGAACCAGGCAATAACTATCGATCTATTACAGAAAAACTGATAAGCTTCTTTCTTCTTAAGAACTTGTCTGTTAGATCTTTTGCCTATGAAACACTAAAACTAGGAAAAAACTTTCCATTACTAAGGATAAAGAAGTGCTAGGAATGATTGCTTAAGAAGCTGAAGCTTTTGAGAACAAATTATGCACACATCAGCAAGGTACTGGTTACTCACAGATCTTTCTGCTCACGGACAAAGTGATTGAGCAGATGAGCTCTTTATGTCTGCATTTGGTACAATTTTCATGAGGAGAATATTCAGATGAGGTCTAGAACTTGTCTCACAGTGTGAGATAGAGCAAACTGTTAAATTTTTATGAGATTTTGTCAACCTGAAGGGATTATTTTAAAAACCAGAATAAATAACTGTATCTGCTCAAGACTGATTCAGTATAGCAGAAAACCTCAAGTTCATCTTTTTGATACTCATCCATTTATCAGTTACAATAACATGCTGGAGCCTAATCTTTACACAGCAGGGCATGGAGTTAATTTGACAGAATTTTATAAACTCTGTTTCTATCCCATGATGTTATGAATTCTAGTTTATCTTAACATATTTCTTCTTCTTCCCCCATTCTAATTACAACTGGAAGTATTTTTATATTCAAGCCCTGTTAAGATGGTACTCATTATAGCAGATGATCATGAAGCTGATACGGAAGTATTAAAAATGGTATATGCATTTTGGCAGGCAGTGACCCAAGCCAGACCTTTGTGAATTAATAATGAACTTCAGATATGATGAACACACCTATATCTACACAGGTTATTAGTAATCATAACTTTATGGCCATCTTTACAGTCTTTCCAGTTCCACTATTAGAAAATGAGTTAGACTAACTGGTGCAACATTTTGCAGCCTGGACATGTTTGTTATTTTTATTTTAATGTAAGAGATAACTAAGGATGCTTTTATCATACAATTTTATGTTCCCATGCTATGTAGCAGTGGCCTAGCTAAACTATACATCGTGGTGGCCCCAGACTGATACAGTGATTTTAAAACCATGCTGAACATGGTAGCAGATTATCATGCAAAATCTGCCCCCCAGCTGATTTTTCCCCACTTGTGCACAGTGCAATGCAAAAAAAACCAAACAAAACCAAACAAACCAAAAAGAATAAAAGTAAATAAAATCAAAAAAGTGTGATGGGTGAGCAGGTCGACTGTGTGAGAGAACACGTGCAAAGTATACCTCAGAAACACTATAGGTGGATGAGCACGAAGGGAGTCGAGCCTGGTTGTGCAGTGGGGAAAAGAAAACATTGTTAAAAAAGAAATGGTGGCACAGTAAGGGTCTCAGAAGGTTTTCTGTATAGGTGGTTCCAGCACTGAGACAGTAACAGGGCGTTCATAAAGTTTCCATGACCAGCTATTTCAGAAATACCAAATTTATCCCTTTTAAGGTGGAAGCTTCTTAAAAGTGTTGTATTTGACAAAGGATTAGAACTAATGATGAATCTGAAGACAACTATGAATCCTTCCTCCTCTAAATAATTGGCAACACTATCCTTAGGACAATAACGTATTATAGGATGAAACTTTTACCAATGTCCTTCATTTAAAACTACTAGTTTCATTCTAACTCTGAAAAGGGTAAAATGGGAAAACCCATTAGAGGTCTTACATATCTTTATGTGAAGACATACTCAGAACCAGCATTTTTACAATGGAGGTTTTCCTTCAATCTCACTCCCCAAAACCCAGAATAACTTGCAAAGTTCAATGACTGTTGGCCAGATCCAGGTTAGTAGAAATCTGCAGAGTATGCCTCTAAGCAACGTGAAGTCTGTGATTCTTGAGGGACTCTGTCCACTGTCCGAAGCTTTCAGAACAAACACAAACTAATTGGTAACATTTGTTTTACTGATTGCTTAAGACATGTTTTGTTTATACAGGATAGTCAATATTCTAAATATTAGTCACTCAGACATAACTCAAGTATTAAAAAAGGACCCTCCTGTAATTTACAGGAAAATCCTTCCTTTGGGTGAAAATATATCATGAAGGAGGACTAAAAGCAGCTTAATATGTGAAATTTAGAAAGACATGGTTCTTATAAATGCACTAAGAATCTTCTCTTGATTTTTTTCTAGGAGTGAAAAAATGAATTATCAGAAGCCTTAGCAAAACTTCCTTAGACTCAACAAACTGTACAGTAGCTTGAATACATTCGTAGTAAAGATGCATCCAGGAAGGATTTCCACCTAAGTTATTAGTGACCACTTGTTGACTCAGGTTTATAATGGACTGAGCAGAGAACACAGTATTCATAAGAAGTCTTTCAAGAATATTCTTCAGTCTCAAAATGTATTTAGCATTTTTTCATTGAAATATAACATATCACTTCCAGGTAATTTCTACAGTCACACTGGTCTGTGTTAAATTATGTCTCCATTATATATTTCCATACAACTTTTTATCTTCCTTGAAAAGTTTTTAATACTTGGGAAATATTTTTGTGCCTTTCTTGCATTGTGTATTTAATCTGCTCTTCTAGATAATATTATTATGGAAATCTGAATCACTTAACATAATCTTAAATATTCACACACTCAGCACTTTCTTCAACTGATTAAATGTTTTCCTATGTTGAGACGAATTAAGACAAAACCAGAAAAAAATGCAGTTTTAAGAAATCAATTATTAAATAGTACTTTATAATTAAAGAAAAAATTCTGACAGAACAAAAACTGTTCCTACAAGCATTGTTTCTGAAATCTTTGTAAGAAATATAAGGTATGCTTTTGCTTAGAACAGGGTTGTAACTATTCACTTAAGACTTTTGGATGAGTCTCTAATTAACATTCTCAAAAATACTGTCCAGCTATTGTTCCAATGGTTTGTCTTTCAACAGCATGGAAAAAGTGATTAGCTTGGGTTTCACAGGTGAGAATCCAAAGTACGTAGTCATAGCAACAATCATCACAGTATCAGTTTCTTAAGTATGAGCAACCAGATTAACAAAAACAACAATGGCGAGGAGGTTTGGAACCACAGACAAGACAAGAACTTGGCTCACCTTGTCTGCTCCTCACACCAACTTACAAGGGGGATGCCAGACACTTGTGTACTTTATTCTCCTCTTAGACAATTACTGTAAGTAGTATGCTATTGCTTTCCTTGACAAAGTATCTTGTAATCTAATTATCCCTACGTTCATTATAATGAAACCATTTAATTTCAGTTTTATTCCAATTAGGACTTAATATCTTTCAGTAATTTTGTATTTTCTTTTTCAGTTTCAATTCTATAGAAGCAGATGCTAATATTGCCTTCAATAAGATACCAGTATATTTTATTTCTTCCTATGCTCAAAACCACACACAATTTGTCTCGATTTCCTAATCTTACTCCAAATTCTTTTTTCTTATTCCTACATGTATGGACTCTCAAAGTACTTATTTAATTTTCTCAAAGGATGAAATCAAAGGTGTACTAAAGTGTTCTAGTCTCAAAATGACCTAATGTTCTTGAGGAAAGGACTATGCTCACAGCACACTTCTGCAAATGGGGATTGCTGTTTATCTTCAATAAGATCAAACAATGTGATTGTTTAAACTGCTGCATACTTATAATTTCCTGATCATTTCTATGTCATTGTTTTCTTGCTAACTAGTCTCCATTTTTAAGCACCTGCCTGTTTTCAGGATTTTGTAAGTGTACTGCTTCTGCGCTATTAAAATGAAATGTCTCCTTTTCCAAGCTCCTTTGATGTTTCAGTGATCTATGACCCACTCTACTTACACTCTATTGTCATGTACGAACTTCAGCGATTGTTTCTTCCAGTTTGACAGAGGGGGCAGCTCTCCTTATTTTCCATGCTACCTGACAACCCCGACAATATTACGTTAGGTGAAGCTAAGGTGCGAACATTTGGGCTCTTTTACCCCATGAACATTCAATTTAAGGAGCCAAATTGTCAGTCAGAGGAATTCCCCACTGTGAGAATGATTTTAAAAGAGCTATGCCTATTTACGTCAACTAAGAATCTGGTTCAAAAGCTGCAAGAGCAATTGGCTGTCTGAGGGCCTTACTGACTTGAGTCTGATCTTTAATAATGGAATATTAGGATCAAGAATAAGTCATGGAAATGTAATCCTTCATCATGGCCAAAGAAGGTAGGTACTTGAAGTCAGGCAGAGAATTAATGCAGGAGACCACAGACTCCGAGAAACAGAGGTCTGTATGCGAAATTATAATCCTGATTTCATTTAACACAATCTATTGACAGTGTTTGGCCTCTGCTATGAATTCTGAGAACAGTTTTCCTAACAAAACCAGAACGTTTCACTTGGAACCATGCTGGTTAAAAGTCACAAAAAATTGGCATAACACTCTGTGTAGAACTTCTATACTTAGATTTAATCTTTATCCTAATGGGCTTTCCATAACATTTTTCTGCAAAAATTGAACTTGTATTTAAAATTTTCAGACCACAAATTTGCAAAAACAAAACAAAAAAAATCTTCAAAGCACAGACTGAAGTATTTTTCTGATGAATTTCAGAGAAATTCCAGACTTTCATAAGGGTATCAATTTTAGCAGGTATTGTCAGTTCTAATATATAAACCAGTCAACTCTTTCACTGTTGATCATGTCAGTAGCAAATAGACTTATTTGCTACTGCTACATTAATGTGAGCAATGGGGTAATACTAACAAGTCCAAGTGATAGAACACTACTTTTTCTAAGCAGTTCCGTGTCAAACTGGTCTCTGGGAGAGGCCAAAGGATTAAGTAATGAAAATAATACAAGATGAATGAATTTTTCAAGAAGAAATGCAAAACCAAATCTTAGGTCAGGATAAACGTTCTGTGTGTTACTGCTGACACTAAAAGATACTAAAAATGAAAACTCCTCAGCCTTCAAAATTGTTTAATTAACTCACATTTTCCAGCAAGTTTTCAGCACAATTTTATTTCAGGTATCTGGCAAGACTTCTAAACGTTGGTGGCATCAGGGATATTCTGCAGAATTCCAATGATCCCTACACATTTCCAATGGCCTGTGAATTTCATCTGGAAAGCACGTCTTTGCAATTCATTCTGGAACAAAGGTTCCACCTTAAAGGTACTTTGCAATACAAAATTGTGCAATAGCATTTCATTTTCACTTATGGAGCTGGCCATCAGACACTACATGCTCCCCCTCCCATACTATTCAATACTTTTGACACATTGTAGGAGTATCAGAAACTTACATCTAAAACCCTTCCCAAAAGCAGTATGGAAAAGATGAAAATTATTTTAAAAATGAACTATTAACAGATTCCTCATTATTTTCCCCAAATTCTCTGCTATTGAGAATTGTTCACTATTTCTTTTGTTTGATCAGTCATTTGTACATTGCCTTTTAAAATGCTGTCTTATCTACAACATCCATTTTTACCGCATGAATTGGAGCAGCAGTGACAAAAGCAGCAAATTTTAGCAATGTGTCCTGCTTGTTTTAGGAAGTTTAAAGGCATATGCAGAATATATGGCACATTTCTTTGTTTGCTTACATTCTTTACTGACTGACTGACTGACATGGTGTTGGGTATGGCCACAAAATAACAGATAAAGTGGCACAGAGGAACAGGACAATTTCATGACAACTTACGTTATGTTCTCATGACTAATGTAGTCACAGGTTTTAATTTGAAATCTTTCCCCATATGACATTCTGTGAAATAATGTGTTATTAGAACGGGGTTTTTATAGTATAAGATTTTGTGGCATAATTTTTTTCCTGGCTTCAATTTATTCTTAAGTACTAAATAATGAATTTAAAAATAAGTAGTTTAAAGTAAAGGAACTTGCTTTGCCTTAATTGTGACTAATAAATTTGAGTTGCCACCAAATCTGAAATATGACACAGTTTATTTCCGCCAGAATACGATTCTTAAAAGATTTGCCAGGAAAAAGATACTGTATTTTAATCAAATTTATTTTATAGAAACTGCAAAATATTAGCAGCTTGATTTCCTTGTATTGGACCTGCAAAAGATTATAAACTCAAGAACTTGTATTTGACAATAAGCAGTAATCAACTTTATGTCAGATACATAGCTGGATGTGCAAAAGCACCCAAAAGGGGTAAAAACTATCAAAAATCCTTATCATTACCAAAATTATCTTGCACTGTATAACCTTAGTGGATTATGCATTAGAATGACAGTGCTGAAAATGACAACAATCATAGTGTATGGAAGACAAACAGGACATGAATCTAAAGAAATTATTCAGAGAACCTTCAGTGGACGGATGTGCAAAGGGATAAGGGGTTACTAACTTTCATATCTACTGTGCTAAGAGTGTAACTGTTTTCCTAATTTTCATTATATACAAAATTATGTGGCTTAAAGTCACTTCCACAGAATTGCTGAAAAGCTGATCTTAATTTAGGAGTTCAACTACTAAACATGAGGTACTGCTGTCTGTAATGTTATGTTGGATTTGACTTGTTTTGTTAAATATTTCTGTGAAAAACGGGCAACTTTACAGGGATGTCATGACTGATATACTAGATTCTAATTGGTTTTTCACAATTTTTTTTCATTAAGGAATAAATGTAATGCATAAAAAATATTCTGCAGAATTTTTTGCATTAGTTTGCTACAAAAACAAGCAACAAAATTTTCACAACTGTCATTCAGACAAATATTAACCTAACCCAAAAAGACAGAGATACATGTGAACCTATATGCTTTTGGGTTACCTTATATCAGCCATAGTTTCTGGTTCAGGTCAGACTATCAATCACTGGCAGAAGGTATTTTTAGTCTATAAATTAAGGGCATCTGTTTTATTTGTTGCTAAGTTTAATATTCAGGAAAACTTTCAAATATGCAACTTCGATTTTGGAGAGTGATTTTTTTCTTTTAGTTTCTGTAAAGCCAAGCAGTTTGATTAGCATTCATTAAAATGCAGTAGGATATTCTTCTAAACAAGCTGTCAATTAGGTCAGGTTTCTCACACACGTTAAAATGAAGCCCCAGTCAGAAATGAAAGAAAACACAAAGGGAGAAAGAGAGAGAGAAAAGAAAAAGATGGGGATGAGAGGACAAACCAATCAATTTGGTGTTACCAGCCAGCAGAAGTTTTTAAAAAATCAGATCACCGAGTGAAATTGTACATTTACTCATAGAGCAGCCTTTGACATTTGCCTTCTAGGTGATCTCTGAGCTCCTCCAGCTTTCAGTGGAGCTACATGTAAACATCAGAAAATTAATTCAAAAAGCAACCTGTTCTTGTCATGGGCTTTTTTCTTAATTTTTCTTTGGTTCTTTGTTTTTGTGTTTTATTTTGTTTTAAATAAATCATAGCATAACACATTTCTCACTGCCAAAACATTTCAAGACATGAAAGTGCTTTGAACAACAGGACACAGAAGTTCAGTAAACTTGAAATCTGGAAGCAAGGTATCTTTGCTTAACATGGTTCTTTCCAATTACTGATAAAAATACTGAAAAATCAAGGCAGCTATCATTCTAAAGCTACTGAGTTTCTGCTACATTGTTTATTATGTATCTATTTATTTATTTGCTTGTCTATTGCTAGGGCTTTACAAATCTAGAATTGTGTGTGATGACCCAAGCCTTAAGATGCACAGGTCACTGCAGTTACGCACACAATTTTCATAACCAGCATAGAAACTGTGCTGCCTTGTATTCTCATCCTGAATATCTCCCACTGAAACAGTGCCTCATTCATGTACAGTGCTCTTCTCATCTACAATGCAGATGAGTAATTAAAACCTCTTCCCAAATCACAAGATGAAAAGATAAAGCCTCACAGACAGTGAGGAATGCTACAGATGCCTCTAGCTAGAAGTTGTATAAACAAGTAGCAACTGGCTTCCTTTTCTACACTGAGATCAGTTTAAGTGGTGGCATTATCGGAAAGAGGTGCATAATTAATCTTTTCCACCCCCTTCTTTGTGCTCAGTGAAATAACATTTTCACAAAGAGCAGCTGTAGAACAGGGTTAGAGAACAGAGAGGATGGCTTGTCCTGGAACAAAGGCAATACACTCACATACAAAACCAAAACCAAAGCAACAGATGAAAAAACAAGGCAGGAAAGGCAAGGAAAATACAGAAGAAAAAAATAAATAATTGGTGCTTGAGAAAGTGCTGACGGGAAATAAAGTAGGGAAAAGCGAAAACTTGGACAGCTGAAATAGAGGCAACTCTTGAGACGGAATCTCAACAAAATGGCTTGGACTGCATATGATCAGTGTCTTGGTTCTAAACCATTTAGCAGGGTGTAACACTATGCATGGTGGGTACTGGTTTAGATATCTGCCTCTTTTGTTAAGCAACCTAAATATTTGGATATGTTTATACAAACATTAAAAGGCAGGAGATACTAATTATCAGCAAAACAGTGGCTACATTCTTGTTAGACTGATGTGAATCTCTCCTTTCATCTTTAATTACTCTGATTTTTTTTTCTAATTTAAAGACTACATACACATTAAACATTCAACTGTCTTGTAATGGTGTTTTGCAGAATTAAAAGCAGAAAGTGTCAACACTATAAGAGTTTAATTATGTTTCAAGACGGGAAGCAGTAGTTTGAAGATGAGCAAGTCCCTTCTCCACATAACAGGCAACAAACAACATAGATCAGAGAAGTGGTTTAATCATGATCACCAAAATACAGGCACTTCAAGAAAGTTGTTACTATCTCTTATTTCTGGTGACATCCAAAGCTACCTAACTGGCAGCCTGCCTTCAGTAGGTTGTTCTATGTGTAGCACAGAAACAAACAAAATGTGACCCAACAGCAATAAGAATACTGAAATAAAAATGATGGGATGGTGAGAAATGGAAAAGCCCCTTCCCTCCCTCCCAACACCTCCCCCTTCAAAAGGAAAAGTGTAGGCTATAGAAGAAAACTTGCAAAATAAATGTTAGAAACATATTTACTTTGAGGGATCCAACTCTACTAGCAACTCCTTTGCTTTCATCCGGCCGTCTAATTTGCTACAATGGGGGAAGATGGGTAAAAAAGACAGAAGAATAAAGAAAAAGTGAACTTAAAAAAATTTCCACACAATCAGTTAGCAGTACATGCAAGACATCAATTTGACTCTCTGAGACACCTCTAGAGGACAAAGACACAGACTCTAATTTCCGAAATAAATGATGCTTCATCATGGCATTTTAAACTTGCTTTGCTGATCACTTTTATCTCAATACATTACCAATCTAGCACATAAGTTGCATGCTGAATTCACTAACATTTCTGAAAGAATACATGTTACTTATCTGATTTGGATATTAAGAATAATGAAGTTCTAAAACTCTAACTGAAGAAAAAAACACCCTATACCTTCTACAAATCATATGATCAGAGTGTGCTATCACTGGGAGCCTGCAAGTATTATGACTGATACTTGCCAGAATGCAATAGATTCCTATTGACCCAGGCCTAGAGATTTTAGCCACTGCTACCAAGATCCCAGTTAAAAATTATGCTGCCCAACCAGAAAATTTTAATGCCAGACCAACATTAGATTTTTATTTTAAATATTTAAATATACCCCATACATAATCTTCAACATCTCCTACCTGATTACTTTTCCTTTGTGATATACATTTTTTCCCTATATGATGCAGAACATGGAAGAAACAAATGGGGTAGCTGCTCAAAAGGCTTCATGTTGTCAGAAGCATGTAAAATGAAACATTCATTTACAGCAAAACTGCTTTGTAGAATTGCTGAATCTGGTAAACAAATGTCTTTTACTGGTAAATTGACCTTGTGTAATTTGAAATAGAGAAGACAATAAAAATTACTTTAGAAATATCCTTCTAGTCTGAGCCAAGACTGAACTGAGAGTTTTTATTACTTGATAGTTGTTTCACAGCTTAAGTAGAACAAAATCCCACATAACTGAGGTGAACCCTTTCAAACCACACAGTTTTTTCTTTAAGAAATCTCATCAAGGAAGCCCAGGACTGAATAAACCATAGAAATTTAACTATGCTTTTTGCTCTCTGGAGCACACTAGCAGAGGCACAAGTTGAATTGTCCTGTTTCTTTTTACCTGACCATGCAAAATGGAGAAATTCCTATTCAAAAACCAGTCCACTGAATGTTTTTTTTTTAAATTGCATTTGATTCTCAAGACAACAATGTAATTAAGCAATATATTAACAATTTCAGTATATAGTTCTGATAGGATGACCATTAGCAAAATACACTGGAAATATTTATGATAATTGTTGCTTTCCTTCCCTGGTCTTTTGGCACTAAAATAGCATCTGATTTGAAGTCTCAAGTGAAACACCCACATTACTGTTATCCTGGGACTCCAAGTAAATCTCCAATCAATTCTAGTGTACTGACTAAGAAGAAATTGTCATTCATAAATAAAATATGTCTCCTTTAGAAGACAAATTCAATTAAAATATATGCAGTTGTAATCTAGTTGTTATATATCTCTTAAGTGAGGGGAAAAAAAGGAAACCTCAATTAGGAAAAAACCCATCCTTACCTGAAAACATCAGGAGCTTGGCTGAGATACTACCAGTTGCAGATAATAAGACATAATCCACTAGTACCCTAATTCACCTTACCAATCTGAAACTTTTTTCAAAAATAGTATATTCAGTTTTGTATTGAAAAATGAGAAATAGGAGAAAATAAATGCTTCTAATCTCACATAATAACATGGAACCAGTCATTAAGAAAAATGCTACATAACACAGAAACCTGAGGAGAAGTTGCAAGAGGCAGCAATATGCACTGCACTTCAGGGAGAAACTTTTCCTTGTATTACTCACCAGCATGGGTATTGCAGCTGCTCAAGTTGTGCTGAAGGTTTAGGATTCAATCAGAAATGAGATACTATAGGTGCATATAACTGATATTATTTACTCCTTTCTCCAAAATACATACAGAAATACATACACAATGTGTATGCTGCAAGCAAAGAAGTTATAAATGCTTGGACATATAAATTACAAGGAGATAGCCTAAGGTCACCTCTTGTTTTACATCCATGGCACAGTTAATACACATGGCAATGTGTTTTCTACAGGAATTTTGCACAGTGCAACTTGAATGCTTCTCCAGGGATGAATCAGTGTTATATGAGTATTGCAGAAACTATACTACATCTGTTCTGGGAATTAAATAAGCTATTACCAGGAAGGGAAGGGACAGTATGAACAAAAAACAATTTTTTTTTTTTTTCACAGCAAATACCACAGAAAGGAATTCAGATATATCCTTATATTTTTCTGGTAAAATCCTGTATCATGATCTAGAAGTTGAGTGATAAAGTACTAATTCAGGACATGGCATGGATTATACACTCCTTGTTTTTCAGAATCTCAGGTAGACACAAGAACCCCAACACAGATGAACACTTGTAGCTATAAAAGATTACAATGAAAGATGCATGTGTTCTAAATCAAAAGGATCGACACCATAACACAAGCTAAATAAGTGGATTAAGAGATGAGGCAGGAGCAACACCAAGCAAAATGTTACCTGAAAGACATGAGAGTTTTGGAATCACTCTGAAGGTGGTGAATAAAGATACTCAATGCAATGAAGAAAGAGAGATGCTGTGTAGGGAACGTTCCAGGAAACTTGCACTGAGAGTTAAGATAAATGCATTATGTTTACATCACAAGGGAATACCAGGAGGAGTTAATAGCTAAAGATTAGCCACAGGTGTCCCTATCCTGGTATCAGAAAACAAGGTCGAGTTACAGTTGGAGTAGAATGAGATAGGAAGCCAGTGGAAGAAAACGTAGGAAGCAGGGAAACCAGAATCAAAGGGTGAGCAAAGAGGAATGCTCAAATATACTTAATGGACTTGGTAGAAGATGAGTGAACTGAAAATATTTTCTAAGCACAAGTCTTGTACACAGTTTCATTATTCGTCTTCTGAACAGAGCACATGAGAAATGTACCTGTTTATTGTCATCCTTGATTTCATTCCAGAAAAAAAAATTTAAAAGACCTCATCTTAAATACATATCTAAACTAGCAGTTATCATAAAGAACAGCTCTGAACAACTAGCTAATCCGAGACTCTGCCTTTTGTTAGATTTATTTAAAGGCAGAGTTCCACAACAGGAGAAACAGCCTCAAATACATAACACTATCTTAGACTCCTTCCCCTTTCTCAAAACATACTCTCTTTGGGCTATTCTAAAGTTTCTCTGATTACACTCTGACAAAGAAATTGGAATGTTGCAGGACCTAAACCTTCCAGAAATATTTTCCAATTCATATTCACCAAAAAGCCAAACCTCTGTCCAACCTTTTTTCAAAATCCTGGCCAATATATACATGGTTCATAACGACAACACCTTTTTGATATGATCAATTTAGTAAATTCTGCAACACTCAAAATGGAAACTCTTTACAGCAGTAATTAAAAAAGAAGTCAAGCACCTTATTCAATGGCCTGGGCACACAATATTGGAAGCAAGATAATCGAAAGCGAGAGATTATACTACACAGCATCCAAAACAAGTTTAGATTATTTGCTGTACATATAAGAAAAACATAACTTCTCCCACTTAATTACTACCACAGAGATCAATGATGAACAGTGAGTAAAGACAAAATATAGAAGAAAAACAAGGGATAAGTCTCCAGTTCAGGTTACAGAGATGTTCTGTGATTCAGTGAAAAGGTGGATGTATAAAAGCAAAAACAAAGAGCTTAATATATTTTTAATGCTGCAGCAAATCAATTTATTTTAAGTTAAAAATGCATTATGCATAACTTTACATTCATGTATGAAAAATAGACTTGCACTTGAAAGTATTTACTTCTGTGCTTTTAGGTCAGAAAAACACCAATTAAATGGGGCTTCCTAAATAAACAGGGAATACTTTCAAACAAAGGGAATGCAGGTTTCTATAAAAGAGACATACATTCTCAACCAATAGATATATTCCTGCCTGTGCATTATACTGCAGTATAGTATAAAAGTTTTATTAGGATTGCTGCACTTCTTGATAATGGTAAATCTACAAAAGCATAATGTACATGAATGCTAATGAATGCCAGTAAAACATCATTATCATACCATCACAGATTTTGTTCACACTACCCACATGTTTTCTTTTTAAATGGGCATTACTGCTTACACTGTTCCATATGCAGATAAGGGAATAAACACAGTGCAGGTGGAACCATCAGTGGTAGAAAGTAATGCAATTTTCTTGTAGTTTTGAAGCTAATATCATCACTAGATCAAATGCTTTGTTGACACACGTGGTGGTAAAGATAATGTAACCATGTCCTTACACAAAAGACTTGGCAACACACTGGTTATTTTACACCAGCTTAGTTCTTCAAAAATATCTACTGATGTCAGTGAAACTTAATGGTCAGAAATCAAATCCAAAAGTTGGTAAGTAAAATGCACAGTCAGGGAAAGACAGACTACAATAAATACAAACATTACGTAGTATGTCTCCATTTCTAGTGACTTATGTCCCAAGTGCCATTAAACTGGAGATCTGGGCACATGAGAGCAGGGTCCTCACTTTGGCTGTGCAGTCAGCAGTTGCACAACCCTCCTGCCCCACAGCTGGAGGTTCCCAAACCCTTCTACAGGCTCAAGCTGCCTTTTGGCCAGTTCTTCCTGACCAGAGCCCTTTCTCTTCTCATAATGCCAGTGCTGCCTCCTGCAGCCAAGCTCCTTCCTACTCTTCTTCAAACCTCTCTAGGCCCTGCAGCCTCATCACTCAAGAGCCACAAATGCTGCTTTGCTCTCCTTTAGACTCTTACCACACAACCTTTGCACCCAATTTTTCCTCAGTTCAGTACTTTAAATCCTCACATTTCAGACCTGTTTGAACATACTTTCACCGTCTGCTGACACAGTTTGTTCTCTGCCTATGCTTGCAGCCTCATTGATTCTCTGGTGTTCCCCACAAAGGAAGGCAGAATTTGCACCTCATGCCCCTAGTAGAGCTTTTCAAGACCCAAACACCTGTCACATATATCAGAAATCTGTCCTGGCAAGCAGGAAAGATGGTCATATTTAAGGAAAAAAACCAACATGTTAAGTCCTAGGTGGTGAAGTGTTGCATTCTTCTTATATACCTTTCCCAAACTGACAATTCACTTCTGAACGTGCTGCTATTTTGCCTTGTGCTAAGCTTAACTGATGTTCTAAAAGCTGTAGCACGTACAGGGCTATAGGACATCTAGTGGAGGACAGTCCTTTAAACATTTTTAGACACTAAGCCAGATCCTATCAAAGATACCTTGGTGGTCACAGTGAAAACTGCTGCACGAATGAAGTCACTTAGAAGCAACGTGATGGTGGGACAGGTAGGTTACAGAGCAAACCAGCCCTCTGGTGGGGTTAAAAAGCAAGTGTTTGCTCTCTTTGACCACTTCCAGCAGCAAAATTAAGGGAGAGATGTTTGCACTGGGGCTCAGTGTCACAAGGAAGATCTCATCTTTCTGAAAACAGATGGACCAGTGAGACTTTAAAGGAAGAGTAAAGCTCTTTGAGGATAAGTGTATTTAAGACTTGTTCTCAAACATCTGCAACACCCTGTACTTTATCCTTTTGACTAGACAGGGCTGTGTTTAGAAAATCTGTGTAAGCCTTCTTGTCACATGTATTTCCTCACGTTTACACATCCTGAGTTCAACTGCAAAAGGGAAGTGGAAGGGTTGGTAAGGATACTGGAAAAGGGTATATCCGCTAAAGCCACAGGAAACCATTTCAAGCCTGAGAGGACCTTGGAAAATGAAGTTAAGGTGGAAAGATCTGGGATTCAATTCATGTTGCAGAATCTTCAAACAATATGACCTTTAAGTGGCTAAGTACTAACAATGAGCTGGGAAGTGAAAAAGGTCAATCTTTGTCCCTACTGACAGTGCTGTTGACTGAAACCACTGTCCAAGGAGGCTGCCTAGAAAACTTCATAAAGCAAAGTGTTGCAAAGAACTGCTGTGCCAATGCATATGAACCCCTTGCTCAAAGGCACTCCTCAAGCTTTGAAAAACTGTTTACAAAAGAAAAAAAGCAGTCTTAATTAATAAACTGCAATGAATGGTGCAAATTTGAAAACAGCCAGCAGCTGTTTTGAAATCTTGCCAAACCTGTTACTGTTTCTTACAGAATGATTTCCACAAATCTGCTGTAGGATGATCAAGTGGGAGGCGCTGTTTCCAACACAGTCATTGGAGAGAAATACGTTCCAAATGTAAGCACTTTGAATGCCTCACCTTAAGGATCCCTAATTTGTCATAGACTTTTTCCATAAATACATTCCTACAGTCTCCAGTACTGCTAGTTTAAATACAAAGCAACATACTGAAATGTATGCAGGTTTCAGTAAATGTAAATATCAATAAATGCCTACAGAATTTCTTGTCCAATAACATGCAACAATAGTGTGAAAGGGATCAGAAATAGAGACACTTCCACTCCTTTCAAAGAAGCAAATATACTGTTGAAACCTAATTGAAGAAATCAAATTCTACCCTATTCATAAAATGCCCCTTTTAAAGAGCTAATACATATTTTGCCTTTTGAAATGAAACTAAATGGGTGAGGAAAATAGAGGCAATTAATTTCAGATATTAAAGATAATTTTGAGTGTAACAAAAATGAGGATTCATTTGGATAATTGTCATTACTAATAATCATCAGATCATATTCTAACACCAAATCCTGAGGCATCAGAGGATGGACTAATATCTTCATGGCCATACAATTTTGAACTCACATTTTAACATGTCATCAGAATTTTGTCATAATTTGTGCTGCTACAGATTATTAATTCTGCAAAGTCAGAAATGTAGAAAAAAAATAAATACTATTTGCTTATACAATCTCTTCAAGAAGCAAACATAATGAGTTAAACTGGCTGCTGATGTTCAAAATGGGACAATCCCCTGAAGCACTATAGTGCCTTCTCCCTTTTCCTGTTGTAGAAAATTTAAACAGGATGAACAATCTTTGATTAATATTTTACTAAACGAAAAGTGGCACAACTCAATAAAAATTTTCTCAAACACAGGCAATGCACCTGGCACATCCTAAATACTTTCAGATCCTGGACACAGAACAGGATAAGCACTGACCTAAGCCTTACAGGGTTTTACTTACAAAATAAAGGGCTTCTAACACCCATTGTGAGAAAGGGAGTAATGAGAGGGGTATGCAGACAAAGAAGTTGAATTTAACAGCATGAAGTGTATTAACAAATTTAGAATGGCTGTTTATGAGAAGGCTGGACAAGCGATTGCAACAAACATTCTTTGAATTCTAAAAACCATTACCTTTGCCATCACATTTTTCCCTCATTTCCTAGCACTGTTTCTAGATCCTTAGTGATTGTTAAAATTTAACAGGGCTATTTAATGGAATGGGCCTGGGATGCTAGGGATTTCAAAAGGGCTTTCAAACCCCTCCAGATAAATTTACTTCACCTAACTGGTTAATGATTACTGTTCATTTCAGGTACTCTAAACTGTCATTTATTGCACTTAGAACAGATAGAGTAGGACCACACCAAAGAAGTACAGCAGCATTAACTTACCGCATGCATCTTCCTCTGGTATGGTTACACTGTGGGCTGTAAACATGTGCACAGGTTTGTTTTTTTTTATAAAAACAATCATCCTGAGCAATAGAGAGGCACAGATTGAGGATTACACACATCAACAGGGAGAAGCAAGAACATTAGGCCACATACCAAATTCTCCTTTTCCAGCCAGGAAATAAGGCACAGGAACTTGGCAGAAGAATGCTAAAGAGAAAGCATCTTGTACATTTTTCTAAAAACCTTCTGAGAAATACGTGCTAAATATAGCTACAGTACAAAAACCTGGATAATCAGGATGATGTAAGTATATACCAGACATGTGAAACTCTCAAATGCTGCTAGCAATTGCTCAGACTAAGTCCTAAAAGAAAATGCCTTGTCTTTTCTATCTTGGGAAAGAAAAAGAAATATGAATTACTATGTTCACACTTGATGCTTTGCTGTACTGTCCTATATGAACTTTGCTACAGCATCATTAAATTTTATCAAAAAAGAACACAGCAGTAGGTGATGTGGATTCTTTATTATGTCAACAGTCAACGAAGGACCAGAAGCAAGCCTTCCCATACCTGAGCTGTTCATTAAGATCAGGGTAATGTATGAACAGACTATAACACTAAAGAAGAAGAGCAGAAGAAAACCAAGTTCCTACAAACAGAACATGACTATGTGAAAATTCAGCCTATAAAATGCACAGGTTTACTCCTGAAACCACTTTTTATAAATAAGATTAAGTCAATTGGCATAGGTAATAGGAACTAACATCCCCAAAGAAAAAAGAATGGAGATGGAAAGTCAATATTCCTCCAAGAGGCCAACTCCAGCAAAACATCAAAATGATCCCCGGGTGCCAACAAACTCAACAAGCATTGGTGAAAGACCAGAACTAGATATAATGAAAATGGAGCTTGCAAACAATTCTGCAGAGGTGCATTCACAGTAATTTCTAATTGAAGACACTGGATGAAAGACACATGTAACTACATTGCTGTTGCGGAAAAAAACAAAACCATCAAACAAACCCAAAAAACCTCATCTTGCATTCCATCAGAATTCAACCCAGAGATCTGTTTTGGATAGGAACTGAAAAGGTGTCGGTAAGGAAACCAGTGTGAGAAGAATGCACATCTTTTCCTTTTCTTAAGAAAACGGCAAACTGAAGTTACGAGAATTTGAAAAAAAAACACTTGATCTTTGAAAACAGCGTAGTAAGAAATGAAAACTCTTGCTCACAAGTCTAATTAAAAAACATTTCAAGGAGGAACTGACAAATTGATGCAGCATAAGCATACAGAGATTAGAACTCCAGCAATGTATGTGTGAGCCAGGATGTATGTATCGAAAGATTATTCTCTCCTGAAGGGATACACATGCAGAATAGTTGCCATGTGAAAAAAATAATTATTTCCAGGGAAAGACTGAGAAACCTTTTCTAACATGTCTGGAAGTTTCACTGGAGTTAGGAGAAGAATGAAGTTCTGTAGCTTAATAAAATACCACCTGGTTTCTAAGAAAGAGAAACATAATGATATTTTGCACATTAGAGCTTCTTCATATGATTCAATATATATAACAGGTTTGAAAATTAACTGATTCTATGAACGCAAGAGCTCTTCTGGATCTGATGCCAATTCCCAGCTACTCTATCATCCTCCTTTAGTTCTGCTATAAGCAGTTCTTCTGGATGAGTAAGGGAAGGAAATTGGATTTTGGTGCTCCTACACTATTTAATACTGATTCCAGTTATCAATAAATATGGTACTACTTGAAGCACAGATATTCAATAAATAAAGCTGAGTCAAAGAAGTACTTCCACTGAAATTTAATGTTCAGCCCACACTTGACCCCAGTCTTTATTTTTCATCTCCAGAGACTTCTTGATGGGTCTATTTTGGTACTAACAAAAAAACCCTAAAAGCGTACCCCTGTAGCTTTTGACCTTCCTACACAGTGAATCTTTGATTTTGGAAAGGATTTTAGTACCTCTGCTTTTATTATTTATGATGTGTTTGAGGGGGTTTTGATATCCTAGGCACACTGTTTCTTTCTCAGTTAAAACGTCTCACTTTTGAAGCTGCAGTATGTTGTTAACTAACAACCAGGGTTTGTGACCAAAATGTAAATTAAAAATAAGACTTGCTAGGGATCAATTACCCATGTGTTTTGCCAGCACAATAGAATTTAAGCAATGAGGGGAAAAGGCAATGATCATATGAAAATATTCTAGTATCGTAATTAGTAATTGATTTGAAAACCAGTGCTGCACTGGATTGAGAATAACCAAAGGGAAATAGTAGATCGATATGCATTAGTAAGCAGGATTCCTCATCTTGAGGACACTCTGGCTACTTTGTGCTCCAATATACATTCTCTCAGCATGTCTTTTTACTAAATACAATCTTCACTAATCCTAGAATGTGCATTAAAAATTTTAGAGGAAATTAAATCCAGAAATAATCATGAAAACATCAGAATTTTTAGCAGGATCAAGTACCTAACTATGCCTGTGTGCATTTTCACAAAAAAAAACCCCAAGAAACCCTTGCAGTGCTTGGGGTGTGATTTCTCCTATGCAGATGATCCTAACAATTTAAAACATCCTTTGCACTTTTCCATGGTCCTCAACCGCATAATAACTAAACAGCTGTGCCAAAGCACCTGCTACTTACTCAAGGAAGTTCCTAGGTAGAAAAAACTTCAGCACATGTAAACTCAATAAACAAAAAGGAAACAAACTTCACTTGGAAATTTAGTGTATGTGTTCCAGCTTTAAAATATATTTATATACTTGCCCTATTGCTTCCATCTTGATGATCACCTTAAGAAGAAATAGTAAGAATCAAGATGAAAAAAAAATACACTCAAATGTACACAAAATATCTACACTATGGATAAAACTACAGTTTGCCAAAACATGTCTTGAACAGCATCTTAATTAAGAATTTCTGGTAAGTGTCCTGATCTTTCTTCTACTGAAAAATACTATTTCTACCAAAAAATTAGTAACAATAACTGAAAAAACATCTTCCCAACTCCACCTGCTCCCATCTGCTAACGTCATAACTTCACATAGCAGTTGTATATTGAAAGTCACAACACTAGACTGAAAACATAAATCATAATTTGGTTTAGTATAAATCTGTAGCTCATCTGACTCTGTGGATGTTAATGTACACATTCAGCATTAAATCTGTGGTTCATGACAGGTGTTCTAAGCAACATTTTTCACTGGAAGCAACCACGAGAAATGACTGAAATAATAAGATATCTTTTGTCACAGAAATAACTCTTATCAGTCTTTTATTTTTTTAAAAAAAAGTTTAATGTATTTTTTCTAGGCTATTTAATTTCAGAAATTCTCTGCAACTGAAACATCTACATAAATTACAAGTATGATACTTTTTACACTGGGAGTGTTAGGTCTTTAGATGAATGTCTACTTCTGAATGACACAGACAACAGTTCTTCAAAGAAGACAGTAAGTTCCAGAAAGCGATCAACTACCAAAATTAAACATACTGTGCCACAAAGAAGGTGTGGATGGATGGAGCAGTGGATGGATGGATGGCATGACCTGTGACTGGAGTGCCCTGCCGGATGGTTACAGGCTCTTCAGGAGGAGGGATAGGCAGGGCAGAAGAGGCAGAGGGGTGGCACTGTATGTTGTAGAAGGGTTATAATGTATGGAGCTCACAGTTGGCAATGACACAGTTGAGACCCTCTGGATAAGAGTCAAGGGGCAAACAAATAATGTGGATATCATTGCGGGAGTCTGCTACAGACCTCCCAGCCGTTGAAAGGGACCTGGGGGTCCTGGTGGATGGCCAAGTTGAATCTGAGTCAGCAGTGCCCTGGCAGCCAGGAGGGCCAACCCTGTCCTGGGGGACATCAGGCACAGCATCGCCAGCCGGTCAAGGGAGAGGATTCTCCTGCTCTGCTCTGCACTGGGGCGGCCTCACCTTAAATATTGTGGGCAGTTTAGGGCACTGCAATATAGGAAAGACATTAAGCCATTAGAAAGTGTCCAAAGGAGGGCAGTGAAGATGGTGAAGGGCCCTGAGGGGAAGCCGTGTGAGGAGCGGCTGAAGGCACTTGGTCTGTTCATCCTGGAGAAGAGAAGACTGAGGGGGGACCTCATTGCAGTTACAACTTCCTTGTGAGGGGAAGAGCAAGGGCAGGCACTGATCTCTTCTCTGTGGTGATCAGTGACAACACCCAAGGGAATGGCCTGAAGCTGTGTCAGGGGAGGTTTAGGTTAGATATTAGAAAGAGGTTCTTCATGCAGAGGGTGGTTGGGCACTGGAACAGGCTCCCCAGGACAGTGGTCACAGCACCAAGGCTGACAGAGCTCAAGGAGCATTTGGACAATGTTCTCGGGCACATGGTGTGGCTCTTGGGGTTGGTCCTGTATAAGGCCAGGACTTGGATTCAATGATCCTTGTGAGTCCCTTCCAACTCAGCATATTCTGTGTTTCTGAGACTTTTGTTAAGACTTCAAAAAACTTCTGAAAAGTAGCCTTGCTTGCTCATTTTAGCTGTAAAATAGAGCGTATATACTTTTCTTATCTAGGAATCAAAAGCTATCTATCCCAACTACAAATATGTAAGGATCTAACTTACACCAAGGGTTTTGTCTGGTTCAGTGTAACTAAAAATGGATAGCTAGGCAATGGACAAAAACCCAGCAAGTGAAGTAAAGACTTTTTCTTAAGCAGAATACAAGGAGTTATGGCAGTGAAGTAGCAAGATGGAAAAACATACTCTCATCTTAAAAGTACTATTACAAGTTCCTTAGGATCCTTCAGGATAACACTGGAAAAAACTTTGCACATTGAAGTGGAAGAACTGAACACCAGTTAGACTGATGATCTTGTGAAGTGAAATACTTTGAACCCATCTTGTCACTGAAATGAATTCCTGGCGATAATTTAAAATCTGTCCTTGGTCTTCTAAATTTGCTTCATTTAACTTTGACACACAAGATTGCCAAAAATTAAATATTGATTACACCATTTATATAGAAAAGTGAAGACTTCAACTTGAAAACTGTAATTTTCTTTTATACCAATACCATCTCCCTAAGAGTAGAAGGAATTAGAAGTTTGAAAGAATGACTCAGTCATTTGCTCTGGATATGTTCTTTGAAGTTATCTGAAGTTACAGATCTAAAATTTTATACTGTAAGTGTAAAAAACCCCAAGAGTCAATGCTAATGGAAATATAAAAAAACAAATACAAAAATATACTAGGTAGCATATTGCTTTTGTGTCTGAAAAGAACATTGCATTTTACTTGATGAAAATGCCAACCATAAACACACACAAAAAGACAGTAAGATCTTAAAATCCGAGCAGCTACTGAAAATTACAAGAAAAATTTGCAAGCCACATTGTGTCATCCTAATGTTTTGTCAAGAGAGTATTCATCAAATTCATCTAACCTTATCAAGAAAGCAGTAAAACTCCAAAAAGATGCAACTATATTGTAGAAGATAAAAATACATGTCACAATCACTATCAACTTTATGGTTGAATGACTCAGAAAGGAAAGACTGCTAGTGCAGTCTTCCTCTGAGTAAAACTTAGATTGCCTCTATATGTGAATCCATCTTCTATAAATATGTTTGAAATATTCTTAGAGCAGTGGTCGATTTTGTTTGAAACTCAAATACAATTTAGAGAAGAAAGGTGCTCTACAAAGATTTATTAAAAGCTAACAAAAGCTGATTTGCTTAGTCTTGGGGATGTACCTAACGATAGACAGAGTAGTCCCAATGGCAATTTGTCTTGAGAAGTTCCAACCTCGCAAGAGGTTACAGTGAAAAATTTAATTACTTCTTTTACCAGGAAATTATGTTTTTGAAGAGTGATTGAAATACCCAGGTTCAAACTCAATAGTCATCATTTAGTACTTTGTTAGAAACAGATATTTTCAGAAAACAGGAAAGATAAAGTGTCAACAGTAAAGCAAATTCAAAATATAATGTTGCATTTTGTCTACATGACCTGTTTGTATACATAAACAACACTAGGTTTTCCAAAATATGCTTATGAAAAGGTAAAGACTTCTCCTAACAAATAAATCAGGAGCATTAGTGGTGCGTTCTCGTACACCTCCTCTCCAACACCCTCATGCATTAGTAACCTCCTACTTACATTCATTTAATAGAGGTGCTCCTGTCATTGAAGAATCTGGGTTTTTTTTCTGAGACACACACAACTTTCTGCTAGCCCACAAATTCAGCAAGAGAAATGTACACTTAGGACAAAAAAAATGCACAGAAATAGTACAGCAAAATAAACTGGAATATGTAGCTGACCGAGGAATATAGTGCCACTCACTCTGTGGCTAGACCACCACTCCAAAAATATGTATAATCAAAGAAATAATCTTTTTCCCTTGACACTTCCTCATCTTTGTTTCATGTCATATATACACGTTTTGGAGCCCTGAATGGAGTTCCTAAACCAGCAAATGAAAATACTGAAAAGATACACACTTGCAGATTAAAGAAGAAAAAAAAAGCACCCTGGAATATCAGCTGGATGGTGAAGTACAATTTACCTTTATTTTCATTACTGTGTGAATCAAGAGGTCCAGTGTCAACTTAATTCATAATTCATTATTAGAAAGACAGGATCGAGAAGGAGAAACACAGTAAGTGAAGACATTTAGACATATTGATAATCTTGAAGAATATGAATGAACAGTATTTCTTGACAAATTCAGATCTGAGAATTTGGGGTTACTGAAAAGGGCTGAAAAAAGGATATTGGGTGGTTTCCTAGTTTTTCAAATGTAATACGTAAAATGAACAAAGGACTCCCTAAGTGGCAAAGAAGCTTACACTTTTGCATGAAATCCAACCTCTAGGTAATAGGAACAGATGACACCACCTTTCAAGTTTATTTTCCAGTTGGGTTTTTCTTTACCTTTGCCTAGATCAGCTTGTACCACCCATCTTCACAAGACATGACAGAAAATCTAGACTAGTTAAATGTTGCATGGAGATTCCTGTTATAAAAGTGGTGTGGTCTCACATGTTTTGAGCAAAATCTATTTTGCAGTAATACATGAAAAGCAGGTCTCAACATGAAATACCAAATCATGATCCAATTATGAAATGAGCACATCTCAACTAATTTCCCAAACACAGTTTCAGAGTTTTAGTCTGCTTCAAATTTCTTGTAGATTCCTTCTGTAGTCTCTGAATCTTTGAAGACAGTCTAGAGGAGTACATTTTACTTTGTAACATATAAGCTCTACTCCTTCCCACTGTGATAAACTTCCTGAAAACATACAGGCTTCATCTAGAGCTATTTCTCAGAAGAGCTGTCTCTTATTTACGCCTGTTACTGGTCTCCTTTTGTTTTCTTTGGACACTCCTATTTTGTCAACAGGCATAAAACTCAGGGCAGTTCCTCTGTTTTGTCTTGCTCTTCTGTTCTATCTGGGTTTTTATTTTTAAGCCATCAGACAAGACAGATTTTTTTTAGAAAACAAATGAAGGAGGCACTTCCAGATAGAATTCACTGAACAATCTTAAAAAAAGTGTGGACTATATATTGAAGCTCAAGTTTGTGTCCATCAGAATAATTTTGATTCTATTACAGTGAATGTGAGTACTGCATAAAACAATCCCATAGCTTAAACCAAAATATTTCTATGGGTGGTTGCAAATACATCTTGTTTGCTGATAGAAAAGAATCAGACAGCAGGAAAGAAGAATTAGCAGATGCTGTCAATCATTTAGCAAGCAGAATAAGCTTCAAGGATCATGAATTAGACAAGGAAGAGTGTTATTATTTGCCATCTGCTACTGGTCTATTAGTATGTCAGCATCTGGTGCCACAGAAAGATCTTTGTGATATGAACACACAAAGTGAATTCAGGCAGTTTTCTTCTGCTGAAAGGAATTCTGCCGAGGCTAAATATTATAGGCCTTGCCACTGGTCAATTTGCTTAGTTTTACATGTATGCTATTTAAAGTTTGATAAAGATAGAACGTAATAGAGTTCACCTCAATGATTAAATACTATAGTGTAATCAGTAAAAACTGAATAATAATCCCACAAGGTTGGCATTAAAACTTTCTTTTGAATCAATTTAGGATGTTTTTTGTTTCCAAATGTCAGGCAGCAAATATCTAAGTTTGAGCAAAGCCAGTTGGTTTGAAAGTGTCTTAAACTGATCAGTAATAAAGTGGGGCACAGACCTGCCCCAGCCCAGGCTAGAAATTTGCACATATATTTTGTTGACAAAATACTACTTGCTCAATATCGTTACTCAGTGGCAGGATTATCTATGTTCCTGGGGATACTAAAGGATATTAAATACATTTAAGGTGCTAACACTTTCATATTCATGACATATTGCAAAAGATAACATGAAACTTCAATAATCATATGGTGTTGGTGGATCCATATTAAACTGTGCAACAATCGGAACAAGCTATACTGTCTTGTATTTATCTATTATGTAGAATGACACAACCCTTATATGCGAACCAACCTTATTCAGCAGAGGCATTACATTAATCTGATAGATTACATGGCTCATCTTGGAGCTTGCAAGGCATAAAAGTACTTACTTTTGGCGTTGGGCAGGATGCAGTGGAGAGACGAGAGGTGGCCTGGGCACGAGGAGATTCTGAAGGAGTAGTACTGAGGGAGGCTGTATCACGTGGGAGAACCTGAACACCACGAGAGATGATGGAATCTGGAATCTTAAAAAGAAGAGATGGAATTAATAGTAAAAAAATATACTGTATAACTTACAACCTTACATCAAAAACATAGGAATACCTCAGTTTGCACACCTCCTCACATTTTGTGCTTGGCAGTGGTTAATGGCACGTTCTCCTAATTTCAGTAACGAATTCCTAGCAAATGCATAAGATCATATTCTAACTGAAGTAGCATAGAACATACTATTTGTTCTGAAAAACCTACTAATCAGATATACTACAACAGGAAATAAAAAGAAAATAATAGTTTTCCTCTTAAGCCTCTGTTTCAAACTCAACAATGACCAACAGGGATTTCTGCTGTGACATGAAGGGAGGCATACCTTCGATTCTCTAACTAGGGGATAATATTCTGAAAAGAAAACCATTTACTAGCATTGACTGAAACCCTCTAAAGAAATGTCATGCAGTGAGAAAATTTCTCATAAGAAATGTCGTGCAGTGAGTAAATACTTCTTATTCCATGAGGACATTATTTCAGCTACAAAAATTCTTGATGTTAGGTTTGTGCTGCAAAAGCTACAGGCCTCTCTGGAGGGAGTAAAGGCAAAAGCACTAGAAACCGCCATCCAAAGCCAATATTTTCTTTAAAACACATTCAGAGGGGAAAAAGAAAAATTCAGTCCTCCACCTCCCTGGATATTAGAGGGCGTATCCCCCCCGATGAATGACTGGCAAACTGGTAATAATGGATGAGGAGAAAGCTGAGGCACTCAACATTGCCTCAGTTGTCACTGGCAACCTCTTTTCCCACATTTCTTGAGCAGACAGACCTTGAGCCAGGAATTGGAGGAGCAAAGACAGGTGGACTGTCATGTGAATGTAGAATTGGCTGGACAGTTGCATTGAAAGGGTCAACAGCACAATGTCCTGACTGACATCAGGGACAAGTGGTGCCCCTCAGGGGTCCGCACTGGGACCAGTGTCATTCAATGTCTTTATCAATGACAAAGAGGTCCAGTGCACCCTCAGCAGATCTGCAGACAACACCAAGATGAGTGGTGCAGCTGACACACCTGAAGGGTGGGATGCCATCCAGAGAGACATGGACAAGTTTTGAGAAGTGAGCCTGTGGGAATCTCATGAGGTTTAAGAAGGCCAAGTGCAAGGTGCTGCATCTGAGTCAGGGCAACCCCCTGTATCAATACAGGCTGGGGATGAAGGGATTGAGAGCAGCCCTGCTGAGAAGGACTTGGGGGTGCTGGTGGGTGAGAGGCTGGACATGACTCAACAGTGTGCACTTGCAGCCCGAAAAGCCAATTTTATCCTGGGCTGCATCCAAAGCAGCGTGGGCAGCAGGGTGAGGGAAGGGATTCTGCACCTCTACTCTGCCTTTGTGAGATCCCACCTGGAATACTGTGTCCATCTCTCTGGTCCTCAGCATGGAAAGATATGGATCTGTTGGATGGAGTGCAGAGGAGGACCACAAAAATGATCAGAGAGATGGAACACCTTTCCTATGAAGACAGTCTGAAAGAGCCTGGATTGCTTAGCTTCGAGAAAAGAAGGCTCCAGGGAGACTTTACTGTGGCCTTAGAGAAAGATGGGGACAAACCTTTTGGCAGGGCTTGTCATGATAGGACAAGGGGTAATGGTTTTAAATTAAAAGAAGGTAGATATAAACTAGATGTAAGGAAGAAACTTTTTACAATAATAGTGTGAAACACTGGAACAGGTTGCCCAGAGAGGTGGCAGATGCCTGATCTTTTAAGGCCAGGTCAGGTTGGATGGGGCTTGGAGCAACCCAGCATAGTTGAAGATGTCTCTGCTCATTGCAGGGGTTTGGACGAGATGGCCTTTAAAGGTTGTTTCCAAACCAACTTGTTCTATGATTCTAAGCTGGAGTTTTAGTGACAGATCCTTTGGCTGGTGAAATAAACATAATTACACCAACTTACAACAGTGAGAAAGCATTCTTATTTTCAGTTATAAAGTGAATCTATCATTAATTTTTATCTTCTGTCCCTTCTGTTCAGTTTTAAAGAAAAGACATAGAGGAATGAATTTGAGAATAAAGCTTTTCTTAGCTCTAATAGGCTGAGTCTTAGAAAGTTTGTTGGTTCTTATTACTATTATTTGGGCCCAGTCATGCAGCTATCATCCCAGCTTTATAATTGACTAGATTACTATTTTAACATATTGATATATTTATTTAATTAGTGTAAACTATGAAGACAGAGAAATGATAAATACCTCAGATAAGAGAAGTGGTCTCTAACATTAATTCTTCAACACAAAATGTAGTAGATTTCACTATAACACACTCTTTAAAAAGGCTTATTCTGGTTTTGTTTTCACTATTTTAACCCCTTCGTTTTTCAGAAGCAGCAATTCTACAAGACCACTTTGCTCTCACTTCCTGCAATTCACTTTTCTATCACAACAAACCAGGAAGTGTAGACATTCAGATCTTTGAAGGAATACATACACACACACACATCTTAAGATCTTTCTCCTCATTAAGAATTTCTTAGTTCAGCCTGATGTTTAAGTTCCAAGTGAACCACCAAAAGAACCCCCGTGTCTGGGGGAAATGGCCAGAGCAGACAAAAGGAGGCAAGAAATTAATATCCAGTGACAAGCAAATTCACTAATGTTGGGCTTCTCCACAAGGGATGCTCTTTTTTAAATGGGGATGCTGTTACCCAAGTCTGCATCTAGGCATTTTGAGCATTCTTGCCTTGTAAGACTTGAGGGCAAACAGAAGCCACTGGGAAGTATCTCCTTCCAGGAACAATCTTGAATCCCAGCTTGAATCATTTATGTGTTGCATTCTTAGGACATAAGACAGCTTTGCTGCTTGTCTTGATGTAGTTAAAATGACCAATCTTAATACTCACATCGTTAAATACCATTTTTTTTTGTTCCCATTTATAAATAACACCTATGTCTAACAGCAGCCTTGACGAAGACATACTGGGTTTTACTTAGGGGATTTTATTTCACCATATAACCCTCCTCCACACGCTAAGAGTCTCTCATGTTTATAACCTGTTTATAAGCTGTGTGAAAACAGATCTTGTTCTCAGTGTGCCGCCAACTGTCTCCTTTCTGCTTCACTGCTGTGTTTCTAGACTAATGGGGATTTTTCGCCAGTCAATTTCTGTCAGCATTTAAAAATCTTAAGAAATGTCCATAAGATGTAAACAAGTTCAATGATATTCTGAACATTCAGTTCAGAGTCAGAAGTACAATTTCTCTTCTGTTCACTTTTTCTCCTGAAATCCCATCTTAAATTTGTTGAACCCCAAAACAGGCTGACATTCCTAAGTTTTATACTGGCATAGATAATACCTACAACTTTTAATGCTTCCTTTTAATCTCCATGCCTAAGGATACAGCAAAAAATTACATCTTGAGAAAGGCATAAAGTAAAAAAAGACACAATAAAATATAGTTTTAAGTCTTCAAATAAAACGTCGTTTTGTTACACTCCTCTGATCCAAAGCTGCACACATCTTGAGATGACTGTGTATGGCTCCATTACCCTTTTGTACACTCCATGGCTCCACAACACAAATAACAATATTGCTTTTGCAAATGATACCAGTTCTCTCTCGGTTTACTCTGGTTACTCTAGGGTAACCAGATAATCCATATTGTCTCATGCCCTTCAGGCAAGAAACATTTTATTTTTATTGCCCACCATATTGATCAATAATTGCTTCTACAATTCTATCTGATATCACCTTTTTCATAACAAAACTCCTCTCTCTTTAACAAAGTGACTGACACAATCCCAGTTCCCACTGAACTGCATGTGTACTACTAATTTTTACCTGTGAGAAAATTAAAATTTAAGTAAAATTTCAGCCAGGACATTAATCAGAAAAAGAAGCTGAAGATAAGAGAAAATATGATCACAGGCATTTAATTCCAATGATAATTATTGCCAAATCACTACCTTTATATAAAATACAATCACTGGAAAACCATTCATATATAAACCTATCTGGAACTCTTTAAGTCCTAGGAAAAATTCTCACTGAGAGAATTTCACAGTTACTAATTTTGGTTTTTTTCTAATATGAAAGTGGAATGTGCTGTATTGCTAAAAGCAGCAGTAATATTATCTTTAAACCACTGCAACCTGCTGAATTCAGCAAAGGTACTATTATGTATACTGCATAAAGAAAAATACATAAAAATATAATGTGATATGGAGAATTTCTCCTTTTTCTCACCTACATTTAGTAAGTGTTTTTCCTTTTAAAATTAAAAAAAATTAATTTAGGCAATTTAAGTCTCTAATCAAAGCAACTTCTTAACCCTATTAAAGAGGTTAATAAACCCAGAAAAAATTTCTGTGTTTCCTGGAGCATGGAAACCTGCAATAAAGAAGGGCATGAATATTACTGCATTTTGGAGATATTTTTTTTATAAAACTCTCACAGAGTCACACTCTGAGCGTTTATGATGCCTCTCCCTAAAATATTTTACTCATTTTCCAGTTTCAAATAAATTTCATAGAGGGTAGAGATCTCAAAACTCCAAACAGGGTACAAAAAACTTCATAGTTCAGTGAAAACAGTTTCTGCTTGCACCAGCTGGAATGGAAAACCTGTTTTAACACACTGATGGAGAGAGAAATGAATGAGAAATGAATGAAATGACAGAGAAAGATATTCAGTCTATCCATCAGTTACTGCTTCTACAAATTATCTGACCTGACCTTTCTGTGAAGTACTTCTATATCAGTTCAAATATTTGTGTTTTCAGACTAGAGAATTAAGCATTGACAGGAAGGGGAAAAAAGAAAAGATACGAGTTCTTTATTCTCTTCTGCCCAGGACAGGAACAAAGACTGACAGTGCTGGTGAGATAAGAAACCAATCAAATAGACGGTAATTAGAATGAGTGTTATACAAGAGATGAAAATGTCTTAAAAACAAAGCTTAAAAAGAAACAACCTGCTAAAAAACTAACGACCTCTTGCTCTGAGTTTCAAGATCTGATTGGGATTACAGAAAGCATAAAAAAATAGCTCAAGAGTAATCTGCAAAAGGGCACAGAAACATCTTAATAGTGTGCTTCAGAGAGGCTGAAATCACTGTCCTACTGATACTGAAGAATATGGTACAAATTCTAAGTTAGTAACCTCAACTCAAAACAAATAAACTACTGAAATAAATGGGTGTATGTGTAGCTATATATATATAGCTTTATAAGCAGGTGTGTGAACTTTAAGGTCTTCACATTTCCTACATGACTTTTCAAGAGACATAGAATCATGTTTTAAACAGAGGTGTTAGACTATTTGCCTAGGGGAACAGGCTCTTTCTACCATTCATTGAAATAGCTGTACACTATTCACTAAAATCCAGTAATTTATTATAAGTCCACTGTATTCTGACTCCTGAAGTCTCCTGTGTTTGAGAAATTCTAAACAGAAAACAAAAATGAAGGAGAAACTGCAAGTGAAAAAAGCAAACTATGAACATTCAGTGCAAATGCTGTACTGTGTTGACAAAAAAGCTATTGAGAGAAAAGCAGCAAAGCAAGGTAAACAAAGGGGAAAAAGTTACAATTTCATAGCTCTAAAGCAGTAATTTTAGGAGATTATTTTAATTATATTCAATTATTGAGTATGTTAGATGATAAAGCCTATGACTAATGAGAAACACAGGCTTTATAGCAATTATTATCTCAGCAGCTAAATTATTCAGACAAAACACATGAACTTTACCTTGTTTAGCCCTATATATTAAGCAGATATTTTCTGCAGCGTGTGCCCTAAAAGATGGCACTGATGTGTCTTTGTTAGAAGAAAATACATAACACTGCCTGTTCACACACAGACTAGGAGGCAGGCAGCGTATTTTTAGTAACTGTTAGTGTAAAAGCCTCTTGAAAGTGTCTCTTACCAGCTCTGCTGCACTGCCTGCTGCGTGATGGCAATAACTGATGAGACCAGGGATGGGCTGTTCACCTTTTGCCATGATAACAGCTGAACTGGTGTAGGATGGATGCTTCTAATGCACAACACATAACAGCTATGAATACAGTGATAGGAAAACATCAAACTATACAAGCAAATGACCAAATAGGAATGAGGTGAGAACAAGTGTGACACTGAAATGCCAAGCTCATATGAACACAGTCAGTTTAGATCTCAGGTATTTTCTGCCATTAAAAATGGCACATGTTATTTATCTTTGCCTATATCACAAGAAATTAAACAACTTAAAATTTGCATTAATAAAAACTGATACTTGCAAGTGATAATTACCTTAATTCATCCCTGTAAAGACATATGTAATCAGGATTTTCTGTATATTGGGAGATGATCTCCAGCTGCAGCTGTCTTAGAAATGTCAAGATGTCTCAGACCTGAATTCACATTTCTGGAGTTAGAATGTTGCTGCTTTGGTTTAGAAATTGTTTAATATAATTTTGAACTAATTAGACTTTCAATTCTCATAATAGGAATTAAAAGCACAGTTTGTGAAGTAAATATAGAACAAAGCAGTTTGGAAAAAACCTTTCCAAACACATAGGGATACAGTGCCTTTTCATTTGAAAACTGAAGACATAAAACTGAGGTAAATATATATTGCTTCAAATAATACAATAATTCTTTGAGAAACATTTAAGATTTGAATCAAAATTATTTTGGACTCTCCAATTTATTATTTTAGTTTGAATAATGTTGATCTATAATTACTGGTTAAAGACAAGGCTATAAATATGATGATAGTTTATTGCTAGAATTTCACATCTCTTATGTGGACATGCACACAGGAATACAGTAATCTGAATAGCTTATTACTTAATCTGCTACCTATCCGCCGTACTTTTTATCAATGTTTTCAGAAACCAACATTTTACTTTCAATTTAGATATTACGGGTTAGAAAACTTCGTGTCGATTCTTTAACATGCCGCCTACTGGACTTTGCATGTTCAGGTGTGTGAGTACTTTGAATGAATAAAAACTGCTGAAAACCGTCTGTCACATCAGAACGGTATTACAAAAACATATGTTAACATCAAGGTAATAAATATAATAATAATTTCCCTCTGATAGTTGAAATCACCTATTGAAACAGAATTCATGTATTTTTATGATGCTGTATTTCTACAAAACATACCTTAAATACATCCATTTGACCACAGAGACATCAATATATATTCTTAACGTGTAAACAAATATTGGTGGAAAGTACCTGAGTTAGAAACTAAAGGTCTCTTAGGAAAAGAAGCCAGACTCACCTTAGCTGCAATAGCTGCTGCTGTTATATGTGAAGAAGAACTGTCCTCTGTTGAGGCAACTCCGCTATCCTTCTTCTCCTCCTCCTCTTCCTCACACTGTACTCCTTTGTCTTCTGTCTGTTTGTGAGGGCTGGTGGTTGGAGGAGGAGAAAGAGGAGGTGGTGGTGAAGGTAGATCTTCAAGCTCATCGTGTACCTCCTTTACTTTTACAATGGCATCCCGCAAAAGGTCAATGGCGTGAGGTAGGGCTGGCAGTATAAACTGAAAGCATTCCTGTGCAAAACAAGAGGAGAAACGACTATGAAAAGTTACCCGCAGAAGTAAATAGGGCTTTTTCAGATTTACTCTTAAAATGTATTTGGGATTTAGATGTGTTTTTTCATTCAACCGTAAATAAAACCTTACATGCTCTATCCAATTGGTTATAGAAGGAAAAAAAAATAAACTCAGAATGAGACCTGCTGACTATTCTATACATTTTTGTCTTTTTTTCATGAAAATACAGTAAATTGCACAACAGGGCTACTGTAATTAAGCTAATATTGTATTAAAACTTCAGAAACAAGAGTTAAATTTTCGTGAATACATAATGCGGAAAGCAGTTCACAGCAGCTGGCAGAATGCTACAATACGCAGAATAAAAACATTAACTATATCCCTGCAGGGATATTAGCTTCAAATCATTCCTATTATGCTCCCTCACAATTAGAGAACAATTCATAAGGGTTTCCATAATTATACTTTTATATAATTATACCCCTTTTTTTCCATGGACTTATCTGGTATTTTGGAAGAATGACAAACTACACTGATGTCATTACAATTCTCCGCCAATCAGAAAAAATGGTTCATAAATAATCTACTTTTCAAACCTCTCCTTGCTCTATGATCTTAAAAACGATTAGAAATTTTATTTTATATGGCTGGAAAAAGCAAAAATGCAGATGCCATGCAATTGTTCTTGTTCCATAACGGGCATACACATATATAGCTACCTATGCTGCTAAAATATGCTGGCATTTCATCAGCTCAAAGAGGAACCCCAGGCTGTCACAAACTGCAGCTGTTTGCTCAGATCAGGGTCAATATGAAATTCAGAAGGGCTACTTAGAGCTTTGTTCAGTAAAGTCTTGAAAAAAAAATCCAAGAACAAATACTCCACAACCCTTCTTCACAATTTGTTCTAATGCTTAATTAGTGTTTTTGTTGTGTTTTTTTTGTGTGTGTGTGTGATTGGGTTTTGTTTTTCTTTTTATCCAGCTCGAAGCTACCTTGTTCAATTTATGACTAATGTATCTCATTCTCCTGCCAGGCACCTTGGCAAAAAGTTTTCTTCATGTCATCTGAGCAGACTGCATATAAACATTAAATTATTGGAAAATATGGCAGGGTCACAAGAATGAATTGCCATGGCAATGCAGTCAAGGAACACACACATTGACAAACAAAGCTGGCAATTATTCCTTTTGTTGTACTTCAATTTCAGTTTTGTTTCAAGTATAGATTTTAAAAAATGTATTCTGAAATTTTAGAGTATCCAGAAAATAAATAAGAATTTCATAAATAGATACTGAAATAAATTATTTTCAATAAATGAAAATTACTACCTGAAGAAAATAAAGAACAAAGCACCTATCAGAAATTACTGGTGTTTATATATGTCTCTTTGTAAGTAAAACAAACACAACTCCCCCAAAGCTTCTAAATAAGAACACATCTTGCAGTTACTCCTTTAAGAGTAATGAATGATAAGTCAGACCACTTCGTAGATTTATAAATTCTTTAAGCATTCAGTTTGGGACTGTGAAGAACTGGAGTAAACTGGATGAGTACAAGATGCTGTATATAATGAATAAATAGTAAAATATATTTGTAAAACTAACAAAAATTAAAGAAGACTTACTATCTAACTGCAAACTGCCTCCACAGTATGACTTTTTAAATTGTTTAAAAAATGAAGCATACAACCACCATTACTCCAGTGAAAATGTAGACCTCAAGTGATAAACAAGGAGAACAATCTCTGAACTGACCAATAATTGCAAAAAAGCACATCAATAATTGCCTCATTAGAGAAGCCTGTTCCCCACTCCTGCCACTGCTGGCTTAGCTGTTGATGCATCAGTGCCCGGTAAATACTCTAAAAGCTTGTGGTATCTGTGAAGCTCATTGCTTTAGGCAATTGCTACCAAAATTACAAAAACTGCCATAGACCAAATCGTTTTAGTAAGTGTCCAGTAATTTCACACTTTGCCCTCTTTCACAACATCTTTGGCAAGGCTAAAGAAAAAAAAAATCAGAAAAAATGGAAATATTCTACAGATCTGCATTCTGTGGTACATGCCACATAAATGTTCTCTGGAGAAAACATGGCATGAGATTCACTTTTGAGATTAAGCATTCGCACTGCTGTCATTACTATTTTAATATCTAATTAAAGAAATACGTAGACTGCTGCAATTTCATAGCTTAATATAAGTTTCTCATATGATCATATTTATACAATGAAATCAGCAAGTCATGAAAGAGAAAAATTAGAGAAAGTCCTGGTAACAATCTGTCTTTTTTGGTTCTTGAGATTCAGCCTGTTAGGGGACAATTTTCTCCACCATTCAGCTTAGAAATCTTTGCTGAAATCTGATAGTTTAAAGATGCTTTGTATTAAAATAAATTGTGAGAGGACAGAGTATCATCATGACAGGAACAAATAAAACATCAGTTTATCAAAAGCTTAGTTGTATAATGCAATCATATGACATTTTTTAATTTTCCAGCAGAATTACCTTTTTTATTACTTACCCTATATCAAACGATTGTTAAAATACCTATTAACACTTTTTCATTTCTTTTCCCCATTCTCTTTCTGCAATTTATCTGCCTTCACAGTCTGATTGCCTCAGGACACAAAATGACAATTGCTTCTGTACCTAGCATGTTAGCAGTGCTACTGAACATAATAAAAACCATTAGAGATTGTAGGCTATTTCATCTCTTCCATAATTCAACAAAAGAAGTACTCACTTCTGAAATAATCTCCTTACTGGTGCACATGTGGGGCCCACTGCTATGTTAAATACACGTACATCCCTATGACTGCCCGCTCATAACTGGAAGAATTTCAAGAAGACAGACTCTCACCTTAGCATCCTTCAATGTCTGTTACATGTTTTGAAGACTTTTAAATTTCTTTTTAATTACAGTCTCATTAAATTTCCTAAATAGGCTCTAAGGAACGGTAGGATCATAGGAGGGCTTACTGAATCCTTGAACTGAAACATGTTGACAATGTATCTGAAAGGCTATGGTGGCTGCTTGGGATCATAATATTCAAAACCTCTTCAACTTCCAGGTGACAGCCCACGTAAACGCTGTTCACTGATCTCCAGAGAGAAGTCTTTCAAGAAACAGTGACTTCAGGGCTGTGCTGCTAAACACATTAGTACCGAATCCTTCGTGACTGGGCACTACTGGTTCAGAAAAACTCTACCACATGCATTTGTGAGAGGCCAGAGGTAAAGAAATTTTTTAACAAGGCCCCTGGCATAGTCTGAGCGCTGAAGAAATAGATTCTTGTGATGGGGGAATCTACCTTAGCAGTTTTGTACCAGGTTGTACAGCCCACTATTCAGCTTAGCAGTATTTATGTGAAGACTGTTTTCCTATCAGCCAAAGACACATGAATTAGTGAAAGATCTAGCCTTACTAACACACACAAATTCCTGCTGAAGTCTAATTGTGTTTCAGCTATACAGTCAAAAAGAAAGAATGAATAAAAACATAAAGTCTAACTTCTCTGTCCAAACTGAGCAAAATGCAGAAAGAACACCAACTCTATAAAGGGTGAAAAGTCTGATACCCGTATTGAGAAGATTTTAAAAAATTCTCACTCTTAAAAATTCTGTTCCTTTTTTTCCCCTCTTGCTGATCAAAACTGGAATGTTCTTCACACTCCAGCAAGTTCTACTGTTCTGCCTTCCTCCTATTTCTGTGTGAAAAGAATGCTTTCTTGGAAGCTGTAGAGAAGCCAGGGATCAGGTAGAGGCTAACTAGAGATAAGGAGGAAGTGTAAGAGGCCATTAGACTCTTCATCAGCACTGCCTGCTGGAGTGAGTGCTTGCTTGCACTCCATGTAACACCGTGCTGGTCACACAGTAGCTTCTGTCAGACCGGAATGGTGTCGCCCCTGCCTAAGGGCCACGGTGTGTTCACTTATATCAATGCACATTTCAATTCACTTTTGTAAAATTTGCTGTAGTGGGCACTTTGTACCATTCAGGACAATGAGAAGTACCCATCATGGTTCCTCATTAGCAGGTCAGTAAACACTTCTTACCTGTGATCCTTTCTTGCTACCTGGCAGATTAATTATGAGAGTTTTCCCTCTGATACCACACACAGGTCTGAAAAGGAAGAATCACAGATTGAAATCCTTGCATGCAACTATCTCCATTGTCAAAACAAAACCAAAGCACTTAAGATAAATTCTGTGATTTATCAGATTTTGTAAACTTAATATCCAATATATTCAGTGATTATGTTCTTGTAAAACAACTCAGGAGAAGCTGAGCTGAAAAAGCATCAAACAAGGCTGACAGGGTCTAACACTGAATTGATAGCATAAAGACTGGCTAGATTTCCATCTAGTAGATCTTATTAGATGTAGCTCCCTTAATTCGATTGTTTATTTGCATACAGTAAACTATTTGATATAGCCCCTATTTGATCATCCACATGATCCTTTGCAGTGTAGTTGATGGTGTCAAACACTATGTTCCTGGCCAGGTAAAAATACCAAATCATGCTTGTTGCATTAATTGAAATATTTCCTTTTTTATTTTTAAAAAAAAAAAAAAAGGAACATAAGAAAAGCAAAGATGGGACCAACTCTCAAGTGAAAATTGCAATTATGCAATTCATACCTAATTCTTATTTACATTTTTTTCCTACCCCTCAATAAAAGACAAAACTGACTATGAAAGATGGAAGTTTTTATTTCCTTTTTTTTAAATTTCCCTTTAGGGAATTCCTTTGGTGTTCACGCAAGACTCTAGTGCCGAATGCATTCTGTTGTTTAGAGTTTGACTCTTCAACATTTTAGCTAAATATTTTGCAAGAGAAAAAAATAAAATTGCTGAGTTTTGCCTTGAGATTGTGAAGAGTGCTTCCAATGTTTACAAAAACAGCAGTGAAAAACAGAATAGGAGAGAAAATAATTTCCATTTATGGCATTACCAAAAATTTTGAGCCAAAGGACATGATTTGTTGGTATAGCACAAAGATGAAGAGCATGAGTGAAAGAATAAATGTTCATTTATTCTTGTTGCAGTAATCAAGCCTAGAGAGTACAAACTCAATCTAGCAAATCCCATCTGTGGGTTAGAATTTATGACAGATTTAAACCAAAGGAACAGGAATTGTCCACAGAGAAAGAAAAATGAGGTGGAATTGTGTTTGGCAGATAGCTCCTTTAATAGTCTTCTTCTTGGCTCTTCTATTCTCCTTTAAGTAGTTTTGAACATTATAAGCTAAATGACCAGTACAACCACCCAATAATAAAAAAAGGATTAAACCAGCAGTCTTCCTCATGAAAACTGCAAGTTTTGGCTGCCAATAATCAGATCTAGTGACTCAAGAGAGAAACAAAAATTTCTCAAGAGAGCCTGCAAAAGTAAGTAAAAGTACCTAAGAATTCTATGGCTTGCAAAAAAATATTGTGTGTGCTCACAACAAAAGCACACAAAATGTGCATGCATTCTGGGTGCTTTCAGAGATAAATTAATGATACTCCTTCCAAATGCTGACCAGTTGAGGGGGTGATGTGAATCTCATCTTATTCTCAACCTTGTGATGCAGTGAACAGAAATTAAAAAAAAAAAAAGAAAGAAGCCTCAGAAGAAGAGAATATGAATAGGAGCAAGGGAATGGAAGGAAAAACTGGATGTGGAAGAAAGCAATGCAGGCCTGATGTAGAATTAGGAAAGAAGAAAAAACTGGGGGAAAACCCCATGATCTCCTTGTGAAGAAAATATGCTCTTAAAAGCAGAATAGACAGCCAAGGTGACAGAGTGCTTTACAAAGCCCCAGTAAAGACTGGCATGGCACTGGCAACTGACAGGCAAGGAACTGGGTGAGGGGAAAAAATAATAAGGACAGTTTTGGAAGGTCACAGAGAAGAAAGGGAAACACTTCCAGGAAACACATAAAAAGGTCTTCCATGCTCCAAGACACTCCCTGCTCGATCCTGGGCGTGAATCTGAACTGAGGACGAGAGTGTCACTGTCCCTCATTTGTACCAACTATCTGCGAACCCAGCCTACAAAATAACTTCCCAATGCTGGCCCATAGGCAGGAAGACAGCCTGGAACTTGTAACAATTTTTAAAAGTTCATGTGATGGAATTCCACAAAATTGATCTAACATTTCCAAACCTGCAGGTGATTTATGGAAGAGTCAACTTAATGTTGCATAACAGAACTTCTGCTTTTGTTTTGCTGTTTGAAAAGTCCAAGAAATTACATGCAGAATTATCCACTAGGACTTATTTCAAACTGAAGTCAGTGAGAGGTAAGCTTAGGGCAAGTGACATTTAATGTTAAAGACTTTGAAAAGTGAGGGTCTACCTTTCCAAAACTGTGTATCTAAAATTAGTGTAAGTTTCTTATCTCTCTTATTGCGTGCCTTAGTACTCATTGTAAGAGGGGATTACAGCACTAACTCAATTTGCAGAAAGTATATGAAAATATATTAACAATTTGGTCTTCAAATAATAATTGATATAAAAAAAATCTTACAGTAAATAAGCCTGTATTCAGAGAAGGTTCTGATTAAAGAGCACCGATACCCACATAGTATTACACACAGGATAACAAACAAAGGAAAGTCAATTTCTTTCCCCCATCATAAGCATTTGCATAGGAATTCCACAAAAAATTCTAATCATAATAGATACTGCATTCATGCAGAAGTGAGATTGCACAAGAAACCATAATGCTGTAATTTTGTGTACTTTATGATCTGAACAGTGGTATAAAATAATGGCCCTTTTGTATGCTGAGTGCTTTTAGGCCTGTTCACTGGAAATTTTTTTAAGGCCTGACTGCACGCAGCATCTTTGCAATGTTATCTCCCATCATGGTCATTAATTACTGCTAAAGTGGCTGTAGCTTAGGGGCCACTTTCTGTCTATATGTACAAAAGAGTCAGGATGCAATCCAGCATTTTGGTTCCACTGCCATTGTAACACGCTTTGTGCACCTGGAGCACACCACATCCTAGACCAAACTTGGCAGTGGCTATCCTTTTCTTGCTCAGAAACAGAAGAGTTACATTAGCCTTCCTCTTCCTGAGCAGCATTCTGTTATCCTTTCCCCTCAGATGAATCCAAACTATGATATAAAATTTCTATCAGATAAAAAACTGAAAATACTTTCTAATTGGAACAGAGTTTGAAGGTGTTAACTGGGCAATGTCGCCCTTTCAGATATGTGATACAGGATATGGAAAGTTTTAAAATACCTTGTTGAATCATTAAACATCTCATCTAAATGTCCTTTAAAAATGCAACTATCTGAATACAAACTTGCAGTTTTGAAAGTTTCTTCTTTATTTCTTATAGAACTATTTTTTTGTTAAACCTTCATTATATGAGAAATCAAAAACCTGTAACAGCCATTGTTTCTTACCTTGAAATAACATCTAAGTACAAATAAACTTATGAAAGGTATCGATATTGCCTATCATAGTAGAATGAGGCAAATTGACAGAATAAAATAAAAATTCACTCCAGAAAAAATACTGAATAAGAGGTATCACTTATAAAAATGAAAACAACTACAGGCAGAGAAACAGTTACTAGTTACTTAGCAGGGAATATTAAACTGTAGGAGTCAAAATACGATATCTGAAAACAAGGGACAAAATACCATTTAGCTTTTTCCAAGAGCTTTTGTTGATACTGGAATAAAAAGCAATATCAAAACAATATATTTGTCTTTATCAAAGGTTTAGGGGCTTTTTCCAAGCAAAGCATTTTAGTACTTGATGAACAACATACAGAAAGTCTTCACTCACCACCAGAACACCACGGTTCTAGACAGCTATTCAACAGTGTTCATCAATATTACAAATAACATGGCAAAGAAAATATGGGAAGATACAGAGTCTAACAGAGACAACAAAGGGAATTAAAAGAGAGAATGTAATTATCATTTTTGGAATTTGGCGGCTTCTCTGAAGTTAAGACTTCTAGTCTGGATAATAATGACAATACTCAGTAATTTGTGCATAGTCATTGGATAACAGTGTGTATTTCTACAGAAAGAATTCACCTTATATTTTGAAGGAATTAGTCTTACCTAGAGAGCATGCCCAGAGGAGTAACATTAAGTGATCCCATCAGCATTGCCAGGGCCATCCCTGGGGCTTCTCGCTCTATTACTTCTTTAGTGGCCTGCAATCAAAGATTAAATAGCAAAGTGAGTGGAGAAGTATAAGGACAAGAAAAAATATGAAACCAAATAAAAACTGAGTAAGAATATCTCCTTATTTTCTCCCGTCAAGAAATGTTGTTGCTAAATTCTCAACACTGAAGTATGTTATAGAATTTTCTCTTGGTTGTGTAAAATAGGGAAAGACAAGGGGTTGGGAAGTAGTACTCTTAGCTGCACTGTGAAGATTCCTATAGAAAATTATAAAAGTCAGGACCCTATAAATACAGAAAGTGTTAAGCAACACCACAGAAATAACCACTGCGTCGAACAGAAAGGAAGAAATGTTTGAGAATAAGCAAAGAAAACACCAAATGTAACTGCCTTCTCTTCCTCATCAATGTCGTGCATTTTCCTGTTGAGATTTTCCCAGGCATGAGAAGGGTGAATCAGTCTGCGAGACAGAAACAAAAAATTGCAAAGGGAAGCCCATGTAGCAGGCAGGCAGGAAAAGAGTAAAATGGTAATGATAGTGCCCAGAGGCTGAGGCCTTCCCTTTCAATCATGTCAGCAAAACAGCGTTTCCAAACAGGCTGGTGCCTTTTATTCACGAGCAGTCCATATGCAGTGGGCATTAAGTCTGGAAGCAGAGTCTGAAAATTCTTGTCTTTTTAGTTCTTTTTCCACAAAGGGAATCAGATGAAAAATAATGCACAACATTCTGTCCTTACTTCCTATCACAAATTTTCTCAAATGCACAGCCTGTCCAGTTTCCCAACCTCTAACTGAAGTTATGAGACAACATCTTAAAGGCAGGTTACAGTCCTACCCACTCTTCATCTCCCCCACAGTAGCTGCTGTGCAGTGGATCACACTACTTCTGCTCTGAAACAAGATTCTAACTCATTTGGCATAGCTAAAGGGGTAGCAATGATCATAGAACTGTGAGATCCACGGGATAATAGACAGTCAAACTACAACACTTGGATGGTACAACTATCTAAACAGACACAGAAAAGAACATCTTAAATATAAGGATATGCTGAATTAGCTGAATTCTCTTGGCAGTTTGATACAGAAAAATAATTAAATGGAAAAAAACCCAGGCAAGTTATTTTGTGAGAAAGATTCAATTATAAATTGCAGCCTTGTACTTCTGTAAGCTTTTAGTTTACAGTTAGAAAAACAGAGTCCTAGAGAAGGAAAATGACAGAATTAACCCAATCTAAGCATCCCTATAAGAAAGATCCAGGAGTTTTATACTAGTTATATGGATAAAACAGAACAAAAAATATCCTTGAACAGTACAGATATTCAAGCGGCCATATTCTCGAGCACTGTCACTTAACATTTACTATGTGTTAAAGCAACATGCTAGTATCAGAAGACATAGACACAGCCAGCATGTAAACCTCCAAGTATTTTATTAATAAGCACACTGGTTATGTGCTCAGTTGTGGAAAGCTGGAACTTCGGCTTATGTAAAACCAAACAATTTCAAATCAGTAGCTGATAGCACAGTCTCTTTTATTTGAAGCACAGCATGTTGGTTTGAGTATCTGCCATCCTCTACTCAGAAACAGAAAAGCCATATAAATCCAACTCCATGACAGTGTTTCTACAGGGGAAATGACAGAAGTGGTCTTGGAATGATGTAGACAAAACTAAAACCTCTTCATGAAGGGAGATTATGTTAGGATACCTGCTGAGGTATTAAATTATCAATCACATTCTTAAATAATTAAAATTCTTAAACTATCCATAGACCCGATGATTTTCATAATATAGAAGAAAAAGGCATTGCAATGGTGAAGAGACACTTTGCTGACAATGAAAAAGTCCGTGAAACATTCAATTCTCTCTCTGTGCACATGTAGCAAGTCTATATCTATGCCTTTTATTTTCAGCTAATACCATATTTTAAAGCTATTCAAAACTGGTTTTAAATATAAAGTGCATTTTGAAATTTATTTTTTGCCCTTGAGCACAGCAACACTTTGAAGATATCATTAGCTACAATTCTAAACAGGCTTCAAAGGTAGTACAAGATGCAAGAGAGTTCCATAAACAATGATCCTGCAGCTCAGGGAATCCTTCAGTGAAATTCAAGTCCATTCTCCAACTTCAGAAGAAAAATGACCTTCACAAAATGTCACTGCTAGCAGGCAATGTGATTATTAAAAATGTATAGACTAAGCAACAAAATCTGAAAGGGTAGAAAGTCCAAAAAGCAGCACAATCCTCAACAGAAGTTTCTAAAAATACTTTTTTCAAAATACATATGCTTATATTTATTACTGCAGGCAGACCTCTGCAACGAGGGGAATGCTTCCGGTTTGCGAATTTGCAGCCTGACTGGATGGATGTTAAAAACACTGCTGCTGCTAAGGAAACCACTTTTACTGTGACATCTGCTCTAGAAATCAGCCACTGGATAGCCCGCTTTTGGGATGCCCTCAAATAACACAACTCAAAATGTGCAGTGTACAGGAACTGAAATAACCATCATTCCAGGAAGCACGCTCTTAATTATATATATATATACACATATATAAATGAAACTAACAGTGCTGCAATGATTTGCAGATAAACTTTGTGTCTCTCTGTGGCAACTCTTTGTTTCGCCTAGCAATGTACCAAAGTGCTGGTGGCCAGGTTTTCTAATACTTCTTTCAGTATTTTTCCTTTGAAAGAAGGGTGGAAGAGAGATGTCAAACCTAGATTTTCAGGAGTTAACTGTCTGGTACCAGCACGTGCCTGCACGGAGACTATCGGCACCTTCACATTTTACCAGTCCTCTAGCAAGTCTGAGTTAAGACTGTTCAACCTTGTTTCATGGGCAATTTTTTTGTTGGTAGTCTCACCGTCAGCCAGCTGTTGCCTGCTGTAGGGGGCCATAGTGCTGGCACAGAATGAATCACACATAAAGGCTGTTGCCCTTGGCTCTCTTACAACAGCGATGACGACGCTGCTGGGCAGAGGCAGGAAAAAATTAAGGTATTTCATTCAGAGTTGTCACACTGATGCCTTAATCAGGATTGAAGCTATACACTGATCCTGAAACCTGAGGCTGATGACTCTATAAAAGGTATGTAGAAAATACTGCAGTAAAATTGCATAAAATACTAAAATGACAGCAATGTCCCCAGTTTCTCATGCACAAGGTGGTGGTGCAAAGAAGACAGATGCATACAGAAGGGAAGTGGAAGAGAGTGCAGAAGCACTTGCAAGTAAAAGCAGGTGTTCAGGAGAGGGACAGAAATGCAGAAAGTCCAGGCTGGAGGTTACAAAGAAAGGCAAGATTTGTAGTTTAGACAGGAAAAAGGAAAGTGGGAAGAAGGAAGCTAAAGTGGAAAGGCAGAATTATGAAGAGGAAGTCCAAGCAGGATTGTCAGAAGGGCAGAAATGAGAGTAGAGTGAAGGCAAATGAGTGAAGTGAATGGGATGGAAAATAGAAGAGGAGGCTGGAATCAGATGATTTTTAAGGTCTCTTCCAACATAAACCATTCTATGCTTCTACAAAGGAAGACTGCACAAGGCATCTTGGACAGACAATACACAAGGGAAAAACTCAGGGGAAGCAAAAAGTAAGATAGCACATGACAGAAGTGTCAGGCTGTGGGGGAACCATGGAGAGAGACAATGGGACTAAAATAAAATGCTAGTTTCTACTCCAGAGAGAAGTAGGGACAAGCAATTTAATTATTTAGCATTTACTAACGATGTCTATGAGAGCAGTACTTCTTATATTTCATTGCTATATGAATAAATCCAATTGATTTTAAAGCACATTTTTGATTGTTTACAAAGTGCCTTTTTACTGGAGTTAGGGCATTATGTTCTCAAACCAACTGATATATTTTTAGATATCTTTGACGTAGTTGCAGTGGCTTAACAGATGGCTCACTGCCAACTGGTTTCACAGAGTTTTTTGCTGCTTCGCTGCCTTTCTTTGCCTCCACATAAATTAAGTTAGGTCAGTTCCTAACCTGTGGAAACCCAACCATGCAGTTTTTGGAGGATATACCCACTGCAGACTGATTTAATTAAAAGACTTTGGATTCTCTTCTGGAAATGTTCAGAAACTCCTTATCTTTGTGTTTTAGGTATTAAGTACAGCAAAGTTTGACCTCAATAATAAGTAATCATCTGAGACATTTCATACACTCTTCAGCAGTTTTTGGACAGTAATACAGTTTCATTTCTTCAACTAAAATGCAAATGTGAGACCCAGAAGTCATATTAAATTCAATTAAATTAGGATGACAGAGACTGCCTCTGTGGAAAATATTATTTCTGTTGAAAAAGTAAAAATCTATGACTCCGCATATCATACCACAGAGCTATATATGTAAATGAATGGACAAATTTGCAGATAATTTGTGTTTAGCAGACTATACAATTAGCATCGGTAACATTTGATTACCTATTTGAGCTTTTCAGTGAAAGCTGAAATCTTGGAAGGGCCTAACAAATGAAATACTTGTATATTCTCTGCAAGAGAGCTCACAGACCACAGTCAAACCTCAGAAGAGCAGAGAAAGAACTAGAAAGACAGATCAGTCAAATATGCAACAAAAAGGTCAGTCATGTCTGTCAACCAGTTGTGTAAGAAGTGTATACTCTAGGAATAAAAATTTTATCTCTCAGCCTGGAGATGAGATGCCTTCTTCAAGGTTATTCGGAATGCCTCTGCTGGAGACAACACATGTGCTGGTAATTTTTATTCACAAGTCAACTATTTCAGCTTATTGCCTACTCCCCTACTCTTATTTAGCAGGGGAGAAAATAGAGCTTACATGAACTTAGACTGATCAGAGCTTCTCGCCTAAACCCCACTATTTCTTCTCCATGTACAGTAAGAAATACAGGTTGCAGCAGTTCCTTTCTTTCAGTACACTGGAAAGCTTTTGGATAAGGATCAGTTTTGAGTCAACTCATTCTCACAGTCTTGCTGTCTTTCCTTGAATTCTTCCTATTCCCTGCCAGCAATAACCTGTGTGATGATATTCTGCATCTTTTTTTATGGATGTACATCTTAACAGGAACTGTGCTCTTTGATGTTTTCCAAAATCAAATTTCTTTGGTTAATTGCTTGGTTAACTTGACAAACTGATAAACCCCATCATGTATGCTACTGCTGCAGAACAATCAAAATCAAACAGGTTTGAAAGTCCCTCAACTTGTCATCAAAGTTAACGATATTCTAACAGCATACTGGCCCTAACACTTCTTCAGGGTGCTGCAGTAAGAGGTACACCATGCAACGGCTGTCCTTTTATATGCATGCAATTATGATTATCATTGATTTCACAGTGTAAAATTAGATCCATGGAAATCAAGAGGGCAACATATAGCTGCTTGTAGACAGGACGGATCCCAGAAGTAGGTGTTCGCTGTCATTCTAGAGCTTTTGACAAATTCACACCCACACCAATGAACCACATGCACCTTAAAAAGTAATAGCCTGAGAGTTGTAATTTCCTCCAACAATAAGTTATCCATTAGTGCTAATGATGTGAGCCTGTAAAAACTCATCAGCAGTTTTATAGTGCCAGGGTAGAAGAGAATAACTGATGTGAGGCTAAACTGAGCAGCAATCACTATGTTTGGACTCACGGGATGGACTGGTGATAGCCAGGCAGACACCAGGCCAGTGCTGGCTCTGATGTGCGCGTTTGTTCCTCCTCACGAAGTGACTATCCAGCTTCTGCCTATTTTACCGCAAAGTTAGAAACCCAGTATGAAACTGGCAAGCCTCTATTTTGATGTTCCTGTTGGATATTTTTGATTGTAAATGCAGTTATGTGTGTTAGACACACATAGACACATACTGACAGCACTCTCAGGCTTTTATAGTTGTTTTTTTTTTTAAAACAGAAAATAAAAATATATCTGATCATATTAGAGTGGCTTACTCTATCACTTTTCCCTCTTATCAATTGTGAGCTTGATAAATACTCCTCCAATAACTGACCTCATTCCATTTCCTTTTTCCTTTTCTTCTCCCAACTCAAATCTACACAAAGCCAGAGATGCAGGAAACCCTGATCAATGTAGCCAACTAAAACTGAACTCTACAAGCTGGCGTATCTGCACACACCAATAATGCACTGACAATAATTCTGCAGCACAAGAATGCTGCTTGCACTCTCAGCATATCTGCGGTGATTCTGCTGCCACCAAGAACCTAAACATCACAGAACAACCCTACAAAATTTATCAAGGTAAGGAACAAAAATGTCATAGCAATAACTAGTTAAACCAGACTCTATTTTCTCTATTTCTCCCCATATCCATGACTCTTCTTGCGAATTGCGTCCTCTGAATTCCCTCACTCCCTCCACTGCACCTATCATATCATCTATTGTAGCCTAATGCCCATGGCATGAGACTCAGGTGCCAGGAGTTAATTCAGTATCTGCCTTCTTTATAAACCGGTATCGGCGAATGATTTTATCAGCACAATTCCACCATGTATATGACCAGAAGTACCTCGGACAATACTCAATGACTTCCACATGACCAAGCCATGAATATATTTAATTCTCAATAGTTGGACTCTGTTGATACTTATTTTTGTAAACAAATAATTTTATATAATAATAATAATATATTATTATAATTATGAACAAATAAAGAGTATATTAGTTAATAAAAATCTTATTCTTTATTGTAACTTTCCTTAAAAGACCTTGTTTTCTTCAACTGAAATCAAACTAATTAAAATATTTATATAATACCACTCAGTTTCTTTTTTAGTTACAGCTTGCAAAACATTTGGGGTGAGATGCTTGACATTTTATACACAATAGAGAAGCTGAAATTTTAATACACAGGAAAACCAAAATTATGGAATTTGTAAATTCTTCCTCCACTTCAGCAGATCTAAGTTTTGAGATAAACCTGGTTGTATGTGATTTATATAAACTTCATATGTCAGTGATTTGTCTGCCCCATTTGTGCAAACGAAATGCTAATGAAATTGATGTATTTGGGCAACAAACCATGTGCATTTTCAAAATATCACTTCTAATATGTATTAAGTGTTAACAATATTTTTTTATTCCTAATTGCTAAATGAAGTTTTAAGACTATAAAAATGTATAAAATATTTACCATAGAACCTGATCATCATTTTATGATGCTGCCCACTCCCCTACATTGCCATTAACCCACTAGAACAATCATTTTTACTAGCTGTTAAGCAAGCAACCAGGACATGAAATGCTTTGCTGCACTCTAAGGAATGAATGCATTTAAGCTCTGCGAAGTGGCACACAGCCCACCAGAGGCAGTATGGTACAGCTGCCTAATGGGGTGTGTGAAGCCCGAGCCAAAAGGCAGAGTGAGTATCTGCAATGGTGGAGAGGTTAGGAGGATTGGCTTGTTAAAACAACAGCTGGAAACAAGCTTTGCACTTTGTACGAAGAAGGGTTAGGTGTCTACCGCCTTTTTGAGCTCTTTTTCATGTGCAAACCGCTCTTACTTCCCACTTCATCTCCACTTCATCTCCACTTCATGCAAGAACAAATCCCTTTCTGTTCAGTAAAAGCAGTACAGATGAAAACCTCCCAGTAATGACAGTAACACCATTCTGCTATTATAAAAACACTGTTAAAATTTTACCTATTAATAATTACTATTAAGTTTTCCCTCAGTTACTTCAAACTGCTTTATATTTAATATCACATGTAAAAATCTAGGAAATCTAGCCCAACTTTCACATAATCCTCTAACATTTGAAGACAAGGAACAAACCCCAGAAAGCGAAAATATTTGTTCTCTGCGAATCACAGGCATGCAGCAGAAATGAGAGGAGTAAGTATGGGTACCTACACTATGTCAGGCAGAATTCTACATGACTGAACCAACAATGTAATGACCTTTAACTAATGGTATAACAACTAGGGAGTACTGTCTCATAAAAAAGGAACCTGGACAGTGCTCCTGATTATGTGTACTGCCTTCTAGACCACATATCTATACCAAAGTGGAGTCAGGGTACAATTAGCTTAATTTTAAAACTAATGCCCAACTTAGATTCTTCTATAGAGGGGAGGGAGGGTGTGTTTGTGGGTCAGGGAAGTGTACTAAGCAATGAAGTGTAGAACTACAAAAGAGAAACAAAACTGTAGCTTTTGCTTTGTTGTGATATTAGGAAAAGAATGGCCACTATTCTGTAGAGATCCTTACCAGTCTACATAGAGTGAGGCCACCAAGTAGAAGTGTACACTGCTTTCTTTTAAGAACTTTTATGGTCTCTTGGCCAGTGGAAGAACCAAAAGTTTTTACTTGTGATTTCACTTCTATAAATAAATAACTTTGCAGTGCTTCAGCTCTAGCACATTTGTTGAAATTGAGACGTGGAATTCCTTTCTTTTGAGGATATTGTCTAATGTTTTCTAACAATTGCTACCTTCTGCCAAGAACAAATATGGCATACAAAATTTTGCACTTCTAAGTCTTCAGTCAGTGTCTGCCATAGGTAAAGTAGCTCCTACAAACAATTTTAGGTCTCAAATCATCAATGTTGAAGATTTAACGAAAAACAATGCTTCCTAAAATACACCATCTACACTACAAAGGATGGATTAATAAGCGATAATTTTTCAAGAATATATCATGGCAACACAGGAATTACAAAAAGTACTTTACTTTCTGTTAAGATTGTCTTACACAGCATCTTTACTCTCCAAGTAAATGATAAAGCATCTCTAATAACAGCAGCTTTAAAGTACTTCTGCTATAACATAAAAATTCTTAGAAAGGATTCTTTTGTGACATCCACTGACGCAATTCATGTGTTCAGAGTCTGAACAGTTGTCAATTTTGGCACAAGCAAATGATGCTTTAATTGGAACTGAACAACTGAACAGATTTTGAATGACCTACTGTGCATTCCATCAAACTTCTTACAGAGATTTGTTTAACTTCTGGCACAATTCATACTTTTTCCCTCCAAGATTCTCATGGAAACAATTGAATGAAAATGTTTCTCAAAGAGAAGACGGGAACTACTTTGTTGAGAGCGCTGCAGCACAGAGCACTAAAACAGAAGACAGTAGAATTCCTAATGTATGCTGAGTGAGGAATATGAAAAACATTGAGTTTACCTTTTCCTCTGGAATTTGATTTTACTATTAAATTCATGGTCTACTATACTTTATTGTAACAGTTAATAAAATAAAAAAAACAAACTAATATCATTATAGAATATATTCCCTCTAATACACTGTTTCAAAGATGTTTACTATACACATTTCCAAAATACCAGTTTCTTCCAGTTTTAGAAGACATTAAGAGTATCTTTCACATACTAGGTAAAACCAATTTATTTAGTGACACTACTCAGCTGTGACAGAGCAATGCTTTCACATTAATACAACTTGGTATTGTATACACACATTCTGCCAATTTAATTCCCAACTGCAAAGCTCTTTATTTTGAAACCCTGAAGTTCTTATAGTGCACACACCTTTTCATTAATAGAGATATAGCAACACAGGCATAAAAGCACCTCCCCTTGCATACGCTTCTCCTGTACTTGAAGCAGCAGATCATGTTGTGCAGAAAAATCTTTTTGCTTTCTAAAAAACTCACTGTGTCCAAACTTTATCAGCAAACTGATTTTTATGCTAGCAGTGTGTAAGTGCATCACTGAGAAAGGGGGGTAGCTTTTAACAACTGGTAAGGCAAAAGAGATTTTGACAAGCACAGTGAGAAAGTTAGTTCTTGCTCTATGTACTCAAAATGTAGACAGGATTGGACTCTTGCTAAGCATCTCACTACCACAGCAATGTGTTAGCACTAAATGCACAGCAACTACAAACATCATATTTCTAAGCAGACTAACTCATGTAAAAAAATCAGACAGCTGTATTTCTATATATGGGTGATGGAAGACAGTAATTCAGAATAATGAAGAAATCAGATGCACCTAAGGTTAGCTGCCCAATACTACGCATCTGACTAAATGAATTATATTTTTAAAAATCCTCTTTAAAAAAGTTAACAAGGAAAAGAAACTGAGACACAAAGTATTTCTGAGGAAAATATTAAGACTGTCTAAATGGAGTAAAAGCTATTAATTGAGAAAAACCTGCAGTTCTAGCCAGGTTAGAAAATCCATCTTTGTTATCCTTAAGAAAAATATAAAGAAAACTGTACTGTTCACTATTCCTCTTGCAAGCAAATGGTGATGAGTTAATAGCAGCTTCTCATTAAGACACTGCAGGAAACAAAATTCCTAGGAGACAAAACACATCGAAAAGAACTTTGTGTCCTTCTTTGTTGTTCTCAGTCCAGGAACAACCAATGCTTACCAGCAGAAATCAGTAAAATATGCATGAATTGTAGAAGAGTTTGAACAGAGTGTAGTGTTAGGTCTTGCTGTTCATGGATTAACTCCGTAGACCAATGGATACATAAGCATTACTTCATTTCAAAGGAAGAACTGGTCAGCTCATTGTAAGAAGTGGCAATACCCCAATCATTTTTCACTCTTGAAAAGGGAGCTGCAGCTCAAAAACTGAGCCAAAATAAAAGGTGCAATGTCTAGGTTTTATTCAGCTTTGAAATATGCAAATCTGCCACTTGAGTGATGTACGTAACTGCCACACTACACAAAATAAAGCTTATTTCTTACTCAGTCTACCTGCAAAAAGGTTGCAAGAAAAAAGTCTAATAAAATTATACAAGTATTCCTGAAAGCAAACAGTGAGGGTGGAAAAGATTGATTAGTGTTGCTATGATGTGCTATGACAGCAGTAAAGGCCAAATCAAACAAAAGCTTAGGTGCAGTCTCAGATAAAATTTCTGAACCACTCTACATAGATCTGACCTCATCAAACTCCCAAACGAAGTGAGAGAAGCTCCAGCAAATCATAAAAAGTTTGAGTTGGAAGGGACCTTTCAAATGCCATCAAAGTCCAACTCCCCTACAATAAGCAAGGACACCTTCAGCTAGAGCTAGTTGTTCAGAGCCCCATCCAAGCTGACCTCGAACACTCCCAAGGATGTGGCATCCACAGCTTCTCTGGGCAACCTGTGCCAGTGCCTCACCACCCTCCCCGTAAGGAATTTCTTCCTAATATCTAAATTGACCCTCCTTCAGTTTAAAACAGCTCCCCCTTGTCCTACTGCATCAGATCCTGGTAAAAAGTTTTTTCCCCATCTCTTTTATAGTCCCCCTTTAAGGACTGAAAGGCTGCAATAAGCCTGCCTGGAGCCTTCTCTTCTCCAGGCTGAATCTAAAACCCGTGTGGGCAGAACAGGAGCAAAATGTATGGGGGAGGAACAGCTCTGCAACAATCACTGACATACTACTTTGTGCACCCATCTGTAGGAATAAGGCCTAAAGCCATGAGATATGCCATGAGGTATGTGGGAAAGGAATTAATGTGGGCAGGATGGCCTGCTGATGGGGGTGTGATACCCCTCACTTACATACACAGTGCCTGCCCCCAACCATTTTTGATGGCAGCAACAGGGTATTTAATTACAATCTCATCTCCACTTCTCCCAAAAGTATAAATTTTGCCTTTGAAATCTTCTTTGGCAGAGGATAAGAACACAACCCCACTTTCTAGACAAGTCAACAGGCTTGGTCCTCTCTCCTCCCCAAAGCTGAGATGCCTCTTTTAAGATTTGCACCTTTGAGTGCATCAGAGCATACCCAAGAAGACCTGTACGTGGCACTATACATTTATATTTTGTAGATCTAGTGCATTTACCACAGTCAATGTAGATTAACAAGAATCTATAACACGTTGCTTCCATGAACTACACTACTTGTGAATACAGACTTGTGAAAGTCCTTATTGAATGCAACCAGACTTACAGTGCCAAATTGGTTGCAGTCAGAACGTAAGCTGGCTGCTCCCAGCCCCTCTGATCTCTGGGGAACAGCTGGAAAGCAAGGGAATTTATTCCCTGCCAAATGTCTATACTCTTTATGCAACATCATGTCATCATTTTTACAACAAAAGATATTTACGCACTAAGTAAAGAGGTAACAGTAGAGAGACACTTGAACTTACTCAGTATCAATATTCATTCAGCAGATTGTTACACAAGTTGTAACATCAAAAGCCTTTGTCGATGATGACAATGCATGAACCAAAAGGCATATATGTCCTTTAGCACATGTTTAATCTAAGGCATTCTTATCTAAAATTAACCAAACAAATTTTTCAGATTGAATCCAGAAGGAACATTCAAACATAAGAACACATGAAGTTGATTCCAAGTTGATATGAGTATCAGACACGCTCACTGTCAGACACATCATTCTTGAAAGAACGGCAAACTTCAACTGAAAGCAGTAATTAAGTGGATCAGGGCAGTGGAACACCTTCTGGAAATCCCATGGGTAGGAAAATAATTATATACCTGTCTTTTTTTTTGAGTGCAAAAGACCTGTATTAGTTAGGAATTTATTTTCTTTTCAGAAACAACTAAAGGAATTAGGTGCTTAGAGGCTACAGTGTTGCTATAATCAGAAAGGATACCTTTAGAAAACTGAGAAGAATAAAGAAAACAAAGGGTGAAAGAAATAAATAGAAATTAAAAATTGCATTGAAGTCAAGAAGACATACGAAAAACAGTCTCTCTCTTGACAAATAACTTGTACGATTTAGATACCAAAGTTCAGGAAATTAGTATGAGAACTGTATCAGTGTTTTTTAATCAGAAATATTAAGGAAGAAAAAGAGTCTAACATGAGGAATAAAACTGAGATAGAATTAGGTTGATAACAGGAAATTTTGTTATCCTGGAATGGGAAAGTATGAGCTGGAAAGACTTGCAACTCTTCTGACTGTTCCAAAAGCTAATTTTTGTTTGAAAAGTGCACAAGACAGGATAAAGGATACCTTGGAAAAAGCCCCAGAAAACAACAAAAAAGATCAAATTCCCCCTCCCCCAATCCCTATTTAAAAAAAAAAAAAGAAGATAAAATAATGTTGTAGATCACTGTCACAGGAATTTGATAGAGAAGACTTTATTTCCAGTGCTTTGTGTGCAAATTTTTCCATGTTTCTTTAACCAAATGTTGACTCATTTATAATAGAAAACCTACAATGTATTCTTTCAACTTACCAAAGATTTTTTTTAAACTAATTTAAATATTTGTACCATAACTTGATCACTTTCAGATGGAAAACTGATTTGTCTTGATATGCTACAGTGAAGCTGCCTGACACAGCATTGTATCAATTCTGTGGTAGGTATAGTTTTCAACTAAGAAAATTCCATACATTCCAGAAAAAGCACTGCGTTCATTTTCTTCAGTTCAGTTTCTGCTGCTTTTCTGCATTTAGAATTTATGCAATTTGAATGCTACTTGAAAAATATTCCCACATTTTTCTGAGATAATATCAATTTTTAACGAACTACCTTAACTGAAATGACACATGAAGCAATCACTTATGGTTCTTGGGATAAGACATGAGTTGTAGCAGCAGCCTGCAGCGCTAGAGTGAATATTCCTCCTCCCTTCCAGCACCTGATACACCTCTCAAACTTAACAGCCCGGGGAAGCATCACAGTAACACTGGGAGTTAAAGCTTGGAGAAAGATTCGCCACTGAGATCTGTTCTTGTCACCACACCCTTCAACAGCATGAAGCTGGTGGGAAGTGAGAGACTGCAAGCCTACCATCTTTAAGAGTTCGTGAAGTTGTGAAAAAATATGCTTGGAGAAGCAAGGGAGGGTTGGAAAGGCTGAGAAGATTGACGACAGGAGAGCCTAAGAGACTGTAAAGGAATAAAGATGGACATTTATGTCCCCCTGGTTCCTTGGAGCAGAAGAATGCAAGTTCACTGGTTTCTAGAGATGAATGTGAAAACTAGCTTTTACTAAGAACCTTGCCAGCTGTCCTGGGGGCCACCCTCCACATCAGCAAGCTGCTGTTGGGAGCATGGGAATAAGGTGCTCTCCACAGTCTTCCTCTGATTCCACAGCCGGTCTCACACTGGTGAAAGAGGCTACTGACTCAAGGGCTACTGCCCTGCCTCTATGCTTAGACATAATTTGACATATTTAAGGTACTCCTGAAGAAAGCAAAAGCAGTAATAATATATCTGAAGAGATTAAAACCTAGAGTTAAAAGAGTATTGCACACAATTTATTTAAATGTAGTAAGAATTTATCATGAAATTATGACAGGGTTCATTATGACAATATTTTCTCCATTTCCTACTCGGTACTGGACTCAAAAGCACAATTAAAACCACACATAATAAGCTAGAAACTGTGGCAGAGTTAGGAAAAGAGGTCAAAAGAGTTGAATTAAAAGAAGAGGCAGGAAATCCTGCTTCTTATTCTAAGATGCAATAATGATTTATGCCCTTACTATGGACCTTACAGATACAGTCAAGTTCTTGTTCTTAATCTGTGATAGAGTGGCAAAAAGTTTCTGTAAACTGGCAATTGACCATTCTCCCAGTACAGAGAGAGTAAGAAGCAGCAGTCGGACACACTGCGGTTTGGTAATACACTACTGATCCAATGGCTTGTTTAGATTAGCTGCAACCCTGTGTTTTAAACTAAGAGGTCTGTAAAGTTTCTTATTTCGCTCCTTTGATCCACTGTGTTTAATGAATATAACTCTACATTCAAACCTTAACCTTTTTGAGCCTCAGCAACAGATTGTTGTTTCCCCTTGTTATTACCTACCTTCCATGGATTCTGAGAATTACTATATTAGTGTTGCAGTACTTAATTAGTATTGAATTTAATACTGCATACAGTATTACTGACCAGTAATACACCTATCAAATAAGGTGATGGAAGCAAAGACTAAGTAAAATTCAGTTTGTTTTGGGTTTGGTTTCGTTTTTTGTACGGTCAAAAGGATTTTGAGCAGTTCAATGAAAAAGCTGAATGCTGGTACCGAGATCAGTTTTTGGCTGGTATGTTAAACTGAATCAGATCGTGAAGGAGCCAGACAATATTTTTCCCCATTCCTTACAATTCTTCTTAATCTTTTCAGACTGGTGCATATTTAGAAATAAAATCTAGGCAGATGGGTGGGACAATATGATAGAAAGGCCAGGCATAACACCAAGTGGACAGGACAGCAAAAGAGCAAGTATCAGTGAGTAAGCAGACTCAAAGAGCAGCAAGGGGACACTGTATTCAAGGATCAGGTGAAAAGGCAGGAAGAAAATGCCAAACATTCAGCAAGCTGCTAAAGCAGTACCAAACAGTCAGCAGGTGTGTCAAGCAGCAGAAGAGCAATTCTACAAAGTCAGCAGATGCACTCAGCAGGGAGGCAATGCCAGGCTCTTGGAGCCGGAGACAGGGTAGCAGAAGGCCAATGCCTGTGTACAGTCAGATCAGAAGGACATAAGGAGGTGATACATGCCGTTCAACAGGTGGACGGGGCAGTAGGTGGTCACTGTCAGGCAATTAGCTGGTCAAGAGGCAATGCCAGACAATCAGGCAAAGGGCCAAGATTTCAGGAGGAAAACGCCACACAGCCAGCAGGTAGAGAGAATAAAAGACAGTAGTGAATGCCAGGCAGTCCCCAGACAGACATGTCAGAAAAATACCAAAGCCCACAAATAATCAGATGCAACTGTCAGCAAGGACAAAGTATAAGCTTGCCAAACGATTGACAAGGCAGCAAGGTGGCAGTGCTTTTTCAAAAACTTAGGATACCATGAGTGAAATAGTCCCAAGAATTTAGACGCTCACCCTTTGGTAATATCATTTGATCAGAGTGAACCATGAAAATCCACAGGAGAATAGCACACAAATGGAAACAGCAAATGAGTCTGACCCTAGCTCTTGGGGAGGCCATGGGACCTTCCTATAAAACAAAAATATGAGAATCCACAAGAAAATCAAACAAATGGGAAAAATGTGGCTAAAACTTGTTTCTGATGATGATTAAAAAAGCAAAAAAATACTAGCAAAGAATTAGTTTGGAAATGATTGGGTGGGATTGAAGATGTTGCTTACCCCTCTCTGGAGCCCACATAATGGGAATGTTGGGAATTTCTGCAGCAGAAAAACAGAAGAGAAAAGGGATTTCTGACTCCCAGTTCAAGGAAAGCATGTCATTTTAGGACTGGGTAATCTCTTTGGGCAAAAAATAAGAATTCAACTGAATCTTTGCCCATCCCCAGATACATGCCTTTATTGAGGTTTGTGAAAAATTTAAGAAGCCCACATCACCTTCATCTCATGACCTCCCACCCTTGATCCCCAAAACCACACTTACCTCTAGCACCTCTAGTATAAGAGGGGAAAGGGGATGGTCTTGTGAGCTCATTCCCATATCCACCGCAAAATAGCTTGTGAAGTTGAACAGGAGTACCCATGAGCCATTGCCAGCCATTTGTGAGATAAACTGGAGTCATCATTAACTGTTACTCGTTATTAGTGTATGTTGGTGTTTGAATTTGGCTTAGATACATCCACGCTCCAATGAAAAGAATCAGGTCTATGAATCTTGTGGGGTAGCCCTCTTCTAAGTGTGAAACTTAGAAGCACCTTTTTGTTACCTTGAATATCCTCTTCTCTTTAACTTAAGCACTTTGTTATTTAACACAGTTGTTTTTTTAAATAAATTCTGTTTCAGAAATCTTAGCTGCTGCTCTGTTTCAGAAATATGTAATGAGCTCTGAAATGTAAGAACTGAGAAAATCACAGCAGTAATAAAGTTCAGTAATTTTACTCATCTGTCATTTTAGTCATGAGTCTTTTTATTCAGTATCTTCCTAGTAACTAAAAATCACCCAACCAAGAATTAAACTTCACTATTTCTGTCCACTTAGAAGTCCGCATTGCATTTGCACTTATCTACCTGCACATTAAATTTTTATTGGCAACACTAAAAACCTACATTCCACTTTGACAGGGCAGTAATATGCAACAAGAAGCCAATTCTTCCCTCTCCTGCAAATTGTAAAGAACCTTAGATAATAAAAAGTAATCATTAGCTCTGCTGTGCCCTGCTGAATTAGGATTTGGAAAGGTCAGGAGAATATCTGTATGAACTTGCCATGCACTCAGACACAACAAAGCTCTTAAGGAACACAGTGGTGACAGGCTAAGCTGATGGAATACTGATCCTCTGGGTATCAGCCACTCATGCTTCCTCTAGCTGAGGAAGGCACAAGAATAACAGAGGTTAATACAACTTCAAATTTAGAAATTGGGGTCATAGAACAGGAATTTCTTCCACATCCAAACTTTCCTGTATCACACATTACTATTTGGGCTTAGAATAAAACGGCATGAAATTTAGGCAGAGAAGAGCAAGAGACTTCCATCACGTGATCAGCAACAGCACAAACCAGCCAGGAATTGCAAAAACTGGGTGAACCTGAGATATTGGACTACAAGGTAATTATAAAATCTTGTGATTTTGTGGCCAGCAGCAACTACAATTATTTGCACCACATCAAGAACAAAAGTGCTATCACTTTCTCTCTGAAAAAAGATCTTTCAAGCTCAGTGAAAAACAAACTGATCTCAGCATACTATAAGAAAATGTTTATTTGTGGAGGAAAATCTGAACTTTTTAAAAATCCAGTGAAAGATTAAATGTCAACAATAAATAACAGGAGATTATGCATCTCACTACTAATTTATGTATTCCAATTACAAAATAACTGGGAAAAGAATATATGCAGGAAGGGACAAGCAGCTGAAATACAGTCTATATTAAAAAGTAATTATTTTCTTGTCCATAATTGATAAGACTTTCATGCCTGAGCATGACAATAGTCATTTTGGTTTTCTATTTTGGTACTTCCACTGAGTCAACATTTTGTTAAAGCTTCACTGCTCCACGTGGTAGCAATTAGCAAAAGCAGATGAAGGACTAGTTAGAATCCTAAGAATAACTCCTGAAGTCAGTTGCTTTCCAAGACTCTTCTAGTTGCTTTCTACTCAGTGGCTGGAAAGGCTCCTACACAGCAGGCAAGGAGCAAATGAGAAATTCTCTGTTCTTTAATAAGTATTAGTTTTAATGATCAACTATTTTAATAGTGAGTCATTTTGCTGTTCTGGTGTGCTTATCTCAAAAGGACTAACTCACTCAATTTTTCATACATCTGAAATCCAAACTAGTGTTTGCCTCCTAGTTATTATGTCTCTAAGCTGCCTTCACAGAGAAGTCTTCCTAACATGTCTATACAATTTTTTTGTTAATTTTCCCCGTATTAAGCTTTTACTCTTTGTAATAGACCATGACCAGAAAAAAAATTACACATTAAGGGCAAAAATTGTGTAATTACAGGCCTGACAATGTTTTCAAGATTATTTTGCCTTAACTTGATGTTTAATTTTTTTCAGTTCCCTATTATCTTCTCTAAAGTGATGCTTTAATGGAAATTATTTTTAGAAATGCTAAGAGGGAAAAAAATTCCAAAAGTTCCAAATTGAAAATTTCATTATGCAGAAGTCCCTATTTAAATCTGTTTTTCTTCCCCAGCTACAGAAAGGACTGCAAAATATATTCACAGTTGTGAATGTGGATACATTGCTAAGAGGAGACAAGCCAGTCAACAGAGAGATGCCCACCTGAGCTGGGGGCTCTATAGTGAAAACACAGCTAAAAGGCATCAGTAACATCAAGAAGAGGAGAACCCTTCTCTGTACCCCAATAAAAAGCAAACTGTAATCACACTGCTCTTCTGGGTGCATTTTTGGAAATATTTGAGTTTACTGGGATAGGAACCATTTGTCTACCCATAGGATATGCCAGCCTTCTTCCAACTTCCATTCTGAAATTACCTTTAAGAATAAAAAAGTGAGATTTCCTGGCTCATTACTGTGGCTTTGCTTCTCATTTTATGAAACATTCAAATCCTTCTTTGCTGTTTTATTATTCTTTTTAAAAGAGCTTGCAAATCTTTCATACATGTTTGAAAGTCAGAAAACAGAACTTCTATTTGCTATTCAAAGTTTATTAAGGACAGCTAAAATAAAGCAAATAAAAGCTGATTCTCAAATGGGCAAAAATATCCAAAGGCATAACAGGAATTCTATTAGCAATACGTTTACGACATGATGGTCAGACAACTTTACACAGAAGGTTAATACATTAGTTAAATAATTTAAAAGATATTTCCCCTGGCATACTCAGCCAGTATTATAAGGGTTTTGCATTTTCCAAAAAGAGACAGAAGCAATTCATGTAATCCTTTTGAATTCAGGAAATAAAATGGCTTAATTATTAAGTTCAGGATCTATTTGATTCAAACTATCTTCTCATCTTACACATACAGAACATAAAGCCACAATCTAGTTTGGCCGTCCATGCAGGATAATTCATTCAACATCATCCACGACTTCTGTAAGGAGTACAAGATAATTTGAGTTTTATAAGACATTTCTCACACTGTCAAATGCTTTTGATTTGACAGAATTAAAATAAAGAATACAGATCTTCTTTAGGGAATTTGTGTGATTAATCTCTTAAACAAACAAACCAACTCCAACACATAAAAGCGTTCCATTATGATGATTTTTTGTCAGATTTTTCTGGCTCAAGCTTTCTATCACCAGCTATTCTTACAATTCTCTTTAGTAGGCAAAGAAAGCCCTTGGTACCTTACAAAGCCTTTAGTACTGTGCATTATTATTTTCCAAAGAAGGTACAGTTAAAATCCAAGGTATTTCCCAGTTTTCTTTACGATAAACTAAACAGACCGAGTTGTGTAACTTTCACAGAAAGCATCTCTCCTAGCCATCACGTATTCTTTTGACCTTTTTCTATATCCACTGTGACAACTGAAACTTTTTAAAAAAGAATGTCAGAAAAAATAAGCAGCTTTGCATTTTAGCCACATCAATCCCATATACAGACAAGTATCCTCTGTCTTCTGACTCCTTTTATTTTCCCCACGCTCCTCATAGTTGTCTATGTTGGGAAATCTAGACAGAAACAAGTTGAGAGAGACACATTCTTTCAATCTAATCTCTCAGCTGGACTGACAGAGTAAAAACTTCTGTTTATGCAGCAGAATATAAAGAGTCTACCATGCCCTCTTTATTTATCAAAATAACTATTCTTCAGGAATATTCTCTGTGCATCTATTTCCTCCATCTTCTGATGGTTTTTTGTTTATTTGGTTGGGGGGGTTTGTGGGAGATTTTTGTTTGGTTTGTTTAGTGGTCTTATTTTTTTGCATGACCTCTGATATTTGAGTAAATGGAGCTGAATTGGGCTCTGGCTTTCTTCCCCCTCACATTTCTCACTATAGGTGTCCTGGCAGCTTACACGTGTTTCCATGCAGTGATTGCAGTTGATGATGGCACAACCAAGCCCTTCAGTGATGATGGGGTGTTAACCAGTTTCCCTGAGAAGAGAAAGGCACTTTTTAGCCCTTCATAAGTGAGTTAAATCAGTGTAGAATTTCTCAAGACACAGGTACTTCTGTAACCTGACAGGGTACTGTGTAGTGCAAATAATTTGTATATTGCATCTCCAAGAAACTGGTAATAGTCGTTTAGTGAAAAGTGTTCTGCAACTAAATATATCAATTCTGCTGGAATAACATGCCTTCCAAAGAGAGATTTAAAATCTAAATAAAGAATTTTTAATCAAATTATTATGGCACATAAATATATTTGGGTTTTTGTAACACCAAATACAGCATTTCAAATAAAACATTTTTTTGAAAAATTAAAGCAGACAAGATAAAGGTCTAATCATATAAGCCAAGAACTGTCTGGAGGACTAAGAAAAAGGCAATGGTACCCGAGAGAGTAGCTGATAAACTTCCAACAGAATAGTACAGAGTTTGGAAGGAGTCTGTCAGAGAGCCAATCTACTCCATTTAAGCATGTTTGTTGCTTAGACATATGTGGCAAAGTTTTGTAATTCAGAGCAAGCTGGGTTGGAAACAATTTTTTAAGAACTATGAAGGCCTCAAAAAGTCTGATAGCAAGTTCCAGGGTCAGACATCATCCATACACAGCATACTTCATTATACTCAGCACAGCTCAACACGGGAAACAAACTTAACATGGAGCAAGACCTCCATTAAGAGATATAGAAAGCTACAGTCTTCATATAGACTACAAAAATATATGCCGGGAAAGGCTATTAAATGAGAGGGCACCTGGAATACTGAAGGGTGAAAAACTGAAACAACAGCCTGGGTCATTAGAGGTTGTACAGTTTCATATTATTCCTACCTCAAAATTCCTTATGCCCCACGTGAAATGAAGGCTTCATTCCTCCTCACTATGGAGCCATCCTGAAGTGACAGTTTGTAAAAAGAAAATGAGTCTCTTTTGTTCCAGTGACAACACTAAAATATTGCTGAAGAAGAACAGAAGCACTCCTATATCCACAATAGCAGAAATCCTGCTGCTCTGGAAAGGTACTATTTGAACCAGGGAGGACAACCCCCCCATATATTATTTCTAGCTTAAGTTATTGCCTATTAAATGGAAATTGTTATTTGAACGTGTAAGTCTCAGTGGATTTGGGTTAACCTGAGGGGAACACGTGTTGCTGTGAGAGTATGTTGTGTCACAAGCACCTTATTTCATGAACAGAGTTAAAGGGAAAGCAAACAAACAGACAAAACACATGAAACCTACAAATAATAGAGACTAAAAGGGTTGCTGATACTACCTGAGACAGAGAAATTGAAGGATACAGATATTACCATAGTGTGTGGAAATAAAATGGACTTTGAAGAAAAATTCTGAGATGCCTTAGAGAATGGGGAAAAGCCAAGTGATTCACAATTCACAATTGGTAATGATAATAAAAATGTTGTTGCAATTTTGAACTGAATATACAAAGACATGTCACAGCAGAGTTGGGACATTCTTTTCTCCAAACATGGCTTCTATGTGGCTACATTTGGAGCATTTTGTTCACTCTGAGCATGCTTTTTACAGAAAAATGCTGAAAATAGGAGGGAGTTCCAGAGAACAAGCTCTTTCCATGGACTAGAGAACTCTGATGAAAGAATGATCAAATATGCATACACTGTCAGATTAAATGAAAACAAGAATGTGTCTAAATACATTTAAAACCTATAAATACTGAATAATATAAACAGCAAGAACCAAAAGAAGCATTCATAAATTTTCCAGAATGCTGGAAAAGGAGGAAGACTATAAGGAAACATCTGTCTGGTTTTACATGCTGGAAAGCAGCCCTTCTAAGCTTCTTCTGAAGTGGTATCTTAAAATTTCAGCGTTGAAAATTATCAGCAGTGTGGATGAACTATTTGTGAATATGCACTGAGACACAGATCAAGAATGTCTAGCATCAGTGGAGGCACAATAAGTTGTTTTCTACTGCTATTACTTACGTACATAAAATTACTACAGTAGCTGGGCAAACAAGACCTGCACAGAATCATACTAGAAACAGAGGATAGGAAAACAGCTAGAAGTGGGGCAGACAAGTGACTTTTTTGAATGTACAATTTTGCAAAAGAAGAAATGTAAAAGTAGAGAAGACGGAAGACAGAAAACTGAGCAGAGCACTTGTATACATGAGATCTTTCACTTCCCTTTCGTACTAACAAACAGCAATAGAGAAAATATGTATCTGTCTCAGAAGGGGACATAATGATTGATAAAAATGCTGCAACACTATTTAAAATTTTTCACAAACGTTAATTTATATTATCAACACTTTTTAAGAACTACCACTAAAGTATTGCAGTACAAAGGAAAAAATGTTTGCATCTGGAAATACAAAACAAAAGCCCCCTAAATAAATTAACTTGGGCCTGATTTCTGTCCACCAACAAACACTTTTTAAATCAACAAGCAGACTGTACGAGCAGTTCCAACAGAGGTTTAAAGACTATCCCCATAAATTATACTTAAAATAAGACTGTAAAAAAAAAGTGGTTATATCTACGAAATTAAGCCTACACTTCAGCTTTAGTCCAAATGCAAACTATCACCGACTGCCATAATAAAGAATTCCAGCATTCACTAATAACATCTATAACACAGCTACTTTCAAATTCAGCCATCCATTGTGTGAATTTGCTTTTCTAAATATCCACATGCGTTTCCTCACTTCTAGTCATACAGGCAAGAAAGTGAAGGATATTCACACCGCTTAATTAAACTGACCTTCAGCTCTCAAAATGAGAACAGTAGGAGTAATTCAAAAGCTTCTCTCCACCCACTGACTAGACAGAGGCTATAAATTTAGGGATCAGAGACAGGTAAGGAAAATCAGATGTTGAAAATATACCTAAAATTGTCTGGTATAGTACAAGAAACATGTCATTACACATGACTAAAACAACTACAATAACCTGGTATGGTTCTAATATAGTGTTCAAAAGGCAAAGTGAGTGGGGAAACTTTTTTTTTTTATTTAACTTAATTATACCCTTCTGAAGTATCAAGAAGCTATTTTTAGCTATATTATGATAGGCACTTAATTTCAATTTTATCAGTAATTACAAAATTCAATTAACATTAAGTCTTTGGGCTGTAAATACTCTCAGGAACTACCTTTGTCGTGTCCATACAATAGCAATTATATCTCTGTACTCAGAAAAGAAAGTAGAAAAGCATTCTTTCCAATCCAAATTACAGGAGAATTAGGGAGAAGCAGGACTGAAACATACCAGCTGAAACATGACCTGTAAGACTACTCTCTTTATTCTCAGGAAAAATACTAAAACATCTTCTATTATTAGATTCAATTCTTAACAGTTTTAAAAACACATCTGAAAGATGACATCTCAATAGCACAATGTCATGATCACACCCTTTCATTCTCAGTTCAGTAACATGAGCATGCAGGACCAACACTACACATGGAAGAATTAAAACCAGTTCCTGCATCAATGCAAGTTATCCTAAAGGCTTGTTATTACACATTTCACGCTGACATAATGAATGTTCCATTTTGAATTGGCTTCCTCACTGACCCAAAAGACATAAAATATGAGGACAAAACTTATGCTTCTTAATATGTTTTTGCTATGACACATATTGGCAAACCAATTCTCTTTCCTTGAAACATTTGTTTGAATGATGATCTAATAAACCTTATCATAGGAACAGCCCTCATCATTGCCACTTTGTAATAAAACGTGGGATTCAATCTCTCCACTGTGATTTAAGATGAGTAGTGCAAGTAAATTCAACTTAATTGAGTGAAAAGTGAGTAAACACTCTCTTATGTAAATTCTTTTTCAGGATGCGAATAATTTGACAGTCAGAACACCCAATTATGTTATGACCAGCCCAAGTCTTGCATATCTATCACGTTTAAAAACAATGCAGTTTTAATTCAGTGCAAGTTATTAGTGATTTTGTATCAATGTGTTTTCATTATATAAAAGACATATTAACAATGCAGATTAACTTTCAGAACTCCTCAACTCATCAAAACTGATCCAACAAATCACCTCCCTCTGTCTTCATTAGTTTAGCAGCAGTGCAGGGTAAGGAAAATACTAGGTGTTTACATGCAGAGTACTCCTTTGTTTATTTCTTGTCCCAAATGCTGCCTGACAATCTGTGGCTAATTTTTGGCCCTGGCTGCAATGCTTCCTCTGGCACTACTGCCTAGGCCCATCCCTGCACAAAGGAAAACTGAAGCAGAAATTCAGCTATCCTTCTCCACAGCCCTGTTAACACAACCTTCAAAACCATTCAGTTAGTTTGCAAGCAAGATACTAATTTAACCAACGCCCTTTTCACTTTTGGTGGCTTTAGCACAGTGAATAATCTGCAAATTCAGTTTCACTAGCTAGCACACTGTGGTCATTTTATACTGTTCCTATTCACTGATACACAGAACCCAAGGCTTTAGTTACTCAAGATTTCTAGTATATAATCTAAAAACATCAGAAGAAATGAACAGAAGCATTTTGTTTATACATTTCTTTAGTTACAGAAATGTTATACAATAAATTAAAAAACATTTGTAGATTTCTAATGGGAAAAAAATTTAAACTGCTGCCATGTGAACAGAACACGTAAGCAAAATCACTGTAAATACACTATAAAGAACTGAAATCAACTTCAACACAAAAGTCTAAGCAATTGAAAACTTATATGAGCACATGCTACATTATGCAAATAAACACTTCAGGCACTCAATCATAATTCTGCCCTTTAGTGAAAATAAGCAAACCAAAGAAAGTATGTGATTTTAAAAGCTCATATTAATCTAATTTGGAACCATAAATACCAAAACACTTAAACAGCAATCACACAGTCATTTCATATCACAATGCATGGCCATGAGGTCATTAGGTTCAGTTCCCTTTTTTAACTCCTTACTTCACCTTCAGGTAAGTGGGATGTAACCAGATTTCCTGAGCAACATTTACTGGTGCAGATTACCTCCACCTCTGTGCCTGTTTAGGTTTTTTTGACAATGTGGTATCAAGCAGATCAATACAGCTTTACAGGGAATTTTTTTCTCCCTAGTATCAGCCTCTCACGCTCCAACCTATAATGCAGTAGTTGTCAATGCAGTCAATTCTGCAAGGGAATATTAAAGGATCGCTCTTATCCTGCTTTTCCTTGTGGAGGACATAACAAATCCCACACAAGAGTTTGCTTAGCAATGTTGTACTGCAGTGCTAAGGAAAATTATGCCAAAAAGCCATCAGAATTTTGTTTTGTAAGGGGACTGGAAAGTCATTATGCTATACCACAGTTTAGTTTGAAAATTATATCAGGTCAGACCCCAAGATCAGGGTAATTCTCTTATGCTATACTTTTTATTGCTTTTTTCTGCTTCCAAGTTGTGTATCACTTCACCTGCCCACAGATACTGCAAAGTAAAGTTACAGAGGAAATTAAACCCCTCCCCCCACGCCATCTCCTCCAGACTCATACATTGCTACACCGAAGGGCAGGTTTTTCTATTCCAGGACTATCTCACCTCTGGAGTGACATCTCGTGGTGCAAACCCTGTTCCTCCAGTTGTTAAAATCAAATTAAGTTCCTTTTCATCACACCAATCTATCAGCGTCTCCTGAAAGAAAACATGAATCCTGTCAGATCCAGCAAGCAATATGTGGGATACAGTTATCTGAAATGTCTTAAAAACAGAGGCATACACAATAAATACAGGGAATTGTAAAATCACTCATGCTTTTTATATAAAGATTTTTTCACCACTATTTATAACCAACATAAGACAGAATAATGCAAGTATGCACACAGTGGGTTTTTTTGGAAATGGAAACTGGAATTCTGCTCTCCATCTCTTGACCTGAAATGGAAAACAAGAACTCACCGTTATTATGTTCTACCACTGTTTATTTTGATATATAAATATGCTCTTACACATGCTAATAGAGTATGTGCATTTATTTCAGATCACACTGTTGATTCTTGTTACAATAACTTTGCTTTCCATGCTGCACTCTTTAATAGCCTGAAAAAAGCAAGAACCACATATTTGTATGCTTATCCACTGAAAGATGCAATAATGTACCTGATGCAGCAACACAAAAAGATGGTCTATAATCACCTCTTCTACATTCTCTCCAACATCTCAATAGGAGTGTGTATATCCACTCCAAGGCTGAACTAAGGAATCTGTCATGTAAATTCAATGACTTGCAATGCTGGATAATTCACGATACTAGAGAAGTGTTTAATTTTATCAGCATTCAGTTTTCAAATGACTTTTTAAACTAGTTTTCAAACTGCGATAAAAATGTGACATAAGCAGAAAATTTATTTAATCTCCATGCAATTATATCACTTATCCTTCATACTCTACTGTGTGCTAGCACAGCAGCAGCATGGCTGCTTGGAGTGCAAAATTAGCTGTGGTGCCTGAAGTACGCTCATGCATTACACAGTGACGTATCCATCTGCAAAAATTAGATCAATTATTTAGACAGCTGCCCTCATTCTAGCAAAGAAACATCATTTTTTCAAAAAAGTTTATGGCACATTTAAGTTTCTTGCGTATTATATTGGGGTGCAATGAATAGTTTTGGTGACTGTTGGCTCAAAGCTTATTATTTACCATAAAATTAGCTCTGAGAAATATACTGATTTTAAAAGCTTAAAATAAAACTGTCCAGAACATTTTAAAAAGTACTACCAATTCAGATTAATCCTCGGCTGTATTTGCCACAGGCTTAGTACTGCAATGTAACTTCCATTTAACAGAAGGCTTATATACAGATGCTTCCAAACTGCAGCTAGAATAACCTTGTGTCTGACTGCAAGCCCCACCATGCAAAAGTATCCAAGGACTACTTGAAGCGGCAAAGCCAAAGGTTCTGTATTTATTTCTTCTTTCTTTATTTATCCTTCCACTTTCTCTTTTTCGTTCTCTTTTCTTTATTAAAATCACATTCATCTTTTTACTGTACCCCTTTGGAGGATGGCACTCTAATTAACTGGGCTGTGGATTACCAGAAGTTTGTTATATGAACATTTCAAATAAGAGAGAGGAACACAGATAATGTCTCAAACACATATATAAATGAACTGCTAAGTCTGGCTTTTGACTTACATTTTGAAAAAAAAAGTGAATTATGGTAGTAAAAAGCATTTTAAGGTTTAAAACTGTTTCAGTAACATCTACATGCATCAGAAGGTTTATTTAAAAGGGGTGGCATCTTCTCTATCATCTAAAGACATATTTGTCTTGACTTCAAATAAGTACAAATTTCAGAGAATACTTCAGAGAATTTTACTGTTTGGCAAAGTTAGACCTTAATACCGCATTTTAAAAATTATAATCAGGAAAAAAAAATCTCAGCATGAAACAGGAGGGATAGATGTTTATGTTTTGACTTGGGTTTTTTAAATGAAGCATTTTTCTTTAGATAAATAAAACCTGCCAAACTCCAACTGGTTTTACAGAAAAAATATAAAAAATAAATCCTTCCTCTGTTCTCATTTTGCTACAGTTCAGCAATACTCCAGTTAGTAAGGCAGAGAAGAGTCATGTGATACCATACAAAAAGCTAAACAAATCAGTACCCTAACTCTTTAATTACCTGAGCAACAATTAAGTGCCTATTGCTGCTACTCCATCAGTGTACTTAGGCAGACACAGAATTCTCTATCAAGTTCTTTGGAGTTACAGTGAAGAAACTTCCAGCCTTTCAGGAAGAATACCCTTGACTATAAGGCAGTAAGTATCAGTTTCATTGTATTTTAGAAGTGCAAATTTATTACTGAAAAATAACTGAGACTGATATTCAGCTTATTTCCTTTCTCTCTAGCTCACAAAACTGTCCCACAAAACATTCTCACTGATGTTTTAAGAATCTGAAAAAGGAAACCCCATACTCTCACCAACAGTGGACAAATTGTGGACTCTTACTCACTTTGCTGCTGACAGCAGTCCAGCTAGAGTCTCCCTGGCTTTGCAGAGAACTGAATTTTCTGTGTCTTCAAATGAGAATTTCTCTATGCCACTGACCTGATATTTGACTTTACTGATGCTACATAAGCAAAGTTGTTATATAACCTCTCAACCAAAGAAAGTTTCATTTAATAATTTTTATGCATATTCCTTCTCTTCTATTGTTTCACTGATGATAAGCTTCCAAGAGAAAATGAGACTAGGTCAACAGATTATGTAAATCACTGTCATTTCATTCAAGTCAGTGGAATGATGCTGATGGATACAAAACACAGTATTTGGCTCTGAAAACAGTACTGTAAAATTTACCATCAAATTTCAAAAAGCCAGAACAAAACTACAGACCTCTAGAAGAAAACCCCAAACAATAAATACCTTACTATTTTTACCAACTAATACCCTAAACTAGGCTTTATCAGTTATTTTCTAACGTCAAGGTAGACAAGGAGAAATCAAGTTATTATAGACAGTTTATCTGGAAACAATTTTACTTCAAAAGGACACAACTGTGATTATAACCTTTCTATATTTCACTGAAGTCCTACAGTAATTATATTAATTATGTTTTTTAGTGGCACAGAAATGTCAGCCCAGCTGTCTTCTTAAACTCTGAATTAGATCTAGTGCCCTGCCCTCTGTACCCATTTCTCTTTTAAATACATTTCTCTCATTTAAAATAGTAAGAAATCCCTAGGTGTAACAAACAACTTATTTCCATCTCTTGCTCCAAAGAGCTCTTGTTTCTATCACTCTCCTCTCTCCCTCAGTCTGGAATTTCTCGTTGAACTGCCCAATCTTGAGATTATTTCAGTTATGACACTGTTCATCGCAAACTATTCTTATGATCTGTCTGAATTTTCTCAAGACCAGTGTTGATTTCACAGGTGTAGAAAAATCTTGCCTCACTCTTTCTCTGAGTTCTTAGTCTTTCACATTTAAATTTATTGATTTTAAGACCAATAAAGATTACTGTCCCATGGAAAAAATGTTTACAGTGTATGACACAGTGCAGAGACCCTATGTTTATTGCAGATACATGCTTGAAAATTCACACAGGCACTGCTGCTTTAAGACACACTAAATCCCAAAACTATACAGATATATTCTTCTGGCACCACACCTAAGCTACTGCTGCCTGAAATCGCAGTCAGTGAACGTCTAGAACACTTACAGACATAATTCCTTCTGCAGAAGTAACTTAAGCATCTCAATGTCCAAGATGCAAAACTGCCTTTGGTCCAAGCTGCAGTAGGCAACTCACAGAATTTTAGTCAGTTCCTCCTGTATTTAAAACAAATTCTAGGACTCAGGCTTCTCAATTAACCACCTAGCCTTGCTCTGGAGGGTTCAAGAGGCAGAAAATACATAATATTTTAATTTGGTAGGGTTTTCCAGCAGCTATTCGTGATTATCATTGAGTATTGTTGTGTTTCCAGTAGCTCCTCCTTATTAAATAATTTCTGTGGGCTAATGCCACACCACGATACCTAAGAAACCTGCTCACAGAATGCACAATGACAATGGTGCCATTTTGTAACTCCCTCTATGTACCATCCTCTAATCTCTGTCAGGAAAAACAAGTAGGGATTCTTTTCTGAAATGAAAGGAACAATTCCCTGATCTTCGGAAGTAACTGAAGTTCATGGATTACTTAGTAAATTTTTGGAATCTCATACAATAAGGTCTCAGTATAATAACAGACACTCTACATTTCTGTCCCTGATTGTTGCTTCACTTAAATAATGGAGTGGTGCAGTTCTATATGTGTAATTAATCACTGCCTTTTCAGATTGACAGAGGTCACACATCCATTGTATCATAAAGCATGGTGTGGGCCAGAAATGCAAATTTCAGACCGGTTGCAAGACTGCTCCAGTCCTCTTACTGCATCCATATGGTGGTCTTCCACATAGATACTGAGACTGTAACCCTTATCTGGAGCAGAAGTACTACAAAGCACACAAAAATGGACACTGGGGATCTGACTAAATGCCCGCACAGAAGAGCTGAGGTCCTGTGGACTGTTCCTTTCCTATGATGCTGCAGTCTATGGTATCTCTTGTCTTTTTCCCTCCATCACTTTGCTACGAGAGTGTGATTACACTCCCACGTGTTTGTGCTTCCAAAATTACCAGCATACATTCCTCCAAGTCAACATTCTGGTGCTTATCACTCAGACTAACATGTATACTTTTTGCTTATCAGTACATAATTTCCTTCACAATACAAGGATTGTAAAAATCATACATATGCACATTTTCATACACGTCATTCGCTAGAATATGACGTGTACCACTATAATTTAAAACATCCAGAAATAACAGGGAAATGCTAAAACCAATATAAACACGCAAGTTTTCATAAAGAATCCATACAGAAATATTTAATTCTATATTCAGTACTGAAACCGGTTAAGCAGTTCTGTAGTTAACAAAGATGTTCGTTATTTTGGCACACGCTAAATTCTTCTAATACAGAGCAAACTTGAAGTTATTTCACCTTATATGTGATCACACACTAAGGACCATTTTAAAATATGCAAAAATTTAACTGAAATTGCTGAACAAATATCAGTGTTAAATATGAAGTTTAATTCTGAAACAGTATACATTTACTTACATTGGATTTTGAAACACAAATAAGTCAGTATAAGCTGGTTTCCAGACATGCACACTATCCAGAAGTTCTCAAACCAACTTCAAGTGACTTAAAAGATTATTGTGGCCTCCAGGAAAAATTACTGATAGTGTGTAGAGATGCAAAAGTATGGGTTCTCCAGAAAAGATCTCAAAACTACAAGCTCTGTAAAGTTATGTAGATTCTATATTTGCAAGTAAATCCTGTTTACTCTAGGAAAGCATATTACAAAATGCAAGGACAAATATAGAACAATATGTTCTTAAAGCTATAATGATAACTTCCCTTAGCAATCCAAGTCAAATAAGAACAACTCTTATCTAAAAAGCCGTGTTCTTTCACAATTTTTGGGCTCAAGCTAAAACAGTGTCCAAAATAAATTTCATTTATGATGATTTAATATCATAATGACAGAAAAAATTATAATGAATGACAACATGGGAAAACATATCAAGAAAAGGAAAGTCTGCATAGTCACAGATTTTCCAAGAAAACTGGATGTTATATTGACCACTGAGCTTCAGGAATACAGGAAATGGCACATTAAGATCGCATAACAACCTTTGCTTGGTCACGTGGCTTGAACTACTCCAGACCCCAGTCATTAAAGATTAAAGCCTGATAGATACTATGACATGGAAAGCATACATCTCTGAATGAATCAGAAATTCATGTCACAGCACACAAAGCGGGAGAAAAGAAAAACAAAAGGTAAAAGTAACCCAATTATTGCTCATGGTTGTATTATTTAGGAGTTTGAATCTTCTCCATTGAGTGGAAAATCAAGTACCACACAAGAACATGGATACCTATGAAAAAAAGGCACTCAAGGAAAGAGCAGATTTCAACATTCAGTTTGAAAAAGAGGGAAGATCTTAGAAATGTTAATGTATTCTTGGAATTAATTTCCTATTTTTTGCCCTATTTCCTGTGAAGGTTTTATTTCTTATGCTCACAATCCTTTTCTTATTCTTTGAAAGCTCCCCTGAAATGTGGAGGCATGAAGATACTCATGTGTGGAGCAACAATTTTCCAAGTAATCAATCTCAAAATGATTTAAGAATATCAGAAAATTAGACAGTAAAACACCATGAAAATATGTTTGGTGTTTTTTGATGTTTTCTATTATTTCCACTTCTTTTTTCCTCCCCCCACCAGCAAAAGGCAGCAATTTAAGAGAAATGCTAGGATTACGTTCAGAGTGTAATCACTATAGTCAAGAGACTTGGTTGAAATGCAAATACATATCTCAATGTGTCTAAATAGACCTTTTCATATTTTGAGATTTTACAGAACATAGTAAGTAGTCTTTTGAAGATTCTCCAGATATATTTGCAGTTTCCAGCATCACTGTAATTTTGTGGTTGTTTTTCTAAATACTAAGCCAATGTAATAGAAAATTCATAAAAACGCAACTATTTTACTGAAATGCAATACTAAAGGAGGAAGTAATAAAAATGTACCCTATAAATGGCTTATTTTTCAAAAAGAAATGTAATTACTGGCATTTTCCATTTAAAGCAAATTGCATCTATTGAATATTTCAAGGTTCAACATACCTATGCAGTCTGTAACAACCTTTTTTTTAAAAAAGTACTTCATATCTTCTAAAACATACTATTTATTATAATTATCTCTAAAACAGGAAGGAAAAAAAAGAGGCAACACTCAACAGGGTTCATCTATCCAAATGAGTAGGGAAAGTCAGGCAGAGATGTGTGTAAACAGTGACATGTTTGGTCAAACTACCAGGACTGGGAATGCCTTCTAAGGTCTGGGACTGGCAAAAGACTTTCTAGCTGTTATGATGGAGAGAGATAAAGAGAGTAGAGACAACACACAAGATTGGCTCCACAAAAGAGAAGTGTGGGTTTAAATGCCTTGTGCTGATTTCCTCTCAGAAAGACAAAGGATTCTTAATTCAAGCTAACTACCTTTACATACTAGTCTTAGCATAATTAAGAAAAATAGTGACTTTACTGCATGATTTAAGAAATTGCATTAAAAACTACAAGGCGGTCTAGGTCAGAAGCAAACCACGAGTCTAGATGTGCACCAAGGCACAAGACGTATTTCCTTCTGTACGAAAATCTGTCCACATCTCATGCTGGTACCAGTGGCACCCTCCTAGAGCGTGTGCTGAGGGCTCCAAATGATGGCTACTCACAGCAAAGGACCAGGCACTGCAGCATAACAGATACCTGGAGTAAGGGGTGGAACTTAGAGCTGTCAGAAGAGTCAGAACGAGATATTTTCCACCCATGTCTGTTTCTTGAAACAGCTTTCCTGAAGACTCTGAATTTGGCAGATACACATGTATGTGTGGGCCTGTGTTCACATGTGTTCATCCTGACATAATAAAAATGTAATAGCAAAAGCACCAAAGTTCAATGTGTCTCGTTTCTGTCATGCACAAAAGGCCTCTCTCTAAAATATAATGTTCACTTGCTCAAATAAATATTACAGTTTAAAAAGATATCTTTTTATTATGAATTTATTTCAAAACAATTAAAAATTTAAGAAAAACAAAATGCCTCCTTACCAGTATTACTTTTTCTAGAGAGAATCTTGACATCTAATATGTATTCCTTTGATTATTCCTATAACAATACAAGCTAAAATAACAACTGGAATGAAAAGGAAAAAAAGCATAAATGCAATTAAATTAATCCAATACTGCTCACTAACAATAGATAAAGAAAAACTTTCTCTCTTCTTTTTTCTTTTTAATTTTTATTTTTTATATTAAAGCAGCACTTCAAAGACCTGCTATTACATGATATAAATGCTTGGGTGTAGAGCCATAAACTTCAAATTAATTGTGCAGAACAAGATGGCTTTTTCCATGTTTTCTTCCCCTTTGCATACATTAGTGTTCATCTAAAGTTGTTTAAAAAACTGTTTACTTTGGGTTTTCTTCTCAGAATGTGAAAACGCAGCTTGATATTACACAAGTCAGTAACATTCTATTATTAGAGTTCTCCATAATGTTTTATCTATGTGTTCCAACATCTAGAGCACACGTATCTCATGCAGTACAAATCAGAAGTTTCACCAAACTTTGCTGGCTGTAGCTAAGCCCAGACAAGCTACATCTTAATCTTACAGAAATGGCAAAGTGAGAGAATACCAACCGTTCTGAGCTGCCAGGACAACACTAACTGCTTCAACACTAACAAACCGTTAAAAACACGTCCCCCCCCTCAGGAAAAGGTGAGACATCTCAAAGAGCTCTCAGTACAAGCACCTCAGAATCATATTTCTGTAACATCCCTCAACTCATATAACCTGCACTTCTTAGAAGCGATACCTGAAAATAACTACTTGCAGAATTTCATGTCCATATCTGCATGCAGGGACAATGACACCTCTAGTCTAAGCCAGGTTATACTGCACATATACTTGTTTAATTGGCAGGAAGTGCAGTGAATTAAAAAATTACTACAAGGCTTCTGTGATTAAAAAGAAAAAAAAAGCACATGAGGAAGCCAGCTGTGGAAAAAATGTTTAAATTCAAATGTTGGCTTTTCTACAAAAACTACACAGTTTTAAAGAACAATATACTAGTAAAAATATAATTGATTCTTACAGAACCCAGTTCAGTTTCTAGCTTCACTTTCTATTAGTAAATACAATCTTACATGTTACTTCCTACACTTAGCTACAATTCTGTAGGGCATTTTCTTTTTTTTTTTTTTTTAATAATATGACAACTTATATGATCTCAATTTTTTGTGTAGCTCTCAACAGAAATGACAAATTGAACGGAGTGAAAATACTCAAATTTAGGATGGAGAGGAAAGACAAGAGTTCAAATCATTAGACCGGGAGCTACTCGGTGTAATGAAGTTTGTGGTACAAATTTTACCCCCTACGTGTATTGCTCATGCATATCAACCATAGAGTCAATGAACGAAGTTGTTTTTAAAAGCAAATCTGCTGCTTTACCTGTGAGAATACAGTAAAGAAAATTTACCTACCAATGAACAGCTGCAGTACTTTGAGACCCTTAGTCCATACATATACTCTAAGAGTGGGTGGGCTCGTGGCCTGCCCTGGAGTGTCCCGGGAGGGGCACTCTCACTCCTCCCCTCTTCCTCCTTGAGGCATTGACACACAGGGCAGAGTGCATCCGCCACCACTGCAGCTCCTCTTAAATGCACAACCAAACCTGAAAGAGATTCAGAGAGAGGGGAAAGGCAGGTAGGAGACTAATGTACATGCAGACTAGACCTCTCAAAGAACATCAGTTACTGACAAGTAACCTTTCTTCTTTGAGTCTGCATGTACATTCCCGCAACGACTCACTCTGATCAGTTACCTTTGCCTTTTCCCATCCAGGAGAAGGCCTGAGGACTCCCACAAACTACTGCAGCAGCACTCCACTGCAGGCTGAAACAGCCCTGCATACTGTTAGACTAACACAATGCTGCATGAAAGCAAAGAGAGAACTCCAGGTGGCCTTAGAGCAAATGCCTAAATACTACACAATACAAATACTAAGTTTGCCCAGAAATCTCACAGAATTTGCATTGGCCACGTGGCATTCCTTGAGTCCACTCAGAGACAGAAAGCCATCTGAACAATCACTGTTTGAAGACAGCCAAACTTTTTAATATTCCCACAATTCAACAAGCGAAGAAACAAACTAGAAGACTTAGACCTTTGAAGAGAAATTAGAAAGGCCTTAGGAAATCAAGACTGTAAAGTATAAAATTCAATCAAAGAAACATAAGATCTGGAAATGAGTACTGAAGGACTAATTTCCTGGTTACTCTAGATTTGGCACCACTTCAAGAAGGACTTCTGGATGACTGAATAGATACTCTGCCCATATACAGGTAGCATGTAAAATAGCAACTATAAGGCACCATATACTTTAGTAGCTGCCTGAGAAAACTGTCTCCAAATGAACCACTTTAATAGACACAGCAAAAGGAGGAAGCAGAAGTAGGAATTTTAGAGCTCAAAAGGGGAGAATAAGCCACTATAATGTAGTGGTTTTCCACTGCATGAACAATGGAAAACTGTCAACAGTCACGAACAAATCAACACATGAGCTGTTAGGAAGATGTGAGCTGCGAGATGGGTGAACATCAGTGTACTCAATCAGAGAGAGCAACCTGGTACCCTCACCAAAGTACAGAAAGAAATCAAAGAAACTACAATGAACAAATATTCTGAAAGAGCTGAGAACAAAGCAGTAAAAAACATACAGACAATATTGACTTCTCATAGACTATGCACATCTAGATTCTACTTTCATGCTATGTGGCTATCATTACTCTAGAGAGCACCAAAAATTGACTACCTTAGAGACTGATTAATGCTTTGACTTGGAAGATCCTCAGATTGACAGAGGTTGAAGAAGAGCCAGGAAAGAGCTAAAACACAATGTGTATGGAGACTACAAAAGAAATCTTCCATAGCTGCTTATGACTACACCCACTGTCAGAATGTGGTGAAATCACATTACAAAAAACCCCACCATTCTGTCTTTACCAAATGCTTCTCTGTATGTGTGCCAATTGTGGCAACTTACAATCAATACGCCATAAAAGGAGAAGAAACATTTTGCAAGACTAACCCAAGCAGAATTGCTGGATGGCTTTAATAAGACAGGCATGTGTATGAGATGCCAAAACTATGAGTATATTTTAGCAGAAGAACAGGCAGTATTGCAAAGAACAGACTTACTTACATCCTCTAAAGAATATCCCTAAATGAAACAGCAAAGGTCATTTGTATTCTCGCAGAAATTTCCTTGGGAAAGTCTAGTTCATCAAATTCTAAAGAACATATTAAAAAGGGTCTGCATGGAATCTCAGTTGTTCTCTCTCTCTGTGTCCAGTTCAGGTTTATACCATCATACCTGACAGAAACCTGCCTTCAAAACACACTCTTAAAGATCATTAAATGTTTTGCTTTTGGACAAATGACCAGTGGAAGAGCAGGTGAATCCTAAAGATGCTCCTCTTGTGCAATAAACAAGTCAGCCTGCCATCTGTACATATTTGTAGTGGATCCTTCCAGAAGCTGAGATATTTTAAGATTCCTATTGTTGCCGTAGGGTTTTCATGAATTTGTAGATTTTTATACTTCTAGGTATACTGCTCACATATAGCGTAGCTAACAACCTCT
>WBMV01005836.1:356683-496093 GCA_013396655.1 Campylorhamphus procurvoides | reverse complement strand
GGTGAAAGGGTTTTTCACCTGGGAGGGACGGGTTGTCCCTTGGTTGCTTTGGTAAAACATGGCAGGGTGGCTCAGGGGGTTTGGCTGGAAACAGCCAGGAATTAAATGAAAGGGACGCCTTTCGGATTAATTTACTCTGCATGTTTTGAAGCGGTGGTTCTTGGAAAAGAGCTCACATGGTATTCCTGAGGCCATGAGTTCATCCTAGCACCAGTCTTTTCTCTCTGTTACTTATCAACACGTGTTGTACTCTTTTATACTTTATATACTCTTTTATACTCCTTTATATTCTGTACCCCAAAACCCTATAAGTAAAAGAACTCTTCTCTGCTTTACCCATATAAAGTTGTCTTGGAAAGGTTTTTTCCCCCTTCCTTAAGGCAACACTATCTATCAGCTGTATTAATTCTCTGACACCTAATTATAATGCACAAACTAAATGTAAGATGTTTCCAGTCAACCAGTGCAGGTACAGGGCATGTGGCCTAACAACTAAAGGTATGGTCTTTTTGTGATCTATGATGGTACCAATTTTAGATGGTAAATGACCTTCTGGGTCTAATAATCAATGTCAGATGTAACTTCCAGAAGATAAACCCCCAGTAAAGAAGCCCTTTCATCCAAAACAATGTCCTTCAGTTTTCTAAATATAAGTAAGATATGGACATCCTGCTCTGATACATTCTTGTGATAGGAAACAAGGAAGAGAAAGGTATATGCAAGAAAAGAAAGATGACTGGAGTATTCTGGAACTGATCAGACTGTCTGCACTTCTCCACTATCTGTTGAGTAGGAGTAATACTGGAGACTGCAAATGATTCTCAAAAGCGGTAAGGAAAAGATAAAAATCAACTGAGGTTCATTGATAGTTCTTCATGCAAATAGTATGTTGACAGCTGTTGAAGGCAATGAAAAATAAATAACTATGATCATTACAGAAAAAAGCTTTTTCCCAATGAGACTATATTGGGTTTTTTTATAAAGATGGAGCGCAATAAAAGAATAACAGAATGAACTAGTAATAGGCTGCCTTGCTGATGAGGTTATTGTTTATTCCTAAGTGAGTATAAGCATCCAAAGAGTAAAATGTAGTGAAGGAACCTTTTGACACTTATAAGACAATCCATTACTAAACTGAAAAGGCCATTCTCTTAAAAGGGAAGACCTTTTCAGGATTCAGTCCATGCAGAATCTTGCTTACATGGCCAAAGGATTATAGGTCTTATGTAATACTGGGTGAAAGCTGTTACCATAGAATTTGATAAGCCATCGTCTGCTTCCATTGCAGCTTGCAGAGGTGTCTTAGCATTAGATGATCCCACTGCAATCAAAGATTCCAACTATTATACTCGAGAGTAAAATGATGCAGAACAACTCACATTAGAAAGAGTTCTTTCCCTAAGAGCTAATATCTTCTGGTCATTTCTCTTTTGGACTGTTTTTAGAGATGGTCAGTTTTTTCTTGATACATCCTAACAACAGAATTACTTGGAGTCAGGTTGTAATAAGAACATTCAAAATCCTAAAGAAATTTCAAAATCACCTTCCAACTGTTTCTGCAGCTGGTATAAATGAAACAAAAATCTACCAGGGTACTAAGGTTGTTCAAACGTGCCTTTATGGTGTTGGAAATCTCTCAGACAAAATAACATACAGAATATCAAACAACCTACCGCACTTTTACAAAAATCTTTGTATTCCAGTCTCCATTGTTGAAAAGGTCCTAAATTCTTGGGAATCATTTTGTGCATTAAAGAAAGATATGCTATGACTTTTTTATGATATAGATTATACTTACATAAAAATAAAACACGTATATCTTTCTGAGCCAACTAAAGTGGAGATAACTTTTTAAGAAGTCTTCCTAATTTGATAAAGTTGCTGCAAATGGAGCAAATAGAAGCTTAATAAACCAACTGCTTCACAGAAGAGATCTAACAAAGCCATAGAGGTTGACTAGGACATGAACAAAGTTCAAAGAAATATGTGAGAGGAGCTGGAAAGGACAATTCTAAGCAGAATCACTTGTCCTTTCTGGTTTTTCTAAAGATATATGTCAAACTTCACTTACTAAATGATAAAAGAAATACTAATTAGTAGTATCAGAATGAGAGAAGTATAGAATGCTCTCTCCTGACAAATGCCTGCAGTGATCCTATCAAGTCTCTTGACTATTGCAGGTATGTTCAAGAACTGTCTGGACACAGTCTTGTGCAAGGGAGGGAGACTCCACGGCTTCTCTGGGCAATCTGTCCCAGTGCTCAGTCACCTGAACAGGAAAGAAGTTCTTCCTCATGGTCAGGTGGGACTCCCTGTGCATCCATTTCTCCCCATTGTCTCTTGTCCTATTTCTTGGCACCACCGAGAAGAGCCTGGATCCATCCCCTTGGCACCCTCCCTTCAGATACTGACAGACATTGATGAGATCCCTTCTCAGTCACCTCTTCTCAAGGCTGAACAGACCCAGCTCCCTCAGCCTTTCCCCATAAGAGATGTTCCAGATCCTTTAATCACCTTTGTCACACTCCACTGGACCCGCTCCAGGATCTCTATTGTCTCTCGTGTACTGAGGAGCCCAGGACTGGACACAGCATTCCAGGTGAAGCCTCACCCAGGCTGAGTAGAGGATCAGGATCACCCCCCTCCACCTGCTGGCCATGCTCTTCCTGATGCACCCCAGGATACCACTGGCCTTCTTGGCCACAAGGACACAAGGACTGCTGGCTCATGGATGGCTTGCTGTCCATCAGGACCCCCCAGGCCCTTTTCCGCAGAGCTGTTTTCCAGCAGGTTGGCCCCCAGCCTGTACTGGTGCATGGGGTTATTATTCCCCAGGTGCAGGACCCTGCTCTTGCCATTGTTCAGTTTCAGACAGTTCTGCTCTGCTCATCTCTCCAAGCTGTCAAAGTCCTTCTGAAGGGCTGCACAGCACTCTGGGCTATTGGCCACTCCTTCCATCTTTGTGCCATCAGTGACCTTGCCGAGGAGGCATCTGCCCCCTCATCTGGAGTTATCAATAAGTAGTTTAAAGAATACTGGGCCCATTATTGAAACTTTGGAGACACTGCCAGTGACAAGCCTCCAAATAGACCCTGTGCCACTGATGAGTCATTTTCAGAGATGTGAAATCATAGAAAGCCCTCTGGACTAGGAAGTACTTGTTTGTTATTTTAAATAATATATATCATATATTAAATAAGATTTAAGAAGACACACATGGTAACCTTTACAAGAATCCAGAGTTCTTTATATAGTTCAAAGAAGAGTTGCATAAGAAATAATGAATCTTTTCAACTGTGTATCTCTTGCTTTATATACCATTATTCTAACATATGGTCTGTTACATGAAAATGTTTATATAAGTAATTTTTTGGGTTTTAATTGCAAAACTTACCTTTCTGGACAAGTTCAAATCACATTAGAGTCAACTGCTCAATGCAACTTGGAATAAAGACATCATCTCAATAATTAAAAATACCATACTGCCCCTTTCAAAGTTGTATCATCTCCCACACATTCTACTTTAAGAATTATGATGCACGCAGTATGTTATCTCTGGACTACTGCTTTCTCTTGTAGAGACAATTGCCACTTTAGTGCTGGAGAGTGATGAAGAGCCTACACAGGCAGCACAGTCATTCAGACAGTATTTTCAGTAAGAGAGAGTAGGTGGCATTAGTGGATGAGGAAGATATGCAATAAATTTTATCTGTGAGCAACAACTGGGCAAGACCCTCTGGAAATTAAGGACCACGCAATGTTCTGTTTATAACGTTTCGAATATTGCTGCCTTCCTGACCAGGAGACCACAATACATGAAGGAGTCAGCAGTCCACACAACAACAATTCCCCTGAAGTTCCCACAGAAGGCAGCCCTGTGCTCTGTGCCCAGCATCGTTTTCAGGGTTGTGTCATGCTGTGCAAAGCCCTTTGGCCAAAGAACAGACTCATCCACCTCATTGCAATGGAGGAGCCTGTAGGCAGCTCCCACTCAGTACTGGTGATTACACCACCAGCATGGTTTTCCTGTGTCTAAAAGTGTCACAAGAATTTCACTAGGGTGAACAAGTCCATCCATAGATTGACCTAATGCTGCACAAACACACAGTTTCCAGTATCCGAGGGGAGTAAGATTTATTTGCTATCTATACTCCTCCTCTTATTCTGCTTTATGAAAGCAGGCATTTCATTCAGCTATTTGTTGTCAGGCCTTTCTTATTATGATCCAGAATGAACCTGGCATGCCCCTCTCTCCCGCTTTGCTGCCCCAGTACAGAATGAACACACACCACGCACATGCACAGAGAATTCCCTTTTCATTTCAACACTCAGCACTTCTGACTACAGAAAGAGAAGCCCTTGCTTTTTTCTTGCAATTACTATGCAAGTCTTTTCTGTCCTGCAAGTTTTCTCTCCAGATCCAGTAATACCTATGATATTTGAAGACATTAAAAAGAAATCAAAGATTTTTTCGTCTGCTTACAGATATAAATTTGTGGTTAAATACCAGGTCTACCAGGAATCCCGTAATTCTATAGCAGCAATCTTCCAAGAGGCTTTACATTTGTACTCATGAATCTAAGCACAGTAATTTTGGTTTTGCAGCTGTAACCACCCATAACGATCAAATCTAAAAAATGAAGCCAATTTCTAAGCCACTACAGCTATTACTTCCTAAATGTCACAGATCATTTAGTAGTTCCTTAAGTCTCTTGCTGCTGTTTCAGCTTTCACTTCTAACTCCAAATGTAGAGACATTTTTAGTAGGAAACTCTAAGCATTTTTTGTCTGTCACCCAAATTTCAAAATATCACCAAAAAAACATCATAAGACAGTGGCAACACTAAATATAATTCATTTGAATGAGAAGCGTACAGCTTTCTACACTAAAAATAACTGTGACAAAACACTTACTTTGTCAGACAGCTCCTTTTCTACGATATTTGTGAATTTTGGGAAATTTGAATTTCATGTATTTTGATCCTTTAAGAAACAAACTAATAATAAGCATGATAAAACTAAGGCACAGGAAAATAGATTACCACTTCAATTAAATATACTCAATTAAAAGTCTTAACTAGCAAGTAAACATCTGGCCATCCTAATTTACAGTAATGACAGAAGTATACTATTTTGCTCAGGAAATAATTGCAGGCTAACAAAATAAACACGCTTCACGCCTTTAGGCTCCTTTTATTATAATGATGCTTTTGTAGGGAGGTATTAAATCTCTCACTGACCTACTTGTAGAAAAAATTGAATCAGTAATCTCTCTTCTTTGGATAGATCTCAGTGTCTGACTGAGGTTTGATAGGAAAATGTTTAATTCTTTTGCAAACTCTGTAGGTTGGATGTTACCTTTAGTTCCCTGCAGATAATCTATGATGAAGAAGAGAGATAAATCTGGTTTTCCTGAGGAGTTTTGCATGAGAGAAACAGCAGTGATCTAGAGAACCATTTTAAATTAATTGCTTATACCACAGTTTGAATTTTAAATTGATTTTGTTATTTTTATTGGTATTGGCAAGCTATTACCCACCCTCTATGTCAAATAAACTTGTTATTTTTTGGGTGGGTTTGACGCATTGAACCTCATTCCTGATTTTGAAACGTACAAGTTGAAGTGATTTAAGTGTGACATTAAGTGTGCAGTCAGTGAAAAACTTGTGCCCAGTGCGTTAATTTTGAAGAACTAGGTTGTGACTGCTGCTGATGTGAGACAGGCAAGGAAGCTGCTGAAGGGTCGGGAGCACAAGTCTTATGAGGAGCAGCTCAGGAAACTGGGCTTGTTTAGCCTGGAGAAAAGGAGGCTCAGGGGGAACCTTATTATTCTCTACAACTACCTGGTAGGAGACTGGAGTGAGGTGGGGCTTGGTCTCTTTTTGCAAGTAACAAAGAATAAATAAACAGGATGGGAGGAAATTACCTCAAGTTGCACCAGGATGGGTTTAAATTGGATATTAGGAAAAATTTCTTCATCCAAAGGGTTATCAAGCATGGAAACAGAGTGTCTAGGGAAGTGGCAGAATCACTGCCTCTGAAGGTATGTAAAAGATGTGTAGATGTGGCACTTGGGGACATGGCTTAGTGGTGGACTTGGCAGTGTTAGGTTTACAGTTGGACTTGATGATCTTAAAGGTCTTTTCGAAACTAAATGATTTTGTGACAGAACAGATTCTTTTAATTTAAGACGACAAAATTCAAAGATGTTAATTTCATGTTTCGTACATATTCAAAATGCATAATTACAAGGACAGCTAGAATATTTCCTTTGGTTTTCTTTCCCTATTATTTAGCCATCCTCAGAAGACAATATAAGTGCTCAAACATGTCCAGTATGGTTTTCATTGGTACAGATCTGCAGAGTGAATTTTAAAATCTTTTCAATAAAAGCTAGTCTGCAATTCTATATTTATTCCATCTGAGAAGAAAACTTTTTTTTCTTCAGTTTGTACATTATGAGATTACCATGGTGTTAGACGAACTACAACATAATGAGCTCAGTTTTTGCTGTTGTAATACTATGACTCTGCTAAAATACTATTTGTCCAAATATAGGATTGTTTTTTAAAGAGTTCAAGATACTAAAACTGTGAAGCAAAATACTGAAATTCAAAATATTTTGAATGTACACACACAAATGTTATATTAAAAGCTATATGTTGTTTCATATAAAACATTCAAGTATAAAAACACATTGTAAAAGTGCCTGAGTACCAAAATACATGAGGTGTAGCTCAGTTATTTTAATTAAAACAAAATGGCAAATGTAGGGAACTGTGTCATTATGAATATAGCTTCATGCCTATATCAACTATCAGCTGAAAGGTCAGAATGTTTGTTGTAAGCACTTTCCACAGTTAGATCTGCAGAAAAGACTTCATCCTAAGAAAACTTCTAATTTTCCACTATCTGTGAGTTTTGATTTTTTTATTTCTTTTGCTGGCTCTCTCAGAAGTCAACTCAATAAGGGTATCGTGTATGCAAAAGCTTTAATTACACTTAGAGCATAACATATAAACACTCATTTTTTCATGTTTGAAACACAACCATCCCTTTCAATGTCTCACCAACAGAAGCATTCACAGTTTGAAACAACACTCAGAAGCATTTGAAGCTTTTGTATGTAAAGCAGTTCTTTAGAGATCCCTAATTTTAAACTTAGTCATCTTTCCTTCAAAACAGCCTGAGGATAATTGTCTGCTGTCATTTAGAGCCTCAAGATACTCTCTAAAACTGAAGTGTTAACTTCAGTGCCCCAAATGACAGTCAGCTTTATTTTTACACACTGCCTGTTTTATATAGCATTTATTCCCTAGAAATAGTTTTTAAAATATAGAACACATTCCTTGCTCCAAATACATAAAGAAGGGTTATTTTCTGCTTTATGAAAGAAGGACAAGAATTTGCAAACATCTTTATGTTAAGCTCCTATCCTCATAAGGTATCCTCTGATATTTAGTTTCATATTTCAGAAAGATAAATCTTATGTAGTTCTCACTCATTTTAAATTAAATTCAACTACCAAGAATGGTAAGAATGCAGAAGAACCCTTTAAAATGATAGGACTAAGCAGTAAAAAATTCCAAAGGGGGTCAGCCTATTTGTTAATAGAGATGTTTATGTCATCATGCTACTGAGGCAACACAGTGAAAATATTGCACTATTTGTAATTTCTAAATCAAGGGCATTTTGACAGAGCATAACAACAGTGAGAAAGCAGGTTATAAATAATCAGAGAAAACAGAAATGTCATTCTATACAGAAATGGTGAAAGTGAATATGTGTTACCTTTGCAACCTTAGCATTCCACCTGATCTTGTCATAATGATGAGGTAGCTGAAATTGAACATGAAAGTTTTTGACAGAACAATCCTAGAAATTGTTGTGTATGTTTTATAAGAATGCATTTTAAAAAGTGAAACTCCACAACCATTCCACCCTTACTGAACTCTGATGATTCGATGCCATTGTCTCCCTTACACATTTCCTTGAAGACAATTCAATCACAGAATTTCCGAAATCCTAAAATAATTGAAAAGTACAGAATTGCAGTAAATAATATCAAAATGCTAGCTATTTTATCATGGAGGAATCCAGAAAAAGAACATATTAAAACCAAAGGGGAAATGAAGAAACACTGACATTTAACCTTACATTAGTGTTTAATTTGAAAAGGAATGTTTTTCTTGCTCAGGTAGGTACATGCTAAGAAACATTTCCATAAGGAGCTCAAAAACAATCAAGGGGAGCAAATATTGTGACTTCGGCCACAACAAGTAACATTATATGTATTTCAGTATCAAAACATTCTGTTTGGCAAAGTACATAATCTCTTGCATCTTTGCCTGCATTGCTGAGGAGGAGAAAGTAGAGCTGCGAAGGAGGGAGGGGTGTGAGAAGTGCTTTTAAAGTCTGTTTTTACTTCTCATTATCCCGCTCTGATTTTGTTAGTAATAAATTCTATCAGTATCTCCAATTTGAGTCTGTTTTGCCCATGACGATATTTGGTGAGTGAAGTATCCCAGTCGTTATCTCAACCCATGAACCCTATGTTACATTTTCTCTCCCTTGTCCAGTTGCACTGGGGAGCGATAGAGCAGCTTTGGTGCGTGCCTGGCATTCAGCCAGGGCCAACCCACTGCACAGGCACAGAAGACATAACAACTTGACTCAAAACCAAAGTTATGTAAACTGAAAGTATGGGAGAAATCAAAATGCCTCTTAAGAATTATATTATCTACAGAGTGATTAGTACTGAGCAATCCAGAAACCAGCTAATCATGGTGGGGTTTCACTATTTACTGTTATGGTGCTCCCTGAACCAGTCTCCAGAGTGGGCTGCCTGCAGGATGACAACTAACCTGATCTCCTTCTATGACAAGGTAGCCCACTCAGTGGATGAGGGAAACACTGAGGATGTCATCTACCTGCACTTTATCAAAGCTTTTAACACTGTTTCCCACAGTGTTGTCCTGGAGAAACTGGCCGCTCATGGCTTGGACAGGTGCACTCTTCATTGGGTAGAGTGATCTAGACAGGCTGGATTGATGGGTCAAGGGTGCTGGGTCCTGCACTTGGACAACAGCACAACAACCCCATGGAGCATTACTGGCTGGAAACAGTGACTGGAAAGCTGCCCAGCAAAAAAGGACCCAAGGATGCTGGTCAACAGCCTGCTGAACTTGAGCCAGCAGTGTGCCCAGGTGACCAAGAAAGCCAAGGACATCCTGGCCTGTGTCAGCAATAGTGTGGCCTGCAGGACCAGGGCAGTGATTGTCCTGTTGTACTCAGCACTGGTGAGACTGCACTTTGAACCCTGCATTCAGTTCTGGGCCCCTCACTACAAGAAACACATCGAGGGGCTGGAATTTGTCCAGAGAAGGGCAGTGAAGCTGGTGAATGGTCTGGAGTACAAGCCTTATGAGGAGCAGCTGAGGGAACTGGGCTTGTTTAGCCTGGAGAAAAGGAGGCTCAGGGGAGACCTTACTATTCTTTACAACTACCTGAAATGCAGGTTGTGGGGAGGTGGGGGTCAGTCTCTTCTCTCAAGTAACAAGTGACAGGACAAGAGAAAAAGGCATCAAGTTGTGCCAGGGGAGCTTTAGATTGGATATTAGGAAAAATTTCTTCACCAACAGGGTTATCAAGAATTGGAACAGGATGCGCAGGGAAGTGATGGAATCGCCATCCATAAAGGTATTTATAAGATGTTTAGATGTGGCATTGGGGAATTGGTTTGGCAGTGGAATTGGCAGTGCTGGGTTGATGGTTAGACTGGATGATCTCTGAGGTCTTTTTCAACCTAAATGACTCCATGATCCACCGTGGTGCAGGGAGAAAATATTAGAATATAGGTGTCCCTAGCTCAGAAAACTGTATTTCACTGGTAACAACGGTACTATATTATGAATTTCACATTTGTAACATTGATATATTATTTTAGGAGAATACATGTGCAGGAGGCTTGGGGCACATCTACCATAGCTTGTTAGGTCAAAACAGCACTGTGCTTTTCATAGCTCTCTGCTTACCAGACTTTGGCTCATACTGCAAAGTAGCCTTTGAGCCTATGAACTGGAATCCCTTCAGATAAAACTTATGTGGAAGATGGACTTCAGCAGCGCATGTAATCTGCTCCAGCTGTTAACAGGTACACAGAATAATGCTAGAAGCAGTTTGCTATAAAACATACCAAAGGACATATCAAGTGGATGGTGGATCTCCAGCACCACATGCTTTACTTTACAGATAGATGCATTTTATTGCCTTGCATGACTTGCTAACACAGACATGACTCAAGATGAATATTCAGTTCTTGGCACCAGGGATGTGGTGGCTCGGGCTAAGACAGGCATTTTTAAGTTTGACTCAGCACACTTTGCTCTGATTTTGTTTAGAGAGAAGACATCTATTTGTGGAAGCCTTCAGGACACCAGTTAAGCCAACATTCCAGTTCTGTGCACTGTCAGAGATGAGCAGAGCCACTTAAACAACATACTCAATAAAACATAGAATCCACTTAAAACTTTCCATTTCACATCGGCGCTCAGATACAGCTCATCAGCACAAAATCTCATCTAGACCAATCTTGTGCATCTGACACGAGAAAGCATCTGAGCAAATAAAATGTCTCTAGCCACGTGGTTCAACATGTCAATACTATTTTGCACCATTCCCTTACATCTCCTTGAAGGAGGTTTTTGGTTGTTTTTCTGTTAAAAACATGTCATGTTTCATATTCTGTTTTAGACAGTGGACCTTACATATGATAGAGTCACTAATGGGATAAAGGCACCACAATAAAACAACGAATTATCAGAGAATTTTAATTAAGTGTAATCACACAGTGGAGTGCTAAGCATCATTCTGTTAATACAGTTGTAAGCTTGCATATCACAGGAAGGCGTGTATAGTCTTTGGTGTCTTTCTACTGTGGTTTCCAATCAAGCCATTAAAACACAACATCAAAAAGCATCTAGAAAACATACAAAATCAAAATAAACTACACTACTCTAGCAGAATTATCTGCAGTCTACCAGTCACAAATTTCTTTTCAGAAAAATTCAGTGTATTTAGCTGGTTTCCGATAGAAACATGACTGCTGTCCTCTGTGTGTTCTCTTTTTTTTTTTTTTTCCTTACAATCAGTACATTATCAACCAATAGATGACATATAATCCAAACTCTGGCACTTGCTTTCAGGCAGTCTTACAATTTGCATAAATTAAGCATGAGAGTTAATTTTAAAAGTGCAGTAGAAATAAGTAAGAATGTTATTGAAATGCAAGCAAATGTGCCACTTGTGGATGTTTCTGTCTCAGTCTCTTTATCTGTTCCTCAAATGGAAGTGCTTCTATAAATTAGATAATTTTTATAATCTGACTCTAAATCTCATCCAGTCCTCCTGTGTCATTTTGGTGATTAGGGGATCAACCCTTCACATGCTACTGTATATGGTGTGGCACCAGAGGCTCATACATAACAGAAAAGGTTTAGCGTTCTGGTCATGGTTCCTTTCCTAATAATTCCTCAGTCTCTCCCCCTCTCCCACCCTCTCAGTTGTTCCTGAACACTGAGCTAAAAGTAACCACCTTAGCACACTTTTCGGACCTCATTCTTGGATCACAGTAGTATAATTAGAGACTTCTGGTTTATATACAAATTAGGGATTTTTCTACATCTGCTGTACACCTCACTTTACGTCAACCTCCTCTGAATTTCATCAGATGGTTTGTCAGCCAATTAGTATTTCGATGTTCTTACTTGCAGTAATACTTCAATTCTTTACAAATAATAATTTTCATAATTCTCTAAGACACTACCTGTGAATAATGTAAAACCTGAAGGTGATTTAAAAAAAACCCCAAAACAACAACCCTCCAAAAAAACCCACACAAACACAACTGATCTCTTTTTCCTTATATACAAAGGACTAGTACATAGAACCTGAAGGGTTTGTGTTTTTTAGAAAGAGAAACAAAACAAAAAAAAGTATCTCCTTTTCTTCTGTATGATGATCATTCACCTATTGTGGCAATCACAATAAGAGAGAACTTTCAGAAATCTATTTACCACAAGGAAAGATCATACTGTAGAGATCCCACTCAACTCAGACAAGCCCTTAAGCAACTATGACATTACCATTTATGATAGGACAACATTAAATATCCTTCATAGATCTCAAAAAAGAATCATCAGAAAACATTCTTATAGGCTAAAAATAAGCAAACAAAATTTAATGTAACAGGTCACATGAAAAATTATTAGGGCTTTTATATAAACTTGGTTCACTTAGATACTTGCCAAAAGCTATTTGCTGCTTAATGAAGCTGAGCTATGTTTCCTCCTGTCATTCAGTCTAAGTGACGTTGCACTTAAGAGATGACTTTTCCAGTGAGAACAGAAGGCACTGAAAACAGTGCCCAGTACATGGAGTCAGATGAAAAGTACAAAAGACTCTGCTAGAGCTGGTCAGAAGATGCCCCAAGAACTGAGTTTCAGGTGATGGCTGGTACAGAGATACGTAGTTTGGACAGATGGAAAATGAAAGAAAGCCAGGAAGAAGTTAGACAAAATTGCTTACTAAGGTCACAGAGGCAGAAATACTTTTTATGCTGCAAAACAAGAGATTTCAAATCATGTTTCTAATGTATTTAATGAAGAAAGACTGAATAGACAAACAGGACTGTGGTAATGAAAAATCTGATACACATTAAAATCCCCTCTTAAATGCTAGGTAACCAGAAACACTTGAAGGATGAGCAATATAGTGGTTTGTCTTGTAAATTAGCTGTCAGCTATTTTTCTTCTCTTCGTGGGAGAACTACAGAACTATTTTGTTTGCTTTGGAAAGTAAATAATAATCTTACTATAATGATTTTGCATCTTTAGCATGGCGTTTCAACTTAAATGGATGAAGGGCTATCTTCCTGTCCTCCCCTCCCCCATGCTGCAATATTGCATGATCTGCAAAGCACAGGTTAAACTTTGGTATGTTCATCAGACTAAATTGCACAATAAAATATAAAATGCATTTGTTTAAATTCTTCTTATATTAGAACAGGACTTAATAACAATGTTCCAGCATTTTCTATATTCAGGACAGCTTGTAAGAGTAAGGTAGCTTCGTGAGGTGGTCGAATCTGCCATTTCTAGAGCCATTAAGTCTCTGAGGCCACAAAGCCCACAAAACATAAAATGGAAGACAGCAGGAAAACAAGAAACAATCGGCTTCTTCGGTGCAAGATGCCAAAAAGAGCAGACACTCAGGTTCCCTGCTCAGTTGCTTGGTTTACAACACACACATCTCTCAAAATAGTAAAGAAGCATCAAGGCAGAGAAGAATATGGTGTATCTAAAATAGTGGTAATATCAGCAACTGCCTGAACTTAAATCCCATCAAACGCCAGGAAACAATGCAAAGGCAGAGATGAATCCTGTTGTCCAATAATCAGGGAACAATGATAGACACTCCAGCCATCTCTCATTTTACATTCTTTTTGTAAAGATTGTTTTTTTGGTTAAGAGTCTGTAATTGCATTGAGTATCCATCACCCATGGAAGATGAGAGACACAGATGAAATGCCCCTTCAGTAGTACTCCCTAAGGAGCTTCTATACAAAAACTAGAGATAGCAATAGTTACAGCATGGAGAAGAGTCATGTCCTTCAAGGAAAAGCAGTCTTAAAGCTATCAGAGCAGAAACAATCCAAAAGTCAAAACTGATATTCACAAGAGCTAATGGCTTCATAGGTGGAAAAAAAATCCCACAACAGAAAAGGCATTCTTATGAAACACTTCTATTTCACTGGCGTGAGAGTGTTCTTGCACAGTGGTTCAGGCTTGCATGACCAGGCTTGGCACCAAAAGCCTAAAGCCAGAACCCAATGTAATCCAGACGGTGCATTCCAGAAAAAGGGGCAAAATCAGTCTCAGAAGGAAGAAAACTAACTTAGATCAACAAAGGACTCATGAGAAGAAAAACTGACATAGCAAACCAGACAACCACAGTCAACAATATAATATAAATAATCAGCTGTTGACAAGAACTAAAAGAATAGAGCACAAATGCACGCCTAAAAGTACATTTTCAATACTGCAAGGGGTACAGATCTCTAGCTTGTAGCACAAATGCATACACATGAACAAACAATTAAAGAGAAGTAATTTTTTGTTTTATATAAATTTTTTGGTCACATCATCTCACACACAAGCCTGTAATTCGCTCCAACATGGAAAAAACACCTATGGATTAATGCAGCAAGTAAAAAAGAGAGTGCTTTCTGTCATCTCAACAATGTAATTTACACTTTTTTGTCATATGTAGCTTAGAAAAGAATATCAGTCAGTGATTGACTCTGCTAATACAGGACGGATTTAGAAACTAACTCAGAAAGAAATCTGTGTGGACATCAGGTGAACTTTAATTACAGGAAAATACAATGAGACGCAAAGCTGTTTTAACTTAACACATTCCACTTCTTACTTGTCCTTGTTGGATTCATGGCCATAAGAAACTTTCATTCATGAAAACCCAAAAAGCAAGTAGGAGATCCAAACCTGCAACTTTATCAGGGATTTCATACACTACATTGAGACCTCAGTGCCAATTTTTTGTTACTAGTTAGGACATTTGCCAAAGTTTTCAGAAACTTTCTTTTCCTGGGTGCTGGAGGACAATGAAACTGTCACTGGGCTGTCAGAATCTGAGTGCACATTAAGAGATTTAAAAGACAAGCCCTTGTTTTGGCCAACTCACAGTCCAGTACAACTAGCAATCTAATCATGGAATAACATATGACTATCACACATTTAAATCTTTTTCAATTTGTATCTGTAAGCTTTAGTCTATGGAGATGATACTTGTTAATACTCACTAGACATTCAATTGATAACACCCCTTTATGTCATGCTAATTAGTAAGACCTCTTGTGTCATGAGTTAGTAATTATAATCTGAGATGTAGAAGGAGGAAAACATTGGGATGTATATTCTTTAAAAAGCTTGAGCCTCTTCAAAAAACTTATATTCTGAGAAGAAAAAGCTATTTTTTGTTTGTGCTGGATCCAAACAGATAAACAGAGAAATAATCTCAGTATTATCACCATTAGTATTATCAAATTCTGATGCCTCCCATCACAAACCGAGGGGAAACTTTTTGTGGAGATCCTTGGCCAATGCTGATACACTTAGCAGATGTAATACAATGATGAAGTAAACCAGATACAGACCATAAACTCCTATGGAAAACTGAGATGGCAGCACATCTTGTCTACGTAATGTACCGCTGATTCTGTAGAATATACAAGGAATATTTAAATGCTGCCCAGTCACCCAGTACTGAGATACAACACCAGTTTTGTGAAGTCTATTTTCAGACACAATCCTCTTCTTACAGACTATCCACCACAGGACTTATGACTACCTTTCTTTCCTCATCGTTTGTTTTTTTTATATAGTACTACAAACCACCATCTTGTTGACAAATCGCTACTTATTTTTGGCACACATTGATAAACAGGAAAATGTTTTGAAGGATCAAGGCCAGTGTCTCTCGGCTGCACACAAAAGTTGCATGAGTTTCATCAGGTACTGTCACCAGCAAAACGAACAGATTCTGGGATGCAGTATTATGTAGGAACATGACACCATAAGGTCAAAAACCCGAATGATTTCTGAGAAAGTCTCTGAATATACTGATTTTATTTGGAATAATTTTAAAGATACATATTTTTGATGGTAGAGAGTCCAGTTTTGCTCTGACGTACAGCTCACTGATAGTGAAACCAGCTTACTTGGTTCATAAGATGTTCCTAAATACGACTGCGTGGAAAAGTTAAATTCTTATGAATTCCTAAGTCCTCTAGAGCAACTGACTTCAAAGAGGACACCGTGTTCCCCATGTCCCTTCCAGTTACTTCCCTCTCCCTCATAGTTTTCATCTTTTTTTACTCTTTGGTCTTTATCACTGGATTCTGTTGCCTCACAGAACCAAACACAATCTGAGAAGAATGCATTTCAGCTATGCATGAAAATAATTTTCATATATTAAACTATTAAGGTAACAGATACTTCAAAACAAAAATGAGAGCTATCCTATTCAGGGGAAAAGCTGTGGTCTTAAATGTAGCTTTTAATGCTTTATGCATATACGCTTTCATTTTAACAGCACCTATAGAAGAATTACAGGTGTTCTTTGAGGAGCATAAAGTGTGTCTCTGTGTGAAAGGGTGGATAATGGAACCAAAAAAAGCCTTCCATCTTCCTCCAGAACTGCTTTACATCAAAATATACAGATTACAGTCAGTACTAAGAAAATACTTCTAATAAGATTTCTTAAAACTAACTACCAGAGGAGGCAACCATTTAACCTTGCTCTCTACACTGGAATATCTGTCTTATGCTACAAATATTACAGGAATGAAATATAATGGCAATGTCTTCCTTGTGCATATTACTTTTGTGCATTGAACACCTGCTACAAAATTAATTTCTGGTCTTGAGATGATGAGATGCTTGCATATGCCTACATGAAAAGCATATGGGAAAGTGTGTAAAAAACCTCAAGACAAAACAATTCAATTCTTTTCTGCCGTTGCCTTGCAAACCAACTATTTTTTTAGAAATCTGTTACTGAGCGGTCTTCTCACTCACTGAGTTTCCCTCTAGAATAACAATCCTTCCCTACACGATGCATTTCCTTTGTAATGACAGAGTGCTGCAATCAAAAAAAACAGTACTATAAACAGTGAGATGTTACTGTTGACATAAAACTACCTGCAGGCACCCCATGCAAACTTTTCCTAAGCAGTCAGTCATAAATTACTCTTTACTCTTGAATGTCATTAACCAGAAATATAGCGAAGTTAAGTTTGCTGTTTTCTTTTTCTCTCAGATGCAATTGCTTTAATTTCCAACAAGAGGGTGTTCTTCAAAACAGTCTTGCCTGATATGCTCACCATGTGGTATGCAGACAAAATCATTTGGCTTGGAAGACCTCTCCTTTAGGCACAAAATACTACAGCAGCAGGGGAGGAGCAAGACTGAAATCTGACAATGCCTTTTTGCAACTCTGAAAAGGTTCTTGCTTACAGGATGAATAATTCTGATAAGAATAGAAGTCTAGAGAAAGCCGAAACAATGACACCTTCCCAGAAATGTGCTGCAATTTCTATATTAACTGTCTTCATCAGTTCCAGAAGTATTTTAAAACCACAGCTACTGAAAATGAAGCAACACTGCTTTAACTGGTGTAGAGGAATGGCAGGAATGCAGATGGTAGTGCATCTATTTAGGCATTTGATCAGGTATTCCTCCCCTAAGAGCTTCTTACTGAAGCATTGGTCCTGAAGATCCTGATAGAAGGTGACAGAAGACATATCTACCTTCTAGAAGAGTTTTCAGGGAGGAAACCCGTGACAGCATCTTGATAAGGCTACTTGTTGAGTGCTCTCACTTTAAGAACCTAAGCACATATTACAAAAATCTAGGCAAAGTAAGTTACACAACACTTCATTTCAGACTGATACTGAGGAACTGTAATGGTGATTGGTTCCACACAATTCTTCCTAACCTTGGTATGGCACATGAGGGTACTCAAGAGTACATGCTGTCACTTGTGCCATAAATACCCCTCATTCATATGCCTATAAGCATGCTACACATTATTTAATTTTGGCAAGTGAGATCCACTGCTTCAGTTATACCCAACACTGGCAAAATACACTCATTTAAGGAAACAGGTACACATATGTGCAGGCCATATTCTAGCCACATAAACCACATAAAGTCTCACAGTACATATATATACAGAGCGAAATCACACTCATATGCAAAAACAGTATAAACACATGTTAAAATTTGTGTAATAATGCAATACAGACAAATAAATTGTCACAGATAAAATACAGGTTCCTTGAAAATTACTAATACATTTAGAAACATGCATTTCATTAATCTTTGAATGGTACTTTTCAATTGACAGATATATTAAGACTTTCAGAATTTTCCTCTTCCATAAACCCAGAAATACAGTCTCTGCTTACAGTGATGTTCTACCTAAGATATAATTACACGAATTAACAAAATAATAGATCAGTTTTCCTTATAAGTGATTTTGAGCTGTAAAAGAGGTTAATCTACTACCTTTCCTAAAATATACGCAAACACGTCCTAAGAGACATCTTATTATTAGTCATAGTGATTATTGCTCTCTGTCTGATAAAGGACCCTCCTTTGCCATTTAAGCAAGTAGTTTGGTTTGTAAGGACTATCAGAAAACATGAATGTTACAACTCTGATAAATATAACAGCAATCCATCAAGTTAAATCAGATTTTAAAAATGGAGCATATTGCTTCTTGCATATTTCATCAAATTAGGCCCCTTAATAGTTCATGTTTAAATAGGGGAGAGATAGTTGTGAGGCAAAATAACGAAACTATTGTGCATGGAATAAGGTTCTCTACTCTCTGGAAGTAACATTCCAATAAGCTCATTTACCTTCTCTTTCTCCTCTCTCCTTTTTTCTACTCCAACCTGCTAGAAAACCTTTCAGAAGTTAAAAGTACCCCCTTATTTACTGCAAGGACACAATTTCCCCACTTTTCAGCTGCTATTCAAAATACAGATATGTAAAATAATACTTTTCCATATTCAATATATGTTTGTCCATCATACTCATTGCCAGTGTCTTCTTTCGCATGAATAACACCTCTTGTATTGCAGTTTAAGAAGTTCAAGCATTTAAGGCGTGAGAGGTGAGCTGCCTTCAAGTCACAACCTCAAAAACCCATTAGCTGAACAAGACAAGACAGGTACTTGGAACTAGTAAAGGAAGGGATTTTTCCCCCAACACTTTCAATAGCTCTGCCTTAGAACAATACAACCCTTCCTCCACACTTATGTGCTGGCACAACTGAGACATCCTTTGCTGTTTCCAAGGATCTCAAGCACTTAAACACCAGCTGAGTAAGAAAAAGCTGAAACTTCAGAAGAGGTCTCCCTTAGGAGATGCAGGGAAAATCACATTCCTGTGACTACTGATCTTGCAGTAAGTTCCTAAAAGTAAAATTCTTCTTATTTCCCAACATTCCAATTTTTTTTGTTCATTGAACCCTGTTTGGACAATTAAGCCAAAAATATGAGCTTTATCTTCAACATTAGCAAAATGTCAGTGGGATTGGATTTCTTATATTAAAGGGAAAAGATTGTGGTTTAGGGTTTTTGTCATTTTTTTAAAAATAGTTTTGGAGCAGTTCTCTGAACATTATGGAAATCCTACATAAAACTAATAAATTTTGAAAACCTTTCTTTCCAAGACCAAAGTGTGAACATTGGATCTATCCTAATAAATCACATTCCCCTTGAAAATTCAGGATAGGGGAGTCCATGAATCTCGGAGGAGAAAAATAAATTGTGATCACAGTGGTGTGGTAACTTTGACTGATGCAGATACAGGCAGTCACTGTCTTTCCGTTCAGTGGGTTTGATTCTAATTGAGACAGAATAAATCCTCACCACTTTACACACTGCAAAGTCATGTCTACATCAGACATTATGCAATCACTTCCCTTGACAAGATTTTAAAACTACTGTGGTGGTTTAGTTTTCTTGGGTTTGGTTTAGGCCTTCCTTGGTAGCAAGGTTGTANGGGGGGGGGAAATCCGTGTGGCCGGTCCTTGGGCTTGGCAGGGTGCCAACCCAAACCTCCACAACTACTCTTAATTCTCTTTGCACAGCTGAAAATGAGTACATGAAACAGCACAACGGATTAAGCAATCACAGTGACCATGCAAAATGCCAGACTGACCTACTAACAACCAAATAAAGAACCAGCTACACAAACCATGCTATCAGACCTAGGCCAAATTCCCACCCAGCACCCATCTTGCACTCAAATTGACACAAATTGCTCAAGTACTTTCCATAAGTGGACTTGGCTAAAGTGTATTTTTTTTATAATGAACATTGCATTGGAGATAAACTTCAGTATTTATTACTGTCACTACTCAAAATCAAAGAGCTTGTAAGGATTTTGACTACCAATGACTTCACACTATCCCCCTCTTAAGACAGACTATTGAAAAATGTGGACATACTTTTGATCTCAAAAGCAAAAAGACACTATATTTATTTTTTATTATGAAAATGTAACACAATGTTCACCACAGTTTTGTTACCAGAAAAGTCCTGCATCTCTCTTCTGGCAACAAAACAGAAATATGTTAAATTACACAAGTTTCTGGCACCAAAAAAATCCTGTGGAAATCAACCTAGGCTGAAGGTAAACTGTCCTTGTAAAAATGATTAAAATTCTATTTTACATATGTAAGTATGGATCTAATAATTTTACTTTAGACAATTTCCCCTCTCCCCCATAATACAATTCAAAATAAGAAATAACATGGGGTTTTAATGTAACATTTCTGTAATTTTCCAAACAAAGAAATTCAGTGTTGAAAAGCAGTAATACTGTACCTTGATTTCTTCTATTTCGTCTGGCACTATCTTGTACGCAGATATAGTCCCACCCAACCTGAAACAAAGAGAAGAAAAACGCTCTCAAAATCAGTAACAGACAACACAGCCTTTTAATGGTGCCATGACTTGTTCCAAAACACAAATATTCCTTCTGCCAGTTTAGAGGTAAAACCCACTAAGCTGCAAATCAATAGCAAAAAAAAAACCCCTTTCTTTATTCAACAAAAAATCTTTATGTGACTAACACAAACATTAGAAACAAGGTGTCCTTCACCTTAACAATTAGGTCAACCAAGCAGAATTACCATCTCAGGGATGGTACGCTTTATGTTAACAGCCATCGATCATCATAGTCTATGATTTCTTGTTTGTTGCCTAAGGCATATGGATGAATTTAAATATTTGAAGCCTGATGTGCTTTGCACTCAGTATTTCACTAAGCTTCTATGCAGTCTCAAATGCATCCAAACATAGTTCTGGAAAGTGAAATTTTTTTAGTTAAATGTGCATGTGCAGACCCCACAAATCACAGACTCTGTGGCCTCCATGTTTAAAAAGTCTCTGCAGTTAATCATTGGCAATAAACAGTGGGTTATGTGCAATAGCTGGCACTGATGGAGAAAAATAGGGGGTTTTGTTCCATACTGAACTCACTGAAATCACTTTTCTAAATCCTGCAAGAATCCTGGTAAAGAATAGTTTACATACAAAAGATGCAGGAATAGCATATACTCTAAGTAGTGGTAAATACTACATTTTCCCCAGAGACATGCAGACACGGCTTCTTTCATTTCATGAAGCAGTACCATGGATAGTGACAATCCAGACCTAAAAATATAACTGCACTAATGACCTCCTGTTGGCTCTGCACAGCAACACTACTCATTTTTTGGTTCTACAAAAATGGAAATCACATTAGAAACTATTTCTTGTAAAGCAGTAGACAGCTATCAAGTGTGTATTTGTATTACCCTCTCTAATACTGGATTTTTTCTTCCAATTGCCAGTGTTTCTACACACATGTATTTCCTTATATCTTGAAATTATTATACATACTATTTTCTCAACTGAAAAATGGGAGAAGACAATAACACAGAAAATACATTAAGATTTTCTACCTAAGTCCTTCCTTTCCATATCTCTACAGGTAAGTCACTCTCATAAATGAACAGTTGGAAGGCTTTAAGATGAAGTCTGCATAGGAAAAGCCAAGTCTGAAGTCAATCACTGCTCCAAGTAATATCAACTATGATTTCTGAGGTACAGAGAGGGTTTAGATTTCTTTATTGGCCACCCTCAGCACAATTAAACACTTTCATGAAATATATTAGAGGGGGGAAAAATCAAAAAAATTGACTCAGTAAAATCATCCGGCTTGCTAAAACCATTAATTAGCAACACTTTATGCAAATACGTCTGCAAAGATTTGTGTCAGGAGTTTCACACACTCTGAATCTGCCAAGTTACAGTCCACAACTATACATTTTTGTAAGGAAAAGATATATCAAAAGTTATGTTACTGTTTAAATAAAGTCTCTCACTGATAGTTCCAGCTCACATGACTCTTAATACATTGACAATCCTACAGTGACATATTTAGCTTAAAAATCCAAAACCCACAAACACTAATAATAACAAATTTGTAGCTGAAAGAGAATCAGAGATACATTAATATCCAATTATATACATGCCTCAGAGTTGAAATGAAGTTTTTAAGGAAGTCTATACTTTCTTCATTTCAGAACACTAGATTTCATTCTATCTTACAGATAGATCTCAAGAGAGAGATCCATCACAGATTATAGTACCAGAATAGAAGTTTAAAAGCATCACACACTCCGGGAGGATGAAGTTAACACAGCCTGAACTCTTCCTACTGGTCAAAAGTATGATATATAAGAAATAGAATTTTTGGGTTTACTATGTAATAAAGTATCTATAATAATAAGAAGAAAAGGATTTAAGCTGACTGGTAGGCTGTGAGTAGTGAACAGTAACATATAGATGAAATTTAAAAACTTTCTGCATTTTTAGCTGGCAAAATTTCTTGATTAGCTTCAATGCAAAAACTTCATGCAAAAACTACTATGCTATACAATTGACTTGACAGACAAACTAAAGTGGCACAACCTGCTGTGAAATGTTCTGCATACTCTTCAAAGACCATAAACTTATAAACATAAACAAAGACCGGCTTATTCCCACTTCAGTGTAAATACTATGAGAAATTTGAAAGCGTTTAGTTTGGTGCTACCACTATTGCAAATCTCCCACAGTCAGGTAAGTGCAAAGTGTAAGGGAGTACACAATGTCTCACACACACACACAAGTCACTGAGAAAAACAAAAACACCGTGATGAGCAGTAAGAAAGAACAGCAACATCAATGCAAACTCAAAATCAGTGCTTTAATCCATATGTTCAACTTGAAGAAAACTTCGTATTTCTGAACTACATTTAAGTAGCACTATCAATTGTGGCCTGTCTGGAAGTTTAGTTGTTACTTTGAAAATCCCTGATTTGATTATTGCACTGTAAAGAACAGAGACCAGACAATACACGCAGGAGACTTCAGCTACAGATTGATGCACAGACTCTGACAGAGGACTCACACATGGCATGGTTTTTGGCTTCCTTGTGAATGACTTCTCTGTGCAGGTTGGTTTTGTTTAGAACATTTTAAAGTTTTTAATCACAACATTTTAAGAAGTAATTGCACTGCAATGAGAAAAGCAAAGGACCAGCTAGCATAAGTGAATGTACTTTAACTACCATGGGCTTCGCACACTAGAAGATAATACAGCAAAGAACATGTTAACACAGCCAGAATTCAGATCACCAGAGACCCAATTTTTGTGCAGATTCACTCTTCATCTTTCACACATTTTAGTTTTATTACAGACTTTAATTATGCTTCTTTCCAGCTGAACAACACATCCAGCATTCTCCAATATAAATGGCATTTCCCTCAGAAAATACACAACCAAAGAGCAAAGCTAAATACACAGCCAGCTACATCCAGTACACTGAAAAGACAGTCACAAACTTCATCCAGGGAGATCTAATGTGCAAACTCTCTCCCAAACGGCAGTATTTTCACACTATAGCATGTCACATTATTTAATAGTGAAATTATTTTAAATACTAGTTAGCTTTAACATTTCACATGCAAATGTAACAGATAATCTCAAAGGTCCCAGAACTTATATTCAATTTCTGATAGACATCATCAGCTCTGTATCAGACCACACATGCAATACAGACCCCTTAGTTTTCTAATCTCTTTTCAGAAAAGAAGTGAAATTATTCCTACATGTAGAAATTAGAGCTGATGCAATAATAATGAAGAACCACACCTTATATTGGGCTAAACTGGTGAAGGTCTTTGAGGAGAGGAACAGAAAAGGTAAGATAGAAATTCCATAAAAATAACCAGAAAACAATAAATATCATATAATTATTTGTACAGAGGTTTTAAAAACAGTAGAAACTTCACATTTTTTTTATCTTTTTGGACTGGGTTTGCAGAAAGTTCACAAAAAAGATTCAGGAGAATGTCAAAAGCAAGGTTTCTATAGCAACCTAAGAAATCAGCAAGATAAAGGAAATAAACTGAAGTAAAGCCAAGAGTTGTATTGGAACAGATGGAAGCTTTACTATTTCACAAATTAAAGCAGCTCACTGAAGAGGGAAAAGTAACTTCATCCAAGTTAAGGAAAGTTGAAAACCAGGAAGATCTGTGCTCAAATGGAAGCAAGAAACAACGAACCACAGCTCAAATGAGAAGACAAAACTAAAAGAGACATAAATTACAACTCCATACCTTCCATTATTTTAATAAACTATCCTTTAATGACATGCTTGCTGTTTGTTTCAATTCTCTATCTAAACAGAAACTTAATTTCTCAGGTTTTGAAAATTAATTTTGGATATAAGGTCAAAATTATCACAGCGTTACTTTCCATATATGGCAAGTTGCACTTCTGATTTTCACCTGTGCCCATGTATATGTGCTTATCCAGATGAACTCACTAGATTATTGCATAGCTACACCTTGTGCGGGACACCTGTGCACTGGACTGAATCAACACAGGCCAGTTCCTATAATTGGAATTCTGACCAAAGATATGAACACAGTCTTTATATACAGCTCCACATTCAACGACTGCCATAAGAAACTGAGATATTGCTTCATCCATTGACTTAATAAATGAGTCATACCGACTGCAATGAAGTCAATTTTCTAAAAATAGCTTGTAGCCAGCTTGGCTGCTGTCATCTGCTGAAGTTCTCCAATGCCACTTTAATTAACATTAATCTTTCTTCAGATAGATCACTGTCTAAACTATATCAAGTTGTCACCAAACCTCTGAGTGAAACTCTCCATCTTTTAAGGGAAGCAAAACTTGAAATTCTCCACTTGACCTTTTTTTTCCCAGATCCATCTCACAAATACATTATTTATCTGCCATCGGGATATTCTACCTTTTGACTGATCTATAAACCAGGCAGATTATTCAAGAGAGGCTGTTCCTAGGAGCCAACCAAATGACTAAGAGCCAGACTGGCTGTTTCTAGTTCTAAGGACATGTTCATTTTATCACAGGCTACTGAATGAATACTTGCTATGATACTACTCCTGCCCGAGGAAACCGACCAAGTCAGCATTTATAGCCTACTCAACTGGACTAGCCTAATGTTGACCTCTGTCACATCAACAAATCAACCTGCCTTGGATCCTCACGCATCGCCAAAACTTCGTGAAGTATTCCAGGGAAAGAGGTAGAAGGATTGCATTTGAAAGCACCTTTATTCTCCACTACCTGTAAGAGCATACATTAAAAGAAGACACAGAGCTACTTTAATTGATAAGTAGTTTCTCCTGACCTTTGAGAGATTGTGAAAGCACCCTGAGGGAGGCAGTAAGGCAGCGTGCTATTTCGGGCTCTCTTCCTACACAACAGAACGCTGGCAGCTACAGCAGGCTGGGCTGCAGCTCCTATCGCTGGCTGCACGCCAGCAACCAACTGTGCAAAACAGCTTGCAAAGCGGATACCCACAACCGCCTCACTCCATGGACAATTACGTGATGAAGAGCCACCCCATGGGGTTTGTTTCTTTTTGGGGTTGCTTTTCCATGGGGGGGGGGGGAGGGGGAATTATCACTATTTTAATGGCTTCCCTTCCTGCCCCACTCCTCCCTTAATCTTAGGCTAACTTCAACATGCTGTACTCAAAGCCATCCATCACAGAAATCAAATTATTGTAGACATGCCTTCTGTCAGTTCATGTCTCTCATGAACAACAGCTCTAAGATTAAGACATCAAACTTACAGGACTCTCCCTCTGCCTCACCATGTCCCAGAGATTTTGTGCACTCACAAAAAATGAAGGAGGATTAACACAACATTTTAAGATTTTTATTCCCTACTATTTTATTGTTTTAAGAGTAACAAGTATGCAAGGCATCTTTCACTGCCTTCTGCCTTTTTTTAATCAACAAAAGCAACAAACTACATGAAAACATTACTTTTAATGATGAAAACCATGATATTTTCCTCTTTCATCTCTCAAAATTGTTTTGTTGTTGTTGGGTTAGGGTTTTTTTTACACTTTACTATAGGAAAAGCAAGAATAAATCAGAAGAGACTAATTTTTCAGACACCTGCAGCAGGAAAATGCTATCACCTCAACAATCTGTTATTTGAAAAGAATGTAACAAGGATCTTTGTTCTCAACATATGTCAGAAACTAAGGAGGAGGTCAGATGTAGGTCATTTGGCTATCACATGACCAGGAGCCATTCTCCCCTTCTAGCAGACTGAATCTGACTTGATTTACAGTTGAGGAGGGAAGTTGGAACTGTTATGACATAAAGAATAATAATTAAAATACACATTTCTATATAGCTATCAAACCACACATGAGTTCAGAGCTTTGAGCAGTTTTCTGCAGTTTTCTAGAGGGTATCTTTGGTTTAACTCAGCACATGGGGCACACCTAGGTATGGCAGGCTGGGGTATGGTTGCTGCCACCCAAAACACAGCTCCGTGCATAGAGTGCCTCCTCTTTGCTTATGGCCTAAGAAAGACACAGAAAGAGAGCAGGGAAGGCACCATCTCCAAGAATTTTTGGACTTGCAGGCACTTGCACCCAAAAGAAACAAAATGGATGAAGAGGACACTTTTCAGTGGTGCAATTTTTATTTTTAATCTCAACATGGGGAGGTGCTTTCTGTGCAAAATTAGGAGGAATGGAGGAGCAAAAACTTCCATGGGAAGCTGAACTTCCACGAGAAGTTTTGATTGTCAGTAAACAAATTAATTAATAACTGCTGAAGTCCTATCATTAATATTTGTATACTTCATGGCAAGGGTTTGAAGCATGCAAACAGCAAACATTTTGATATCTTTTAATAAAATGAAATTAAATATAAACACTATGGGTATTTATAACTTTGAGCTATTTTTTAGGATTTTAGCATTTAACTGCTAAATAAATACTTCATGATTTGTAATAGGCTAGTTCTACCAGGGTATAACGGAGAGGCACATTGCAACTGAAATGGGCTGAGAATAAAGTACTGAAGACTAATTCCGCACTCAGAATTTTCATTATATATTCCAAATTTTATTTCTAATTTGAACTGACTTATAAAGTCTTCCCAAATGCCAGCAGAATCTGAAAACACTCTTGCCATGTGGACCAACAGCAAAAAAGGCCCCTTTCATGCAGGACGCAATGTGTTTATAGCGCAGAGGAACGACTGCACTATGCGCCATCTGATTGGTAATCTAAATATGGAAATCATACATTAAATCAAACAGACAGAAATGTCAGCTAGATTTAAGTAAAAATGTGTTCAGTGACTTTGAAAGTTCCCACCGGGGCATCAGATGCTTGACCAGCCAGCTCATTAAATAACATGAGCAGGATTGGAAATTTCCTGAGAGAAAAAATATGCAGAAGCAGACAAAACCCGTTATCACAAAACCAGTGAAACTCTCACCATTTAGACAAAGAAATATATATTTAATATCCATGTTGGGATTTAGTTGGTAAACTGAGGACTTTAAAACACTGTATGAGAAGTATTTATAGTAAGTGCCAAGACATTAATAAATGTTGATCTTACTTTGTCCTACAGGAAATACCTTGGTATGGCATAGTATGCATTTGCACTTTTTCCAGCAAATACATACCTAGGAGAGATACAGAGCATTTGTGTATATATTTCTAGCAACTGCCTGTCAAAAAATCCCCACCTACCTCAACTGAAAGCAAAATTTTTGGGTGCTAGAGAGTGACCTTTTGCCTACTTTGGAAGGCATTGCAAATTAAAAGACTTAGGCAATATCATAAGGATTGCAATGATCTACCTGGAAATTAAAGATTTCACTCATAAATTACCATAGCAGCTTGTAGAAACCTATACAGGCACATAAAGATATTGTTGCTGACACTCCTATCATTTCAATTGAGCTTTATTTTCTTCTACTCAAATGTAAAAGAGAGACCATCTGAATCAAATATTAAAAAAAAGAAGATTCCTCCTGGCCGAGTAAGTTGACCCCCAACTAATACAAACCGTAAATCTAATTTTTGCATAAATTAAAATTGTCTACCTTTCCTACACACTTATTCAATAAGAGATGGATTTAAAAAATATGGCACTTCCCCATGAACCCTTCAGTTTTTTACCACGTATATGTTCTTCACATCCCATTACAATACCATAGTTTTGTTTCCATTAACTTCAGTGTATATTTTCTCTTCCATGTATAGACGCTTGAGCATGTGCACATGCCTGTGAAGCATGCTTAGACACAAAAACTCCACGTGCCAGCTTATGCCAAGGTTAAAAAATATTAAATGTTTATTTGAAAGAGAGGCAGTTTTTACTGAGATACGTAAAATCAGAAAACGGAATAATAGCAACACAGGAACCCCTGATGGTGGAGAACAGGCTGGAACAAATTGTAGACTACAGGCTGAAAAGAGCAATCACAGTACTTTCTATGATTAGGCAAAAAGACATCCAGGATATATCTTCATTCCAAAAAATAACAGCAAGAACTAACAGCAAGAGCAGGATGACTCAAACTGAGGAAGAATAAAATGTGAAGAATATGTGGGAATGGTCTGATCACTCCAGATTCAAGATCAAATTTCTTCTTTACAATTTAAATCACAGGGCTTATGGAGGGCCATCAAAAGTTTTAAAAAATATCCCTAAAAAGAAATAAAATCCTACAATAGTGACATTACAAAAAAGATAGAAGAGTCTCAGAGACAAGCAGCATCCAGAAAGGCTACCACACTAGTTTACACAATACTGCACCTTCTGATGACTCATTTTTCTCCATCACATTCCAGACAGATGTAAAGTATGAATAGAATCCAATATACCATTAATGGCAGTCTTGTTAAGTCTGTATTTCTCCAGAGAGTTAAATTCAGAGCCAGAATTTGCTGGCTTTCTTTTTCCTTTCTACTTCCGTGTTTTTGCGTACGTATACACACATTGCCCTATGTAGCCTAAATGGGTGAACTAAATTGTGTTTAAGATAGTGACCTGACTCAAATGGGGTTTTCTTAGTGTATGTTCCGTGCTGGGGAATATGAAAGGGAAAAAGAAAAATCTGGTTGGCTGCAGAATAGAGTCATAAGAATGAAACAACTCCACATTTGATCTCTCTCTCTTCATACCCAGAAGGAACTTTCTATAGACAAAGAGTATTACTGATAATGCTGCATATCTCAGATAACTATCTCTGTTCTAGATAATTTACAGTTACTTTTGAAGCTGTCATCATCCATACTTTACACCTGCCTGTAACATACATCTATAGGGTTCATAATCAAGATATTGAAAAATATTTCATTGTTTTTCATATATTATTAGCTATATGGGGGCTTTAGAATTAATTTTTGTTTTCTGCAGTTGTCACCTCCTTTTTTCTTTGCATCTGATCATTTAAATGTAAAAAAAAAAAATTAGGTAAATTTAAAAACTACTGATGCATTGTCAGTGTCACAACACATTACAGCCTGACTCACTAATCAGAAACATGGCATGCTGGGGACATGTGAATCTCAGACAACTTGAAAGGTCTTTGATTAAGTGTATTTGGGCATTTTGTTCCATTTAGGTCTTAAAAAGGAGTACTACTTTTAATTTCTAAATAGCTTGCATGAACACAAGCCATTGGCAAAATGTAACTATTAACTTCTCTTACTTGCAGTGTTAATTTACCTTGTAACTCATTATCAGCTACGCTCTCCTTCCATCTACTCTGTATGATGTTCTCTTAAAAGCAAAAGTCATAGTTAGAATAATCCCCTCTGTTTCCATATTTATGCACAAGGCTACTGAGTACACTACAGTACATACTATCATATTCCTTTGGGCAACAGCGACCAAAACATGTCCCACAACTTCAACACACTTCCAGTAATGCCCGAGCTGAAGAACATGGGTGATGAAGAGATTTGATCACTTCCTCAGTTTCTGCTCCAGCACAGGAGTGAAAACACGTAAGGCGAACCCTGGAGCTTACATTTCTGTAAAGTAAGTAATTTCTTGAGTGCTGTCATATATATTACCTATCAGTGAGCGCTGGTCAATTTGCCTAGATAAACATAGCAAAAGTGACAGGAGGGTATCTCCTCCAAAGCATAAATTTAATCAAGAAGTCTCTGCCACTTAACAATGTATTTGGAAATTATAACCTCGCACAGGTTTTAAAAAAAAATTTTAAGAGTAAAGATCTTCCATTTTTCAGCATGCTTGTGTTGGTCTCCCTTTTCTCATGAGGAATCAATTTCATAGATCTGGAGAACAGTCTTGAAAAATGCTCAACCTACAGTCCTATGAGCAAACACCACAGATAACTTAGAAGTGTTCCTAGACATCTGAAACAGCCACTATGTAAACTATGATCACAGATTCACAGTGGAAAAGATTAAGCACCGTAGATTTTGCTTGCACTGTGCATCCAGAACTACCTTATCCTGACTACCAATAGACAAATGACTACGGTGACCAACACGAAGATTGCTAATACTTCTCAAGTACTACCTGAGTCATGGTGCAAAAATGAAATCAAAGATGGTTAGGGTAATTCTACCTGCAATCTGTTAGTGAGGACAGTACGCTGTATGCATGACTGATATCCAAAAAAAATACATAATGTTTGTGTACAGAGATACCTGGGCTTTATGAAAAAACACTGTAAGAAACTGCCATTTTCTTGCCAAATCACAATTTACTGGTTTATTCCAAACAAACAATTGTTATTATGCAACCTGCCTTTTCCTTCCAGAACTAGCACCCTCACCCTTTAGACAGTAATAGTAATAACCACAAAAAGCTGGTTACAAGAGTCCACAAATAATTCCAATCTGTCCTGAAACAAGTTTAAGTCATACCTAAACTTCAGAACTGAGCTAAACTGCAGCATTACATTAAGAAAGAACATTTAAAGAACTCGTAGTAAAACCACTGTGGATAATGACTCTAGAATACATTTTAGGACCTTAACCTCTGGTTAAATTGCAAGAACATATTTTGGTAACACTGCCACAAGATAATTGCTTTACAAGATTTTATTTTGGAATTGCATTTGTGATCAAAGAGCTTAGAGGTAGGTGGGTAGTGCCATCAGGTCAAGCAGTGAAAGAATGAAAGGCCTATCCTGAGAAGAAGGTTCAGTACAAATGCATCAAATCAAATCACTAAACTAATACACCTAAATCTTTAATTTAAAATTCAAAAAGTGGATATAGAAAGCAGGTGGAGCAAAGACCATTTACAAATAACGAGAAATGTATTTTATAAGATATCCCTCCAGCAGAACATCACAGGTATATTTTAAGAGGTTATTTTAACATAAACTCTATTGTCAGTTATATTTTCATCCAAAACATGTCCGGACAAATAGTGGTGCTAATCCCTTCAAAAGAACAGTCAACGCTTTAGCTCCCATTTTCTGCAGCCATATGACCTTACTTTAAATGCTCATTGATGCATAATGTTACCCTAGATAAGAATCAGGATGCATTTCACAGCTGCAGTGCCTCTATACTTTAAGCTGCTAAAATGACATGCGCAGTGGGTTGACCCTGGCTGGATGTCAGGTACCCACCAAAGCCACTCTATTACTCCCCTCTGCAAACAGACAGGGGAGAGCAAATATAACTAAGCGTTCGCGGGTTGAGGTAAGGATGGGGAGAGATCACTCACTTATTTCTATCACTTCCAAAACAGACTCAAAATGGGGATATATTAACTGAATTTATGATGAACAAAATCAGAGCAGGATAATCAGATTAAAATAAATCTTAAAACACCTTCCCCCACGCTTTCTTCCTTCCCAAGTTCTACCTCCACCCCCACATTGGCACAGGGAGATGGGAACGGGGGTTCTGGTCAGTTCATCACAGGTTGCTCCTCCTGCTGCTCAGGGAGAGGAGTCCTTCCCCTGCTCCAGTGTGGGAACCCTCCCACAGGAGATACTCCTTCATGAACTTCTCCAGCATAAGTCCATCCCACAGACAACAGTTCTTCACAAACTGCTGCAACGTGGGTCACTTTTTCATGGGGTGCAGTCCTTCAGGCACAGGTTGTTCCAGCATGGATCCCCCACTGGGTCACAAGTCCTGCCAGGAAAACCTGCTCCAGCATGGGCTCCTGTCTAGGAGTCCACAGGTCCCTTCCAGGACCCTGTTCCAGCACAGGCCTCTCAAGGAATCACAGCCTCCTTTAGGCATCCACCTGCTCTGGTGTGGGTCTCCTGCATAGGCTGCAGGTGGATCTCTGCATCCCCGTGGTCCTCCATGGGCTTCAGAGGGACAGCTGTCTCACCATGGTCTGCACCATGGGCTGCAGGGGAACCTCATCCCTCCCCTTTTCCACTGACTCTGGTGTCTGCAGTTTTTCTCATGTTCTCACTCTGCTCTTCCCTGGCTGCAATTTTCATCTGCACAATAACTTTATTTTTTGGTTTTTTAAATATGTTGTCCCAGAGATGTTCCTGTCATTCCTGATGGGCTTGGACTTGGCCAGTGGCAGGTCCATCTTGGAGCCAGCTGGCATTGGCTATACTGGACATGAGGGAAGCTTCTGGCAGCTCCTCACAGAATCCGCCCACACAAACCCAATACAGCGTGCTTCTCCACACTCAGTAGCATTCTTCATACCTGAGAAACATGATTACCAGTGCACATTTAGTTGTCTTCATAAATCAGACGATAATTATAGTAAATGGCTTCCCTTTAAAAAATAGACTTTTCATGCTTTAAAGTTTAGATCACAGATGTTTTAGTATCAAGAACAGAATATCCTCTTTCATCTTACTTAAGGAAAAGTAAACATTCAGTAGAAGCATCCCCTCACTCATTCATCTTTGCAAGTGCCTTATACAATAACTTCTCCAAAACCCTCTTGTAGTAAATTCAAAACCATTTGTAATGAAGAAATAAAATGTGGTAGAAGCCTCTTACAAATGAAAGAAAGTCAAAGTTGAGTACCTGATCCCTAACCATGGAATGAACATTTTTATCTTTCTGTCACATTTATTGATAAGCTCACAGTTCAGATGATCTTTACTCCACAGTGGGTGAATCTTTACAGTGGAGCACAGTGACTCCACTTCAGCCACATATGCCACTAAGACGTAAAACTCTACAGGTAGATTTTTGAATTTCACATTGAGTTTACATGGATACGTTCATGCAGTATTGTAGCTTTACTGGCCTTTCTACTCTTGTCCCAGATCAGTTTCACCCTCAGAACTACACTGATACATGCATGAACACAAACATATAACACAGGTTTTTGAGCCCACTCCATTTCCCCCCCTCAATCTTTCCCCCTTTAAAAGTAAGTAGCTATAATACAGAAAGACTTCAGGAAGTTTGCATATTATTGGAGAGTTCTATTTTACAGAACAAATCAATCCATGACACAGTTTGGCATTAAATTGCCTTAAAGAAAGTACAAGGCACTAGAAGTCTTCTAATTTTAAAATAAATTTAAATAATAACCCTGACTCTGAACAATTGCTAGAGACATACTTGAATGATGCACCATAAAGCAAGCTTGCTACTTGTTTCTTAAAATGTTTACTACCTCTTCTGCGAGAATTCTCAGAGCTTTCATTAACAACTGAACTATTAAACATAGGAGAGAGATGACGGAAGCAAAAAACCCCAAAACCTCAAGTCTGTCTATCTGTTATTTTCAGGGAGCTATCCCAGGATCCCACATGAGATCACAGCCAACACTGTGCACAGTTAGAGTGGCACTGAGCCACAACTAATAAACCATGCTGAGAGGGAAAGCATGTTGGCTTCTACTCAGCACCATGCTGAAGACATCTCTGTTGTAAGCAGCCAGCTCAGAGTACAGAGTACTTGCTTGTCCTTATTTATTCAAAGATATTAACAAGGCAATATGTAAATTATACAAGTTAAAAAATTTAAATATAAAATGCACAAAATATGTTGCCTGTTATAACAGTGTAATTAGAAACAGCATGCTGTTCAATGAGAAGGATTTAAATGAACTGTTGCTAGTAGCAAATATGACTCATTTATACCAGTTTATACCATTTATACCAGTTTCATATAAAATCTGTTCAGGAGCTACTTGACAAGTTTTCAGTGAATCTTTTTCAGCAAAACATGTAATTCAATTAAAATGAAAAAGTTATCCATCATAAGATTTTATCAAAGTTCCCCAGTAAAGTGTTTTATGAACACTTTGACCAGAAATCAAGTACTATGTTTTTTTGGTTTTGCTAGTTTAATTTCATGTTCAACATTTCACTCATTACTGGTCAAGTACAAAATATTAATTGCTTAGTTCATCTGCTTTTCTCTTCCTCATGGGCTTAGGGCTTGCTTATGTCTTCTCAGTATTTTCAGCCCCACTCAATCCCACTGGCATATTAAATTTAACACTTCAGTTATCTATTCAGTACTTTTCCCCCTTAATCTACAGCCCCCAACCTACTCCACTATTAGATTTTTATATTAATAGCAGTTGTAAGGGAAAAATTTGTCCTATTCCTTGACATAACTCTCCTTTTACAAACTAATCAACAGTATCGGACAGAGAAAGTTTTATTTTCTACTGCTTGAAAACATGAACTATAGCTATGAAACTGAGTGTTTAGAAAGGTTCTTGATTATTAGATTCTGATCAGAATGACTAATTTTTAGCATTTTCCCCAAGATCATTCTCTCCCCTCTGCCCAGCACAAAACCCTTCAAACTTTAATCTTCCTTTTCGCAAGGCTGAGGAGCATACAGTACGACCCTTTCCTCCAATGACTTCAAGATTTTTCTCCTGTAGCTACCTATTGCAGGAGATGGCTTATTTTATCCCATAAGATTGTTACAAGAGCACCCTCAAAAGAAGGAAAAGAGGTTGACCCGTTGCTGAGCTGAACACAGGAACAACACAGGCTAATGATCAAGAACTTCAGCTTGTATTTTCTCCCACATGTTTTAAAATGAAGCAGCTATAAAATCTGAATAGTGCAAGTATATATGAATGCATTATTTAATCATTCAGTCCTGTTCTAGAGTAATAGAATGTCAAAGGTTTTCTGATAAAGTCTTTTCTCAAGAGCAGCTTTTGCTGAGAGAGAAAGGACACATACCAGCATACTGTCCAACTTTGCTGAAGGAAGGGTCATCACTTCTAGAAGCACTCAAATGTGTACAAACCTCCTTGCCAGAAAGCTGTCAGTAGTTTGATCTTTCAGATTACTCAATATTCCTTAAGATTGGCTTAAGAAACTACAGATGCCTACTTTGTTGTAGGTATACTTGGAGTCGTAGTTCTTGTCCAAATACATTGTTTCAAAATTTGCCCTTAATGAGTCTGATTAATGATTACCAAATTTCACTGATCTTTTTTCTCCACTGATGATTCTAACATAAGACTTCTGTAAACTGGCTGGAATAGCATTACAGAGGGCGGGGCAACACAAAAGCTTGCCATTAGGGTAGGTAATCTAGATAATTTAAGTTCTGTTAAATATACTCAGCTAGTGTTCTGCCTTGTACAGAAGAACAAAAATAATACAAAGAAACCACCACTTCATATACCAACGTAGCACCAAAAATTCATGGCCATGAGAAGGCTCTCTATATGTAGACTTCAGTCTCAAATGAAGAGGAATACTGAGGCAGAGACAGACAGAAAGAAAAGATGTGAAGAATAAAGATGAGTCCGATAAAATAAGGAACTCTCCATTAATAAGGATGGGCAGCTCTCATCTGCCTGTTTTTCCACCTAACCTGAGGTTTAGGTCAGAGACAGTTCTAACTCATCTGAAGTTAAAGAGTATTAAGATCTTGTTAAAAATGGAAGCACAGATCAGCTCTTTGCTGGGGAATGAAAGTGATTGCAATCTTCAGCTAAGATGCCACTGAAACAAATTTTAAGAGTACTCATTGCGGCATTATATAAATAAAAAGAAAACAAGCATTTCTAAGTACTGCTAGCTTGCTATCTTTGTCACAGATTACTGATATCTCTTGATAGTAAGTCAGTGTATTAAGATGTGCAAAAATATCCAAGTAATGTAAGAATACTATCTGACTTTTTAATATAGTTTGTGTATATACATCCTGTAGTCACATCAGTGTTCATGTAATGTTTGCTTCCTCATTATACACAAGGAAAATAATAGTATCAAATCAAAGATGATAAAACCAGCGGCTGAGAAAAAGGGATTTCAATCCAAAACCAACTGAACTCCTATCAGAGGCCTTGAGCATGATAAGCATTCACAAGTTCTAAAGGAACCATAAACAAACCCTGTTGTTTAGCACAAACAATAAACTGGCTAAAGATATTAAACAGCTTGAGATTGCAAGAATTACAGTGCTGGCTGGAGAATGTGCAGGAGACAGAACAAGAGGAACTCTTGAAGGAAGACAGAGGGAAAAAATCCCCCACCTTCCTAAGTGCAGAATTCACTGCTCTTACTGGGATTTCTGAACCAAGCCTTGAGCTGATAATGTCTTTTTCTACTAGATTGAGAAAAACTTGGAGGTGTTTTTGTTTCACATATATATCTTCACAATGTTCTGCTCAGCCATGCAGACAGAAGCAGATACACTTCTCACTGCATCTTAGACACCAGCAAAAAGGGGACAAATTTTCTCAGTTTTAACTTCTTTAAAACACACTTCCCAAAATTCTTTCACAATAAGAAACTGAATTATTTGTATAAATGTGAAATATTAAATATAAAACATAAAATTGTTCTGAAATCTCCAAATCTTTACTGCCTCTTCTATTACTAACGTCTATGTAAGCATTAGCAAATAATGAAGTACACATAAATACTCCAATTTGAACCTAAATATTACCTTTAATTCTTGCTCAGATTTTGGTCACAAATTCACTCATTGAGGATGTATTCTTATGGTTAGCTTTTAAAAAAACCATACAGAGCATACTGTTAAAATAAGAACCAGTCTGTCAAGCATGCTGCTTCACCCCCTCACACACAGAATGGTCCTTGAAAAGCTATCTGCTTAAGGCTCATGGCAGGCAGCATTCCATAAGTCAGGAAGGAGCCGTAAAAAAAAAAAAAAAAAGAAATTAAAATTTAACTTTGCATTTTCTGGCAAATTCCTGATTTCAGAAGGGATTCAATGCTAAAAAGTTTCTGAAAAAAATGCATTTTAAAGTAAATTGCACACAAAGAATACTATCTTAATACAGGACAATTACCTTTCTTATAAACTTGAAATACTTTATTGTAATTATAAAGCCAGTTTTGAAAGTAAAGATTCTGAGGACTGTTTAGATGGATTTTGGGTAAGGGTATTTATTGTAGGTTGGTGGAAAGCAAATTTTGCAATTGCTTATACACACAAAGCCAAGATGATTGACCTGTAGATAGGGAGGACTGGATGAGCATCATCCCACATGGGATGAGCATTTTTGTTGCTTATTCTGTGAAAACAGATCTTAGAATTTTAATGTTTCAAGATTATTGAAAACTGAGATCTTTTTCTTTTCTTAATGGTTCACACTCTACAACAGAAACCTGAAACCCAGTAGGATGACACTACCGAAGGCTCTGGTTCTCCCCCAGAATTCATGCAGGTCTAGATGTATGAAAGTGTTCTGGTGAGTTGAATTACAACTTGTTCAAATCTTGTTCCCTAATTCTCACAGCACTGCAAATGCTGTAGAGTAGGCACAATACAGAGTTTCCTGAACAAAATGCAGACAATATGGGTACAGCTAGAGCTCCAGGCACAAAACAGACACAACAGCTGCTCTGGTACCACACACTGCTTCTCGGTCCTGAATCCTGCAGCCATCCCAGAACTACAATGGAAATTTCTCTCAGTCACATTGCCCTGCATTCTCTATGGAAATGAAAACAAAATTACATATTAATGTATTTGCTGTATTATTCACAATCTACATAGTGAATGACCTTCCAGGCTCTGTTAGAATGCTGGGAATGCTTAGGGAATAAACAGATGACATAGAATACGATTTGTTTCCTGTTACACACTCACTACCTCTTGACATACTCAGTTCGGGAGCTCTGCTTACCTAGATGCTGCATGCAGGTCATCAGCTTTAACAGCCATTGCAGATCCATCAGTCTAATGCCTTTTTTGTATCTATCATTTATACTCCAGTCTCCCATATGATGTTACATCAATTATGAAATACTCAGTTCTGCTACACTTGAACAAGTATGTGTGGGAATAGACCTACAATACAAAGAGTGGAACAGATCCTGCAGGAGCTGGGCCACTGAAGATAAAGAAACCAGTGAAAGCATTTTGTAAAACTGTATTGTAATATGTTTATTGCTGTGTTAACCTTTTTCCCAGGCTCTTGGAAAGCCACCTTCCCCTTCTCCCAGGTCCTTAAACCACCTCCCCTTTTCCCCAGGCCCATGGGAGACACCTCTCACCTTCCTAATTAGTATTCAAGCCCCCTTCAGGCTGTGTTCTGATTGGTTTCCCTTGTATCCCTCCCCTTTACCCTGGCCATGAGGTCTATAAATGACCTATCCAGGTGAATAAACTCCTCCTTCTGCTTCCTGTTCCCAGTGTGTATGTGTCCTCCTTACTGAGACCTGGGGAGGACCCTGTGGCCAGCCACCTGGCCACGTGCAGAGGGACAGGGAAGGGGAGAGCGTGCCCCATCCAGCCGTGTTAAGTATGTACTTTAATTAATTTTAAACCTGTTGCTCAATTCTTTTTTCTGTCACAACTTCTGATCTGTGAAAAAACAAGTGAATAATTGCCTCTGACTTTTTTTTTTGACTGCTATTCATTCTGTATACCTCCACCATACATTGTTTCTTGGTTAAAGTGAAAAATTCAAGTCTATTTAATTTCCCTTGGTGTGGAAGTTGTTCCAAATCTCTGCTTAATCTTACCATTCATACTATACTCCTATTAGAAGTTAATAGAGTAGTTAAGATGTAAGCACATCTGAGGTATATATAGTCATATAAACAGGTCTTATGTTTTGTTCTTGATATTTTAGTAAGTCCTTATCTCTTATTTTCTTTTCTGAGTATACATAAACACACTTAATACACTGCTGAGTATTAAGAGAATCTTTTCAGAGAATTATCTGAACCAATGCAGGTTAAACTAAGATCAGCACTGGACATCTCTCTCCTGTAGATATATATACTATTTTTCTTTCCAATATCTAAATGCTATGAGAAGACAGCCCCTTTAAACATCCAGAGAAGATTTGAAGACTAAAGTTAGAAAGAATGAGTTGAAGTGAAGAGTCAGGTTAGCTGAGATTTGGATGATGCTTAGAGGTGGCAAAATGGGGTCAGAAGAGGCTGATTCAGTTCTGGGAGTCACAGATCCCCAGAATGTGGAAAGCTGACAGAAACAGCAAATGCAAAGACTCCTCCAAAAGAAGCCTGAAATTAGAAGATCAAGTAAGGCATGATAAGGTCACCAAGGTATGACTAGAGTGCTATTACAAGCTGTGGTGAATTTGGTTTGGATGAGAAAACAAAATGGAAAGCCAAAGAGATGTACAACATAATCCATCAAGAAAATCCCTAGCATTACACATGAAGCTTTTTAAAGTAATTTGAACCGTGATTTTAAAAACCAGAACATTGACCAGGAAGCTGGGCTGCTATGTCATTAAATTCCAAAGCAAATGATGAGCTGTAAAATTATATTCAATCAAATGAACCCTTTACATTCTACTTCAATTTATTCTTATTAATTATTAGTGCAAATGATTACAGAAAAAAGTCTTCTGGTACTTAATTATGAGACTGTGACAGTACTTGGTTCATACTTGGTTCAGTTTTCCTACTTCTCTAAAAGTCATTTTGCGCTGATCCTGAAAATACTCAGACACACTGGATGCTTGTCTATATTCCTTTCAAATGCAAAAAGGAAGAAAAAAAACCCAAACCACATAATTGTAGTATTACTCATAAGTGTATTACATCTGGCTGGGATCAAGCTGACTTTCTTTGCAGCAGCTGGTATATTGCAGTATTTTGGATTTGTGATGGAACAGTGTTGATTACACACCCCAATGTTTTAACTATGGCTGAACAATGTTTGTACAGCACCGAGCTCTCCTTCTTCCCCACTCTGCCAGCCCAGCAAGAACAGCTGGGGATAGGCAAAGAGTTGGGAGGGGACACGGCCAGCACTGCTGACCCACAGTAGCCAAAGGGATGTTCCGTAGCATAACACTGTGCTCAGCAACAAATGCTCAAGGAAAGGAGGAGGAGAGGCAGTGATGTCAGTGGGTATGGTGTTTGCCTTCCCAAGCAACCCTTCTGCATGATGAGACTGGGCTTTCCAGGAACTGGCAAAATGTCTGCCTGCTGATGGGAAGTACTAAGGCTCGCTCTTGTAGTATTGGAGAATGGAATTAAGACAATTATTGGAGAATGTATTAAGACAATGGGATTGAAAAATTGCAACTGCAAAAATAAAATATTGGCATGATTTCTAGGTAATAAGCAGAATGAACGATTTTAAAATAAGAGTTTAAAACACACACAGAAACAACTTTTAATCAGTTTTGTGAAACTGTCTAGAAGGAAACTTGATGAAGATGTCTGAACCTGTGTACTATGCATTTCTTTTCAGAGATCAGGATAGCAAGCATAGTGAAACAGAGCAAAAAGGGCATAAGCTTTTCTTTAGAACCTTTAAAAATATTTTCCAGCATTTTTCTTTATTATCCTAAAAGAAAGTTTGAGTATATCTAATAAAAATAACCAACTTCAACTCTGAAAATGAAGGATCTAGTAAATTTCCATAACCAATGATGAAGTTTCTTATTTCAACAAACATCATATCCATTTATAGCTGCTAGTTCTAAAACAAGCCAGAAAAACCACGAAACATTTCTTAAGAAAGCCCCATAAGAGACTGCGTTTCACATGAATGAAATTTAAAACTTTATAATAACAAGGAGGATCCCCAGTTACAGATCCCATAAATACAGACATTCCCTAAACACTTTTAGGTGGAGGACCCTGGCTAACAACCTTCCAGCAACACATCCCTGCACCGCAGAGAAGTACAAGAACTAATTCTGAAAGTAGCACTGAAACTGAAAAGTCAGATGGAACACCCAAGATTGCAGCTGCCATGCAAACAAACAAGCCTCTCCCCTCAGCAATGCTCACCAGCACTGGGGCTGCATAGTCTCTGGTTCTAGAACAACCTTTTCACTTACTTGATTGGCTCAAAAATTTCCTAACTGCAGGCTAACACACAACATTGCAAGAGCAAAAGGAAGAATATTCCTTCCAGGAATTTGAATACTGTATGATGAAAAAAGACATGATTGTTCTGAATCTAACTATTATTGGGAGATAAAGCTGACATGGAGCTTTATAGAAGTTACAGGAGACAGCTTTGGGCCAAGAGGTAAAAACTATTAGAGCTGAAAGTTACTAAATGCTTAAGGAAGACATTTTCTTATGTTCTGCTTTGCCACTGTCTGCTGGTAAGAACTTGCCTCAGACAGCTGAAGTTGTTCCTATGGTTTTATGAGTCATTAAGCCTAAAGAGCCAAAGGACACATGCAATATTAGCAATTTTTGCTACAAACTGCCAAGGAATCTCATAGGTTGAGAAAATTCTTTACTTGAAGTGCAAGTGACGGAGAAAACATTTAGGGACTTGTTCATGTGATTGGAGATAAAAATTTTTCAGCAAATGAAATTGAAAACAACCTCTATGATACATTTAATGGAGGCTGGTTGGACTACGGAGAAGCCAAACAGGGAAACTGGCCTGAAAAAAAACCTTAGCCACTTAAATTCTTAAACATGTTTTAATTACCTTGAAGGGAGGGCAAATACAATATTTTCAGGCACAGGCAAACTTGAAGTTGAATCAGATAAAGGCTTGTCTCACTCTAACCTGCAGATCAATGAGGAACCATCAGGATAGCATGACGCCAATTCTATATATATATCAACTTTAAAAAGTGTTTATTATATTAGACTCATCATTATGAAATCCTTTAGGTAGGTGTCAGATCTTTGGAAGTTTGTTAAGTACAGCTTTTTCATTAGATGCAATGCTTAAAAATAGGCAGCACTTCTTTAATGTTCAGCATTGCTCCTCTGCAAACCAGAGTATTCTGGGCTACCAGAGACAGTACTCCAGTTGCCCTAATAAAGATCACCTGATAAAAATCATTTGATGCTTACAGATGAGTTCAGGAGACAAGAGAAGCAGGGAAGTATTTTTGTAAGCCGGGCCAATCAGGGAAAACGTGCTAACGCACAAACAACTGAGCATAAACTCCCACTAGAAGGCTGCTGCAAAACTAGGTAACAGCAGATACAATTAGAGAGAAATGTTTCCTTTCTATGCGCTATTACTGAGACCAGCCGTTTAATAGAAGAAAATGGACTGACATGCATATATTTTAACAGCAACTGAAAAACTATCAAGGCTGCACAAAAAGGAGAGGAAGAGAACTGGTATCATTATAACACTGGATTTGTAACCTTCAGCAAGACAGAACATGCTATTGATTTTCAAATGATGAGCAAAGCCCACAAAGTATAAACTACAGTAATTCTAGTTATGCTCAAAATCTGTTAAACAGGTTTCTCCACGTGAAGATAGAAACTGACATTTTACATCCACAGACTTAATGGTTTATCAAGTCTTCAAACACAGAATCACAGATGGGTCAGGTTGGAAGGGACCACAGTGGGTCATCTCAGAGCACATTGCACAGCATTGCATCCAAATAATTCTTAAGTATCTCCAGTGACGGAGACTATGACTTCTCCGGGCAATCTGTCCCAGTGCTCAGTCACCTGAACAGGAAAGAAGTTCTTCCTCATGGTCAGGTGGGACTCCCTGTGCATCCATTTCTCCCCATTGTCTCTTGTCCTATTTCTTGGCACCACCGAGAAGAGCCTAGATCCATCCCCTTGGTACCCTCCCTTCAGATACTGACAGACATTGATGAGATCCCTTCTCAGTCACCTCTTCTCAAGGCTGAACAGACCCAGCTCCCTCAGCCTTTCCCCATAAGAGATGTTCCAGATCCTTTAATCACCTTTGTCACACTCCACTGGACCCGCTCCAGGATCTCTATTGTCTCTCATGTACTGAGGAGCCCAGGACTGGACACAGCATTCCAGGTGAAGCCTCACCCAGGCTGAGTAGAGGATCAGGATCACCCCCCTCCACCTGCTGGCCATGCTCTTCCTGATGCACCCCAGGATACCACTGGCCTTCTTGGCCACAAGGACACAAGGACTGCTGGCTCATGGATGGCTTGCTGTCCATCAGGACCCCCCAGGCCCTTTTCCGCAGAGCTGTTTTCCAGCAGGTTGGCCCCCAGCCTGTACTGGTGCATGGGGTTATTATTCCCCAGGTGCAGGACCCTGCTCTTGCCATTGTTCAGTTTCAGACAGTTCTGCTCTGCTCATCTCTCCAAGCTGTCAAGGTCCTTCTGAAGGGCTGCACAGCACTCTGGGCTATTGGCCACTCCTTCCATCTTTGTGCCATCAGTGACCTTGCTGAGGAGGCATCTGCCCCCTCATCTGGAGTTATCAATAAGTAGTTTAAAGAATACTGGGCCCATTATTGAAACTTTGGAGACACTGCCAGTAGCAAGCCTCCAAATAGACCCTGTGCCACTGATTATACTCTGGGATCTGCTGTTCAGCTAGTTCTCAAACCACAATATCCACTGCTCTTCCCTCATCCAACCAGGTAGTTGTTTCAGCCTTTTTTGCGTACTCAGTAAGCTTAAAAAAAATAAAAATCAGGGCTCCTCAAGAACTCCATCACCTTCAGTCCCTAAGTAACAAATTCTAAACTAAATGTCATGCCTGTTTCCCAGAGTGTTACCTAACTCCTCCTTCTAGGGTTGCAAAACACAACAAGGCAGTGACAAAAGATTACTTCTGTCAAACTTCTATCTCTGTCATGGACAAATGAAATTCAGAGTTAATCCATGAATTTCTAACAGACCTATTAACATTCTGGTTGTCTTTGTAATACAGTTACAGAGAGGGTAAACGACATTTTCTTCTCACAGTGTTTATGGAAAAAAGCTCCGTATTACACACTTACTAGTCCTATTTCTAGTACAATGTCAAAAGTTACCTGCGCCTTTTAAATTTATGCACTCTCTTGTAATTGAAGTAAGTCTTAAGGAGACATGAAATACAGTTTAGGTGTGATGTGATTTTGCCAAGAAAGAAGATTTTCAGAATGTCTTAGATATTGTTTATATCAAATAAGCTCTGAAAATGTTTCCAAAACAAATGTGTATCAGTGATTATGTGCAGCTGCAGCTACTGAATTGCACAGAAAGATTAAAAGCATCCTCCCTTCTGTCTAGACAAGTATTTTATAAACTTTATGTCTATATACAGGCTAGAGCTGAAAGAAACATCTTATAAAGTGATGCTATGAACTAAAACTTCTGAATGTCTACACACAGAACTTCTACCTGAAGTAGGTGGGCATATACCTAACCTTGTAATGATCTGATGGTTCACTTTTCACAGGTGTGTTTAAACAGTTTACAAAAAAAATCAGTAGCAAAACACTTAGGAGGAGTTTCAGGTGATAGTCTGTTGAATTCTAACTAATCCATTTCTCTGCTAAGCACAGATTGGATACTGAGGGTGGAAAAGGAGAGGAAGAAGGAGAACAGCATTCAATCTGCTCACAAACAAGGGGCCAAATGAACTGATCAATATTTTTATCTTTCCTTGGGCACAAGCTTAAGAAATTTTGCTTTGCTGCAGAACCTCAAAGATTTCCTGAAAAAAGCAGGACTTGGCTAGCATCTTAAGCTAGCATTTTACCTCAGCTGAATAGTCTGAACAACATCTGCACCATGATTTAAGTACCACCAGCCTAGTTCCTCCAATTACCACTGCTGTCTGCAGCTCTGCTGTTAGTACAATTCATGGAAAAACACTTATAGCCTTTTCATGTAGATTAATCTTCTCTGTAGAATGCAATATTTTTTATGTGTTACTGGAATGATAGCCAGGCCTGAAGTGGGAACCTCATCTAAACCAAAAAATGGGATTTGAATATTCATAGCCACATTAAGTTACCTTTATAGGAATACAAGTAAGTTCCATCTGGTTTTTGGTCATATTAATTACATGGATACCAAACCAGAATGCACGCACATTTGTAGACGAAAAGTAAAAATCAAAAAAGGAGAGAAGGGGAAAAAAAGTTTTGCCCTTTCAGCTCTCTACACTTAGACAGAATCCAATACATAGACTGTAATCTGCAGCGCTCTCCCTGACACTCTTACATTCCAGTTTCTTCACCACAGTGACATTTAGAGTTTTATGCAACTATCCAGTCAATCTTGTCTGCTGTAAATCAAACCAATTCTTTCTCATCAGGCAAAAAGAACAAACCCCTTAATAATCTTTTATACACTTCCTCTCTTCTGCCACTGTTTTTAAAATTATTTAACACCTGTCAGGCATTGGACTTTCTAACTGCCTTCTCCTCTTGTTGTCCTCCTATACACCTTGGATCCCTAGTTTTGTGTCCCAGCCTGGACACTGTATGTCACAGACACATCACTGGGCTCTGGGCAACCCGACATAGCTGAAGACATCCCTCCTCACTGCAGGAGGGTTGGACTAGAGGACCTTTAAAGGACCTTTCCAACACAAACTATTCTATGATTTGCTGAAATGAATAAAGAACAGCACGTAACTCTCAAACCAGCTTTACAGTCGAACCTCCAATCAACATTTCGCAAAAATTAAACTTTACTGTCATTAAAATTAAATTTCATTCTGTGGTTATTAAAGTTGTTGCGTATTTCCTTCTCCCACTGTAACTCCTCAGTTCAGGTTTATTTCATGTGCCTGGGTGTTTTTTTTTCCTTAAGCAGCATTTCTATTTTTACTGACAGAGTAAAACACAAGTATAGATGCTCAAACTTCTGATTTGAGCAGTAGAGCTTTTATTAGTAACGATGAGAGAAGTGAAAGCAGATCAAGTTTACAGACAGCTCCATCTGGGAAATCAGTTGGGGAAAAAAGACTACTCTCACAATTAGGCATACTTTATATAAATCAGACATTAACCAAACACCCTCCAAAGCCGTCCAATTTATAGAGTTTCATTTCAATGTAAAGACATACTTTCAGCCCTCCAAAAGAAAGCCTTGTGCAGTAACAAAGTTATCTGTGACAGAGCCAAGAGTGGCAAACAAGGAGGAACAGAGCAATTTGCAAAGCAAGCATGAAATTTTTTAATGTAAATCCAATGTTGTACCTGATAACAGATTACAAAGAGGCATTTCATCTATAGTCAGCACAAACAAGCACCAAAGAAAGCCTAAACCGTAAACGTTAAACTGGTAAGAAGATGAATCAAATGTTATTTTGCTATTTCAAGTATTATTACAGGTGACAATCTTCACCGAATATGCTCAGTTGGAAGGGACCCACAAGGATCATCAAGTCCAACCCTTAGCCCTGCACTGGACCAACCCCAAGAGTCACACCATTTGCCTGAGTATCATCCAAATGCTCCTTGAACTGTCAGGCTTGGTGCTGTGACCACTGTCCTGGGGAGCCTGTTCCAGTGCCCAACCACCCTCTGGGGGAAGAACCTCTTCCTAATATCCAACCTAAGCCTCCCCTGACACAACTTCAGGCCATTCCCTCAAGTTCTGTCACTGGTCACCACAGAGAAGAGATCAGTGTCTGCCCTCCCTTTTCCCCTCACAAAGAAGTTGTAACTGCAATGAGGTCTCCCCTCAGTCTCCTCTTCTCCAGGCTGAACACACAAAGCAACCTCAGCCGCTCCTCATACATTTCCCCTCAAGGCCCTTCACCTCCTTTGGACACTCTCTAATAGCTTAATGTCTTTCTGATATTGCAGTGCCCAAAACTGCCCACAATATTCCAGGTGAGGCTGCCCCAGGGCAAAGCAGAGCGGGACAATCTCCTCCCTCGACCGGCTGGCGATGCTTTCCCTGATGCCCCCCTGGACAGGGCTGGCCCTCCTGGCTGACTCACATTCAACTTGCCATTGACCAGGATCCCCAGGTCTGGGGCACTGCTTTCCATTGTCTCATTCTCCAGTCTGTGTGAACATCCAGGGTTGTGCCACTCCAGGTGCAGGATCCAGCACTTTCCCTTGCTGAACTTCCTATGGCTGGGGATTGCCCAGCCCTCTAATTTGTTGAGCTCTGTCTGCACGGTCTCCCTGCCTTTGAGGAAGTCAGCAGCTCCTTATAGTTTTGTGTCATCTGCAAACTTGCTGAGTATCCATTCCAGTCCTGTGTCCAAGTCATTTATGAAGAGCACAGGACCCAAGATGGAGCTCTGTGGAACCCCATTAGTGAGAGGTGACCTGTCCGATGTGACCCCATTCGCTATTACGCTCTGTGCTCGACCCACAAGCTAACTGCTCATCCACCACATGCTGTGTTTACCCAGCTGTGCTCAACATTTTGTCCAGAAGGATCTTGTGAGAGACATGAGGGACAGTATTGAGAGCTTTACTGAAATCCAAAAATGTTACATGAACTGGCTTCCCTTGATCAGCTAGGTGGGTTACCTTGTCATAAAAGGAAATCAGGGTTGGATAATCAGGACTTTCCTCTCAGGAAGCCGTACTTGGTCTGACAGATGACAGCCTTGTGTTTCCGGTGTTTTTTAATACCTCCCAAAAAAATCTTCTCCATAACTTTACCAGGCACTGAAGTGAGACTGACAGGCCTGTAGTTTCCAGGGTCCTCCTTCTTGCCCCTCTTAAAAACTGGGACAATGTTTGCCAGCTTCCACTTAGCTGGGACTTCTCTGGATTCCCAAGATGGTTCAAAAATCATTGAAAGGGGTTTTGCGATGACATCAACCAGCTCTTTGAGGATTCTGGAATGAATCCCATCAGGCCCCATGAATTTGTAGAGATCCAACTGGAGCAGCAGATCCCACACAAGTTCAGGATCTACTGGGAGTTGATCATTCTCACAGTCCTGGTCCTCCAGCTCAGGGCACTGAAATCTCCTTTGTCCATCATCCATGTAGAAGACAGAGGCAAAGAAAGCATTAAACACCTCTGTCTTGTCTCTGCCCCTGTTTTTTAGGTGACCATCCTCATTCTGGAACAGGGTGATGATATATCTATGCTGTCCGTTGCCATTAATGGAAAAACCTCTTTTGACTGTCCCTCACGTTTCTGGCAGCTTCAACTCCAGCTTCACATTTGGCCACACGAATTTTCTCCCTACAGCAACAAGCAGCATCCCTGTATCCTTCCTATGTCACTTGACAAATAGTCTCAACACTTTTAATTAAACTTTATTCTTATTTCAGAAAAGGCTAAAACATCTCTTTAGCTGGTACTCTCATGCTTCATCCCCCTGCTGTCCTTTGCAAAACAAAGAATTCCAATCCCATGGGATCTTCAGAATCACCTACAAAAGGCTAGGCTGAACAATATAGCCTTAAGTTGTTTCTTCATTTTGGAGATTCACTATTATATATTTTGCAAGAACTCTGAAGAGGTGCTCACTCATGAAACTGCAAAAATATCAGTTTGGAAAGACAAACAAGTCTATACACTCCTATCATTAGGCAGAAAGAAGGAGATTTCCTGCACTATAATCTGCCACACAACAAAGTACCATAAGCAGTCCTTGAAACTTAAGAGATGTATTGAGACTTTATTCAGTCTTTCAAAGTGACAAAAATGGCTATATTGCAGTCACTTAAACTTCTTTTCTGGTGCTACAAGCACCAGAAATCAATTTCCTTGGAATTTTACAATAATTTATTACAATATTTGTCATGTAGGTTACAGTCAAGAAAGAAAACAAAACCAGAAGATTTCATCGTTTTTGGTAAAAAGTAAGGAAAATGATCATTCTACAACAAAGACAATTCAGCTTTTCTGAAAGTAAACTCAAGAGGTGCAAACCCAAAACTATATGTAGCACATAAGCACCTCCAAAACATATACTATTCTGAACACACACACACAAAAAAGCACCAAAAAACCCAAAACAAAACAACTTCCAAAACAACAAAACAAACAAACAACAAAAAGCCAAACAAAAAAAAACCCCAAACACAACAATGGAAATCTCACACTGTCAAGAGACAAATTTTCATTGAAAATTAGGACCTTTGCACAACACTTAGACAGTAATTGTTAAAAATTTACCTACTGCATTCCTTCTGTGCATCTCACAACAAATATACTTGTCCCCTGTACCTCTATAATTTCAGATGTATAAACCATCAATTACATACATTGTACCAAAATTTTCCAAGAAATGCATGTATATCATTTACCTGTAGCAACATGACACTATAAATTCTCTATCTGCTTCATTACTAAAAATCCCCTGTAGCTGAAAGAAGATATCAAATACACCTTATTTTCCACTACTTCTCAACCAATACAGAAAAGTCTGTCAGTATCAAATCCCATCACATTAGAACCCACTGTAGTATCCTTCATGTTAAAAACAGGTGATTTTTTTCCCCTCTTTCCCTTCCCTTATAATAAGTGGTACACTTACACACTAGTAAGAACATTTTCACCTAGTGCTAAAGCTAACTGAACAGAAAAAAATTACAAAAAAAAACCCCAAACAAAAACCTACACAATCAAGCAAAAAACCAAACCACAAAGAAGGTTTGATCCAATTTCAACTCCGGCTCAGTGCTCACAAGATTGAGTTTTATTTCAGAGAAACACTGAGATAAAGACCAGTACTCTTGCCATGAAGCAAAATTTAGATCATCTGCTCGTATACTTGAATTAAAACAGGTAACAAAGGAAGAAATATCAGCTTTATGAAATCAAAGACAACAGATTCTTCATGTTAAGATAACTGACAATAACATAATTATCCCTAATTTCTTAATTTATATGAAGTTCCTCCTTAAAAAGGAGGGGCAACAATATGCATACAAATCCTCCATAGTAATACCAGCATGCACCATCTGTTACCTCTGATGACTCTTGCACCCTTTACCATATGTGGTATCTGGATGTTAGTTCATGAACAGAATTACATTAAAAACAAGGTGGTATTAATAATATTTAAGACTAAAAATTTGGCAAGCATATTACCACTAAAGCACTACTTCATCATACTACTTCTTTATATAATTACAAAACTACTCACGAGGATATCAGGAAGAAGCTTTTCTTTGCTTAGCAATAAGAGCCAGATACTCACAAAGAAGGGTCTTGGACCAGATCTTTAAGGTTTATCCCACTACGATCCTCGGCAAGGTTCCTGAAGCAACTGTCACTCACTAAAAAAAACAGAAATAAAATTAAAACAAAAAACCCTAAAAAACAAGGGGAAAAGGTGGAAATTTAAGAACAGAACACAGTTCTGATTAATTAAAATCACTTTTTAGTGTTGTATGGAATTTGAATATCAAGTCTGATTTTCTCTGAGGTTTCACCTAATTCAAAGAAGGTGATGAACACTGTATCACAGCTCATGCAGAAACAGTCCCAGCTGGTGTGCTTACTGCTTGTCCACCTGTGGCTACAGAAGTCTCAAACACAAATGGTGGGTGAGCAGGTACACACAGAGGTCCACACACTTAACAACAGTCTTTAATCATGCACTGGTCAATACACTTTACCCAATCAGAAATGATAAGAGCACTTAAGTACATGGTTGTTCATGACTTAGCAAAACCACTGAATATAAGCAATAACCAAAACAAGAAATTAAAAGTTTATCCAAACAACTTTTAATTAACTCATAAAATGTACGCAAATCAGCATAAATTATCAGTCACCGTGATAGATTACAGTAAATTTCACACAAGTTTAAAAGAGTATTTAGTGTGTTTTCGTTTTCTTCACTACTAAAAAAGAAAATTTGTTCTCCTGGCTAAGTCTCTCAGCAAATGTCCCCTAGTCCTACAGGCCATCTCATCTCTCTTAAATAACACCATCATCAATTTGAGAGGTGGAGAAAGAGTAGTGGCACAAATACTTTAAAAAAACCCTAACATCAGTTCAAAGGAATTACAATGTATCCGACTACAACAAACTTTCTGAAGGACACTGGGCTTATGATATGGAAAAATCAGTATAAGGATCAATTTGCCATAACTAGCAAGGTAGTCAGATACACCAGAAGGGAGTTTATAAAGAAATGCATTATTGCTCATCTTTCAACACAGAACACAGCCTCACATCTGGTGAAAAGCCATGTGTTTAAATTCATCTGCAGAAGAAAGCGTTCCTACTTCTTTCTCTTTAAATGCGGAATACTCTCTTTAATTTACATCTATAAGTATTCACATGCATCACCAGCATTGAGAAAATGCAAATCATTCCCAAAATATATTGTTTTCACAGATTACAACACATACAGTGACAGACCTACCTAACACACTATGAAACTGTAAAGTGCTTCTACTAGTACCCCTCATTGCCAATGCATCTCACAAGCTTGAAGCCTGTTAAGTCTGCTGGGAAAGACAAGTACAGGAAGAAGGTGTCCCAAAAGAGGAGGCTGGGGTAGCTGATGGAACACCTACTGTCCCCGGCTCTCGGACAAAGCCTGACAGTCTATGACAGCAAGGGCAGTATTTGTCAAATATTGAAAACATTAAAAGGTTTACCTGCTTTGCACCTCAACACTGAAATAACCAGTAGATATCCTAGGCTTCTCTCATCCACTGCATCTGAAAGAATTCCCATCTAAAGTAGATATTTGTTTATATTTGCCTCTTGTCAAGTTTGGCAACAAAACAGCAAACAGAACATTTTGCCTACTGTTTTGTCATAAATCCTACACTACTGATGTATCAATGTATCTCCTAAGCAAACACAATACATCTTGAATAAAAATTATGGTCAATACTGTTTTTTCACTACTGACAAATCAAACATTTCTTAAGCATTAAATATTTAATCTAAACATGCTGCATTTCTTCTATTGTCTTCTCCAATCTCCTCATGGAAAGTAATCACAATGACATATGAAGAAAACTAGCGTGACTGTCTCAAAACTTTTTTAAAGGGAAAATGAAAATTGACAACATAAAATTATCTTATTAGTAAAAGTGGCCATTATTTGTCTGTATGTAATGCATGATGTTTAAAAAATATAACGCGTTTCAAATGAATGTTGAAAATGAATGCCTAGATTTGCCAAAGACAGTCTTTGTCTTGTTTGTCTCAACGTAACTATAATATTATAATACTCTTGAATTTTAAAACTGCAAACCTTTCCTCTAGCTAACAGAGCTCAGCAATACAAACCAGCTAAAAAGACTAACTCCACAGCAAATATCTAGAAACTTTAAAAAGGTATCAGCCTTGTCACCTTGGTTTTCTTCTTTGATTGTAGGAGAGTTAGAACACTGGAAAGCTGCAAATGTTTAAGCAAGCCTCTTCCTAGGTTACTGTTCTAGCCAGATTCAGAAAACACAGGTACTTCAAATAAATTTGAAAAAATTCAAACCCAGTTTTAGCAACCAAGAATTTCAAAAGTTTAGTTAATACTACCATTTAGCTATAGCTGTCAAAGAAATGACTAGCAGTCATAGCAGTGGGAAATTCCAGTGAGAGGAAACTGTTCAGTTGAACAGGCTGGAACAAGACCTGGACCTGCATACAAACATAACCATGCTCTTTCACATCCTTGCAAACTCTCACCCTAAACAAATAAAACAAATGTTCAGCAATAAATACAGGGTGCAAGCAACCGAGCAGAGCAAGTACTATATTTCTCAGGCTTAGAAAACCTTAAATCAACACTGCACATATTTTTAAAAAAATCCATACTCTGATTGAAATGCAAGCTATTTGTTTTAAACAGGAGATAGAAGGGTGAAACCCTCTGGTGATATGACAGAAATGTCAGGGTGATCAACGGTGCTTTAAGGTTGAGGGAAGAAAAGATGGAAGAAAACTTTGCATCACAGCCACAGATCATACTACACACACAATAGCTGTGCCTAACTCCTCTTTAAAGCACAACCAAAGGGTACTTTTGCATTGGCTATCTCCACAAACACAATCCCCAAAGAAGATTTTATTGTTTTGCTTCAAAATTAGTTTATTTTTTTAACTCTCCAAGAAATATAAAAGCTAGTATTTTAAGCATTGTTGAGTGCATGGTTTATGGAGAAATACAGAATTGTTAGCTGCTTCTCCCTACATGTACACCAAGTGGCTCAGCCTCTGATCTGCACTCCACCTCCCAGATGTAACTCCTTGAAGACAAGGTAAATGACATCAGAAATAGCTCCCTGAAGCACATTCAGTCCATAGAGTATTGCACATACAATGACAGTCTGTAAGGTACAAGAAATGTTTTTAAGAAACCAAATATTGGCACAAATATCACAGCCATCAACTAAACAAAACACATAGTCTGAAAAACATCAGACCAAGTGTAACACTCCAGCCCTGGAGGTTTGAGCCTCACAGGCTCGGCTAAGAGTTTTACTTTAATATTTATATATATAGGGTTCTTTAATACCCTAAGAAAATGTTGAGAAAATAAGCCAAAGACTTGTTCCAAGGAATTTCTTTATTCATTTAGGGAAGAAAATGAGGGAACTTGGCAAAGGTTCAAAGAGGGCTACACAAACCAGACAAAATGTTCCACCACAATACCAACTCAGTACATATTAATCTACAACACCCAAGTCAATATTCAACCAATTCACCACACTTAAGTCAAACCAAATCCCTCCAGCCCCGAGCCACCCAAAGCATCAAAAAAGGAGTAAGGAAAAAGAAGGAGGAGGCAGCAAGAAGCAAGCTGGAGAAAGAGGGAGGGATAGCTACCACTGAAACTTCGTGGCAGATCAGCCATCACACGTCCACATGGCAAGGTCGCAACACATGGCGCCCCATACCTCTGGTTTTATCTGCTCTGGCCTCTACGGCCAAACCCCCAGGAGGGGCCTCCAACCTACCAGCCACTCTGGGGTCCCAGGCCAGGCTGAGGGCCGTGTTCTCACTGTCCCTGCCAATCCAAGCTGGGGCAGGGGCTCCAGGAGCTGTGGGGTATTACGGTTTTCCCAGGCTGTTTGTGACTGACTGCTGCTCCAGGGCTTCCCCCTGTAGGAATCCAGGGGCCTGCCATGAGGGGTATGATGCCACCCCATTTCTGTGAGGTTCAACCCATTCCAGCCCCCTCCACACACACACAGACCCTCCCACAAGGTGGTTCTGACCCCATAATCACTGCTCTGGTGTGTAACACTAAGGAGACATCCTGAAACACCCATTAAACTGTTTGACTTCCAAGTGAGCTGTTACACGTATCAAAAGCAAACAGGATTTAGCAATAGCTCCAATTTTCCCCAACATTCGTCCTACTTTCAGCTTCTGGTTTCTATTACTGATGTTCTGTTTCTGACTCCTGTCTAGTCTTGTGCCTAGGAAGCAACAGAGGTGGGAAGCTAATAGGGGAATATAGTTCTCACCTGTCAATTACACAGCATACAAAATTCCCCACAGAAAGGTTAAAATCAGCATTCACACTCTAATGTGCAAACATCCAATTTACAACAGTTGTGAAGCCTTCCCACTTGGCATTTGTGAACTTCTAAATTTGTCCATACGATTTTTTTTCCTTTGCTTTCTTTAGCAGAGTTTTAAATGAGACCATACTGAAGAAAAATGGATTCTTAGCCTGTTTATTTCCAAAATGAGAAGTTCTTTAACTCTGAAGATAAACTAATATTTTCTTCAAGTAGAGGCAGGACATAATCTGTTGTGAAATGTACCCTTTATTAAATGTTTCTTTAAAAATGTCCTATAATTTGAAACCCATGTAGTTCTTAAAAAACTGCATGTAATCTCTTACCCCACACAGTGTATTGCATGTAAAAAATCCCCCTCTTTAGCTCAAAGCACTTCCAAATCTACAGCTGTTAACCATCATTTTAATACCATATGCTTTAGAAAAGAATGCAATAACTGCCCCCAAAAAATGAAGGAATATCTGTAGTTTGGTAAAGCAAATTAGTAATACAGTTCATGTCCCTGCCATATGTAAATATGCAATTCAAGAAACTACTACTACCTGCCAGATATTCCCCGTGGTTCCCAGAATTCAGACCTGCTTTTAGATTAGTTGTGACTACCTATTGATAAAAATCATCCTGACAATAAAAATGATACACTTGTGAAGGTAGTCACTATTAGTGATCCACTATTGGTTTGAAAATACATGGACTACTGCAACATTCAACAGTATGCACTAAAGTACAAGATACCAACTTCTTCTACCTTTGTCTTTTTGTGACAGCATCTCCTAAGTTCAGTTCTTTTTCTTAGGACCTCTTCATCTGCCTGTAGTATTTTTGAGACTTCCCACAGAAGATCACTCTTATTTAACCCTTTATCTTTTTATAGGATCATTTACGTAATTAGATTTTATAAAAGATTCATTCAGCACGTAATAAACATAAAAAATGTTTAGTACACTTGAGATGCTTCGGAAAGTACTGGTCTGGCACAGCATTGTATTCTAGCCCGGTTTGGCTTGCAATAAAACATTATTCAGAAGTCCCATTGGTGGTTCTGTTCCATGTGCTGTATGCAAACATAGCAGGGTTCAAGTATTTTGCTTTTATAGGCCCAACTTTATACACACAACAGCAAGAACATTCTTCTACCTATTGTTGACTTCATGACAAACTCTGCTAAGGAAGCTTAGGATTTAGGATATAAGAAGGTAACCTTTTTTTCTCAGACCTCAAATCATCTCTCTTTAAAAGCCTATTCTCCAACAAACACAGAATTCCTGTCCTACAGGCATACTTTACAGATGGGAAAGGAAAGAAATAGCACCAGAAGATTGATTCTCTTAATATTAAAATGATTTTAAGGTATGTTATATGTTCCATGAACAGTAACATCAGAGATAAATAGCCTGCCTTTTTCTCTGCTACTGTCATATTTTTCAAGTGAGTGCACGTCAACCAGAAAACACACATAAAACAGATGGCACATTACAGAAATTTTGTAGCACCTTCTCCAGTTCTATCAAAAAAGACAGCAAATTAAGAGCAGCACTTACACTATTTGCATATCTGCACACAAATCTCTGACGTATTTGCAGAATAAAAAGAACCAGAAGTCTGCATGCCAACTGCAAATACTTATAATTGCTGAGAAAATACATTGTCTGTGAGTAGCAGAAATAAAGCAGGCTGGCTTCCTCAGAACTTGTGATCTAAATACCATTTGCTATCCCCATGATAAATCCAGATTCCCCCTGATGCTCCCTCAAGGGAGAGCACCAAAGCTAATACAAAGCCATGCATGTGAGAGCACCAGTCAATACCAATCTGCCTTCTTCGAACTGGGGCTAATAATCTGAGTCTCCTCCTTGTCTGGCTGCTGATGCTCATTTAATTTATAAATAACTTTAAAGTCTTCTTTTTGTTACACTGTGTTTACTTTTCTATTACACTGTTATCATATTTTTCATATGTGTGTTAAACAGGTTTAACAGGGGTTCGGAACCCGACAGACCAACAGAAAAACTGAAGGATGACACTGTCTTTTGACCGTGTAGGACTTGTCCTCCCATGGCAGACAATCTAAAAACCATTTTCAGAACTGCAAGACTTTAATGCACATCAACTTAAGTTTCCTTCCCTTTTCACTTCCATTTTGAACTTCACCTTGCTAAAAGCGGCCATAAGAGTATGAAATCATAAAATGGCAACACTTTTAGTTTTAACCCACAATTATTTAACAACAGAAGTAGTTGTAGCACCTTAATAATAGTTATCAATACGTTGTGCATTATCTGTGCGAACATGTCACAGTGGAAGCTATTTTAAAACCTGAGTGAGAGCACTGTGGTGTTTACAGCACACAAACAGCACTCAAAACTTGCTTGGGTGTGAGCAGGGTCAGGTGACAGAAAATGTGCCACCCTCCAGATTCACGTATTCTGACCCCAGAGCTGGGCAAAAAATGGCAACAAAACATTTTACTTAAATGGAGCGTTAAAAGAGCTAAAATAGCTACATGAAAAAAAGTGTCTTTTATACGTATTTTACTTTAACATGTTCAAAACATCGTGATGGTGAAAATAAAACAGACAGAATACACAGTATCAGAGATGGCTAATGCTTTTCATGTAAGTCCAGATTTAAATACATTTTTTCTAAGCCCATGAGAACAAATTACACTTCAGAAATAGGCAGGGCATTCCTAAATCAGTGCTGTATCCTTTTAATTTACATAACCGCTTATTTTCTAATGCCAAAGGCGGCGTCACGAACAGCAACAGTTCCAGAAAAGTGAAAGTAGCTGAGAAGGTCCTGATCACATCACCGTTTGAGATAATTTTCCTTTTATCTTTGGCAAGTTTGTCATCAGAAATAAAAAGACTGAGATGCAACAGTTTAGAACAAGTTGTGAAATGTATCCACCAGTGGGAATTTTTATTGTAAGAGGCAATGTGAAAATGTCATACAAAACCAAAAGCTGCTTCTGCAAGCTATCAGATGAAACATTTAGATCAAAGAGAGCTCACTGTTGAGATTAACCCATGTGAAATGAAGAACAATCCAGTAACTTCAACTTAATAAAATTTATTTTCATTGGGCATTCAGAGCTAGTCATTGTATCAAGTCTAACTATAGTTTCAATTCATATATAATAATCCAATCCCAAACATAAGTTCTCAGCATACAAGAGCAGGAACACATTTATTTTATTCCAGATATACCGATTCACCAAGATCCCCTAAGTAGCCACTTTCTCATCCACCCAGTGAGAACCACCTTCTGCTTCTCCACCACACTAAAAAACACCAGTGCAATGTATTTGTGCCTATTTTCTCTGACATGTTGTAGACAAGCTGTCAACCGCACAGATTTTGAAGACAAGGCTGCAGCAATTAGTTTGACCCCCTACATATATCTGCCCCACACACCTGATGAATGTTTCTGATATCTGCTTTGTTTTTGTCATTATACTAAAGCATAGGAAAATTCTAAGTATACTCAAGACAATAAAATTTAACATCCATCTTTATGAACATTCCCTAGCAAGTTTTTCAGTATGTTTTACTGGATCTCAGACCAGAGCAAATCTTCTCTCCCTTTCCCTTCAGACAAAGTATTATGGAGTGCCAGAGCGGTACCCTCAAAGACTGCCTAAGAAGTACTACTATAAAAAACAAAATAGTCCACTGAAACTACTCCCTTCCCACAGAAGGGAAAGGTTCAGGTGACCTACTGAAAAACAGGATCATCAACCAGAAATACAAGCTAGACATGTGAAACCATCACTTTTTTTTCTAGAAAACATAGGGAAGCAGTAATGCCACTTGTAAACCAGATGTAAAGGAGGGCTATTGCAATGATAAAGAAAAATAAGACATCCCAGAGGAAGTGAAAAGAGCTTTTTTGATTAGCTTAGCCAAAAAAAAAAAAAAAAAAAAAGAATTAGATGGTTGCTGCTGCTGTGTTTATATAAATACAACAGGAAAACAAACATCAGAGGAGAAAAGATAAAGAATAGCATTGCCCAAGAAAAATAACTGAGAGGAAATCACAAGAAAGAGAGGGCAAATTTCCTAAGATTTACAGAGTTGAACCCTCACAAATAATCCTTCTGTAAGAAATGTGAGGACAAAGAAAGCACGCAGATTGGGTCTCAAGAGTTTTAAGAACAGATTAAATGACACAGAAATTGTTCTTGAAGACCTGAAGCATTCTGTACCACAGTTGCTAATGTTGTAAAATTTATGTTAGAGCTTCTCTGAATGCCATGAACTTCTAAGCCCCCCCAGGCTCTCTCACATTTTCTAACAGCAATTAAATGAGCTCTTTTTTTCTGTGTATCTATTAGAATGGTGGGTTATGCCTCTCTCAAATGATTTATCATTTAAATTTCACAGTATTTGTGAGGCCTTAGGCTACAAAATCCATACTGGGTTTTAATCTAATATTATAACAAGCTTGAACTTCAACTCAGTCACACTGTCAGTGTGATCACTGCAGTGATCAGGTGAACTTCAGAAGAAAAACATCAAGCCATTAAAGACATTGAAATCTTTGGAGATGTAGCATTAGCAATACTTCTAATTGTTTGTACCCAATGAAAAAATTAAGTTCCCTGAAGCTATGAATACTAGACACCTGGCAGAATTTTTTTCTTTGGGCTCTTGTTATTGCAGATATATAAGTTTGCATTTTGGGAGGGTTTATTATCATCAAGTATTTCCACTGAGAAGTTTCTGTTGTATCTTCTTTCACTGTAAAACCATAAAAACTTCCACAATGGGAAGAATAGAAGGCATGCATATCCAAGGGAGGGGAAGAGAAAAGTTAAAACAACAAAAAAAGCTAAGTACCTTTGAAAATTAATACCTCATTTTAGACTTGGCTGAAATTATTAGTTCTATCACAGGTTAGAACAGCTGTACTTAAAGCAGATGTCAAGAACCAATCCTCTAAAGAGCAGTCTTTACAAGGTCTTGATTTTCAGCTTTTCTTATTTCTTTAGGGAATGTCTGAGGGGTTTTTCCCATACCCCTAAAAAGATAACATTCTTATCTTTAATCTTAGTTTTCCTGATTTTATTTAGTTCAGGAAAAGAATGTGTTTAGTTTCCTAGCTAACAATGTCTGAAACAATTTATGGCATCTTGTACAGGCCCAGTTGGACAGCTTACATGGATCCTTGGTTGCAGTGTACACTAAGCAGGTCTACAATCCATCTCAGCTAGATGCAATTTTATATATGACAAAATATGCCTATGCAAGATGCTAACACATTTCATATCTTACCTGCCAGCTTGATGAAAACCCACAGGAATCACATCAACAACTATACTCCATGGATTTGACGGGTGGACTGTTTGGTGGGTAAGAAATTAGTTGGTGGTCACATCCAAAGGGTAGTGGTCAATGGCTCAGAGTCCCAGTGGATATCAGGGAAAAGTGCTTTTCCTCAGAGGTCTGTACAGGGACCAGTGCTATTTAACACCTCCATTAAAGACATCAATGAATGGATCAAGTGCACGCTCAGCAAGTTTGCAGATGACACCAAGCTGAGTGGTCTGGTTGCCACACTTGAAAGAGGGGATGCCATCCAGAGGGACCTAAACAGCTCTGGGAATCTCATGGGGTTTAATAAGACTATGTGCAAGGTGCTGTACCTCAGCTGGGGCTACCTGCAGTATCAATACAGGCTGGGGATGAAGGGATTGAGAGCAGCCCTGCTGTAAAGGACTTGGGGGTGCTGATGGGTGAGAGAGTCTGGACATGACCCGACAATGTGCACTTGCAGCCCAGAAAGCCAATTGCATCCTGGGCTGCATCCAAAGCAGCGTGGGCAGCAGGGCAAGGGAGGGAATTCTGAGTCTCTACTCTGCCCTTGTGAGACCCCACCTGGAGTGCTGCATCCAGTTCTGGGGTCCCAGCACAGGAAGGACATGGACCTGTTGGAGCAAGTCCAGAGGAGGCCACCAAGACAATTAGAGGGATGGAGTACCTCTCCTATGAAGAAAGGCTAGGGGAATTGCGTTTGTTTAGCCTGGAAAAGAGAAGGCTTTGGGGTGACCTAATTGTGGCCTTCCAGTACCTGAAGGGAGCTTACAAGAAAGATGGAAAGGGACTTTTTACAAGAGAATGTAGCAACAGGACAAGGGGGAATGGCTTTAAATTGAAAGAGGGTAAGTTTGGATTAGATATTAGGAAGAAATGCTTTACTGTGAGGGTGGTGAGGCACTTGAACAGGTTGTCCTGAGAAGTTGTGGATGCCCCATCCCTGGAAGTGTTCAAGGCCATGTTGGATGGGGCTCTTAGCAAGCTGGTCTAGTGAAAGGTGTCCCTGCCCATGGCAGGGAGACTGGACTGAGACGATCTTTAAGGTCCCTTCCAACTCAAAACCACTCTGTGATTCTATGATCCCCACAGTCATTGCATCTACGGTTTGAGAAGACGCTTTCCTTGAATTCAGATCTACAACTACACAGTACAGACTTCCAAGGAAGGACAGTATTTATTTTAGATTACAGGAAGCCACAAAGACAAGGTATGGAGCTGGAGGAGATCCAGGATCAGATCACAATGCCAGAAGTCTTACTGAGTATTCTGGGTTTGTATTCTGAGTTCAAGTGAAAGCACCTAAAGGTCATCCACAGTACTGGACCAGGGTGGTTACACAAGTCAAGATTAACAGAAATCAGGAGACAGCAGAACACTAAGCACAGTAATGAGCTTATTAATAAAACTGCAAAAATCCCAATGACAATCAAGTGCAATTCCAGTCTGAATGGAGAGTGTTATATCATATATAGCTTTAAGATTTCAAAGCCTGAAGATGTAATCACAGCAAAATAAAGACTGTTACCACATAAATCAGAAAACAAACACATACTGTTGACAAACAACTCCACTACAGTCAAGAAGTTGAAGAAAAAGACACTCCCTCCTTTATTTTTCTAGACAAAATTTGCACCTCGGTCCAGTCTGGCATATCTGTCCCCCTTTACTTTGCATGCTAATCACCTGAGACAGAAAAGTCTCCCATAAGCAATTACACAATAACCATTTATTTAGCACAGCTCCCTATGCAAAGCTCTGAACTGGGGCTTTGCAAACACCATACAGGGCTAAAAAAGGCATTATTTTATTCTGGTAGGAGAGATGATGAAAAGATGTTGAGATAAAAGTTCAGTTGTAGCTATTTACTTATTGGATAGAAGGATGTCCACGCACGCTAAGGAATCTTTAAACTATTCCCTTTCATAATTAGAAGATTAAATATTAATAGACATCAGTATGACAATAACACAAAAAAAGAATATGAGTTTAAAATAAAATTTAATAAAGATAATCCTATTACATTTCAGTTAGGGACAGTTTGGAAGGGTGAAGACCTCAAACTGAACTCTCCTTCCTTGGATTCAACATTTCTGGTTTCTCCAATACAAAGAGAGAGACCAAATACACCCAGATGAAAGTGAAAAAATAACTTGACTAAAAAGAAATGCTGGTAACAATACTGATAAAACTGGATTAAACCAACTGATGAGGAGACATTTCCCAAGCCCTGCCCACCAGACCAAACTGAGATGGTGGGCAGCCTCCCCCACCTGGACAAAGCACCCATGGCCACAGGACAGAGACAGGATGGCCATCCTTCCATGTGGTTCACCTCTACCATGCCCAGAAAACCTGACAGGAATGGTTGGAGAATCAGCACTGGCAGGAAACAGCAGAGAGCTGGGCCACAATACCAGCAGACACTTACATGGGAATGGAGTGAGGCTGCAGTGCTGGGACAGGCAGTCAGAGCAGGGCTGTGGACCCCCAAGTGACTGGAAGGACCTGCAAGACACCCACTGGATCCAGCAACAAGACTTGGTTGCTGCAATTTTGACCTTCGTTGGTCAAAGTGGAGGTTGCACTCCAGATCCATCAAGGTGGTGAGGAAAGCCCTGAAACTCAGGGTTTATATAAGCTCAAGTTCAGGTGGGAACATCTCCAGGACCTCCCCTGGGGCAGAGAGTTTTATACTGAATGATGTAATACTGTGAGCCAGGGGATACTTCCAGAGTCTTCCACACCTTCTAAGATGTTGCAGCTGTCTCTTATATCAGCACAGCTGAGGCCATTATGGCCCATCAACAAGAGATGAATACCTTCAGGCTGGGTGTGAATGTTCTCAGGGAGTTATCACAGCTGAGCCATCTGCATAAGGAAAAACAAACTACTCCACCTCACAGAGTTTGCCTCTTTCCTTGTCTTGTTTAACTCCCAGCTTGTAACCTGAGGTGTTAGATGTGCACCTTTCAGCCCCTGGCCTCGGTGGCCACTCTTCACATTGCTAGCAGAACACACTGCTGATTGAGCCATGAACACCACTAGTCCAGTCTCCTACAGCACCTGGGCAGTCACTGCAGGTGCTCAAATGTTTGAGTCGTTATTCTCTAGCAGTTCAATCTCTTTGAAAAAGGCAAAACACCAAAAAGCCAAAAAGGTATATTTGGAGAAAAGATAAAAGACAAGGTGGATACCAGAATTTTTGTTTAACCCAGGACAAGATACTCATATATCCAGTATAAATAAATACTGCTAAAATGGTAATATAGCTATTTTACTTTAACTATGTTTCCCCAGATCTCATTATGAAGTAAAGTATATCCATATGTTTATAATTTTCAATTCAGTGAATGTAAATTCTTGATAGTTTATGAGAAAATTCTTCGTGGAAGTGGGAAAAACAGTATTACTAAAAGTTCTTGCAATAATCCTTAAAAATAGGACAGTTCCTCTTTGTCCAAAACTTAAGTATTTTCTTTAGATATCTTTTTTGTACTAGTACTCTTAAGCCTCCTTAGAACTAGCACTAGTACAGAACAGACTGTTTCAAAAGAGAAAAATTCTAAGGAGCGATTTTTAACTCCATCTAGAAAAAGAAAAAAAACACCCAATAGCAGAAGTGTTCAAGAAAAACAAAGTATACTAAGATAAACCTTACAGCTTGTTTACAAAAGCAACTACCACTATATTGTTTTCTTTTTGCAATCAACTTTCCATTATCAGAAGTCAAATAAATGAGTAAAAATTCCTCCTCAGATAGCGGAGGAAAACCCCTCTGCAGACAGTTCCACCTGAGCATGCAGTGTGACACTTCCATTGACACAGCCCACTGTGTTCCCTAGGTTCCACCCAGGCTGTCACACACTGTTTCTGGGAGGTTGTGTTTGCCCAGATGCAGCACTGCTCATGGACTTCTTCAATGGGCGAGCACTCGGTTTGAACTGAAATCTGGACCACAAGGCAGAGATGGTCACACCACCACCACCAGTGTGAGAAAAAACTCTTTTATTCAATTTAGTTAAGATACAAATTTCTGTGAGATAAAGAAGTGTAGTAGAAAAAGAAAAAAATAACATTACAGCACGTGCTGGGTGCCCTGGCCACAGGGGTCCAAAAAGCACATCCGACCCCAAAATTCGTCTCTTTTTATGTGTCCCCAGGGTCCCACCTTGTTAGTATAATGAGAGGAGTGGGCCTCTTCTTCTGACTGGATTTGGCATGCCCTCCCTATGCAGGGAGACGGGGTCTCCTGGTCAAACTGACCACTTCCCTCTGCACCCAAAGGATTTGCCACATGGTGGGGGGTGGGGGGGGGGAGGGCCCTTCCATCCATATCCCTATCTATTTTCATAATTCCCTATTCCCGAACGCAAATTGTCCCTGGCACCAGTTCCAGACAGGACCTGGTACCTTATAACTCCCCCAGTATGCCTAAAGAAAATAATTCCTGAGTTAATGAACTATTTGCTTGTAATAAAACCATAGTTTTTATTCCCCACAACCAGCATGTGGATACAGCAGGACTAGCACTGTGGCAAGTATATTAAATCCTGAACAACCTTCACTGACTTTAGACACTCTAATGCCACTATATATGTAAGTTTAGGTCAGGAAACACCAAGACAGATACACCTAAGCTAACATTGCACGGTGCCAACTCCGCCACAACATAAAGACACCTTAAGTACCCGCAAGTTCTCAGAAGAAACACAGTCACATTCACACAAAGATTAACTAGTTGCACTGTTTCAGATTTCTTATGACTTCCCAGGGCTCCACAATAGCACAAACAGTGGGAAACTGTTTCTTCACTATGATCTGGAAATGTACCACAGGTCTTTTCAGAACACTGAGCTGCCATTCTGGAACTGCTAAGAGATCGGCTACATTCATCCCCGACCAACTGCGGATATCAAATCCTACAGGGAAAGTGCAGGTTCTGAAAATTAGGATTTTCAATAATGTTTACACTTACTTCACTGCTATCTCTACTGATGGCAGTGGTGAAGATTTCAGTTCCACTCAGGTGTCATGGGAGGAGAGGGTATCTCACAAGAAAGCCCCTGTTTCATAAAACAAAGAACTCTAAAAGAAACAAAGATTTACCCCTTACCCCCAATCTCTAAGACAAAGAAAATGAAAGGTTTTAAACTTTTTCCCAATGTCTTGTTTATTTTAATGTTATGCTTATAAACTGTGCCTATTCTAATAGCTCTGGAGCTGACTACTCAGTGAACTGGCTCATAGAACTGGCATTATTGACTCTTCTTCTCACTGTTCATTTGTTTCCACATGTCTGTTCCTAATGGTTATGAATAAACTTTGAAAACAGGAACCAATGCCTCTTGTCATTTCTTTCAACTGGGAGGATCCTGAAAAAGCTTTATATAGTTGGAACTGAGCCAATTATCTTAGTGAGGTGTGAAAAACTTGTAAATCAGTCTTAAAGCTAAATTTTTCCATCACTCGATCATTCAACTAATTATTAAAATTACAATCTCAAAGGGTTTCAGAGTACTACAAGTCATGCCTCATATACCACTTGAAAGATACATTTCACCAAACCTGAAATACAGAAAATAAAAGGAGGGAGGCTACAAATAAGCTAAAAAATTATGCTAGGAGTAAACTTTACAACTGTGTCCCTTTGTCTATGCTCACTCACTGAGTTTCAACATTCAGGACTATGGAGTCTTGAGTTCCAGTCCTTGATTTCAGGTCTTGATTAAAAGGTGAAAGTAGAAGCTCTCTTTCAGTTTGCTGTCCATTCCCTTTCTAAAATCTTGCTATGCTCTTAACAATCAGATATTTTAAAAAAACAATTGTAACTGGCAAATAATAAATTGCATATAAAATATTTTATTAGTTTAAAATTTGTTTACTTAAATAGCAGGTGTAAGGTAGCAAACAGAAGTGCTTTCTAGCCCTAAGCAACTCTCATCTGACATGAGCCCAGAGAGCTCTAGCCCACCGTTTTCTCATATGAACGTTCCTCCAAGTGTTTCAGCATGTTCGCTCCTAACACTCTATCTGTACTAGATTCTTTTTTGAGCTACTGTATTTTAGCCATACTCAAAATTGCATTCCTTATTAGTTACAATGAAATGAAAATTACTGATGGAGCAAGTAGCCTAAATTATTTCTCCTGTTTGTTTTAGCCACCTAAACATGATTTTTGGCACAATCTTGTTGACGACTTACTTAACCTACTTTGTCTTTCAGGGACTCACAGTAATTTCTATTTCTAAATACCTTTGCAACATGCAAATGTTGTCATCTTACTGCTGTCCCTCTTTGTTTAATGTGAATAAATACATAAATCTTTTTCTGCCCCTGTACAGACAAAAATTTGGATACTCTGGAAATAATCTTGTCACACTGATATCTGAATGCCTACTCTTAACTTTTAGTTCCCTCTCTTTGTTGATTCCAAATATTTAACTATATTTAACTCTAAGCCTACAGCAAGCAACAAAATGGGAGACACCTTTAAAGCCTATACAGCCTGTCATCTCTCATATGTTTGCTTATCTGGGCAATGAATCAAATCAATCAATCAGCTGTCAGGATCGTACTAAGCCACTCTGGCATTTGTAGGAGAATGACACCCGTATGAACACTTTCTTCTCTTCATTTAAATTTCTTGCAGCTCAAAAGAAACCCAGCAGCTGCCACATTTGTAACATGGCAACACAGAGCATCCTGCCAAGGGTTCTCCCTCACTACCTTCTGCACCCAGCCAAGGCAACAGTCCTGGGAAGGAGACAAACAGACAGCAGAATACCAAGAGGTTCCTCTTGACAAAGCCCACAGAAACAATACGCCCTGCCAATCACAGACCCCTCCTGCCTGACTCACTGGGTTTGTTGTCTCTGCCTGCCGGCATCCTATGGCACTTGGCAGTACAGGCTCTAATACAGTCTCAGGTTATGTGTATGTGTGGCTGTCTTGGTGAGGAAGGCTGAACAGGTTATGATCCATTTCTTACCACCTCTTACAGCCCTAGTAAGAATAACATGTTCTTGTAGGCCTTCTGAAACTCCAAGTCATATATGTATACTGGTTTTCCTTATTTGCTCTGAGTCCTCCCTGCCTGATCAACAAAGAGGAGAAGGATGACTGGAACGATAGGATTATCATTATTATTACCTTCAGTGATCCTCATGGTTTGCAAATGGCCAACAAAAATAGATGCAAATGGTATAAGTCATTGAAAAGTTTTGTGTATTTTCTATCATTATAGAATTACTTTTGTTCTTACTGAAACCTTTGAGCTACCACGTTTTAAACTAGCCATTTGAAGGTTATAAAAATGGAAATGGACATCAAGGTTAATTTAATTGGGAAAGAAGAAAACACTTCTCTGCCAAACAATTTTTTCTTTTTTTTTCCCAGTGTATTCTGAGATCTGCAATATTATTGATATTAATATTGTTCCCCCTTAATTAGGCTGTTGAGTGGATAGGAGACTGAACAGACTGCACAATTTCTTAGTGGATTCTGGAATTTCTCTCCTTGAAATCAGTAGTCATCAAAAAGAAATAAAAATGGTCTTAAATTTTATAGGTATGCATGATGCATGTTTGCCATGCAGTTTTTCTGAATTCCACTACTGATTTCCATGTATTTACAGAAGTATATTAATAAATCATAACAGATATTGAAAATGTTCCTAAGGAAAAAAAATCTTCATGTCCTAGTGATAATATCAATATAATCACATTAAACAGCAAAAGTCCACATTTGCAATTTCACCAGTTCATTGAGAAAGACCATTTTGCTCCCCCAAAGAACTGTTCCATGAATACGGAGCAGGTAAGCATCTAAACCTTTAAATGTGTCAACATTTATAATTTTCTAAAGTGCATAAAGCTATCACCATTGCTGTAAAAGAAAAAATCTGACTGCCAGACATACATACTAAACAGTGTTTTATAAATTCTTCAGTAAACATGCCTGCTTTTGCCTATAAAAATTACCTAAATGCTGCCCATCCATCTCTCTCTGTGCCCAACTCCCTTTTCTCCTTCCCTCATGTTGCCTTCTAGATACTGGTTTTTTTAATTTGATTACGAACTTCAAGTGAATTTTACAAAATTAGGGCTGTCAAAGCTTGTAAGTCATTACAGAAAATTAGACACATCAAAGATAGTATGATAGAAAGTATGGGAATTCAGTGGTTGAAGAGCGAAAAGGGAAATTAGTGCCCTACAAAGACAGGGCTCTTATCCATTCTAGTCCATCATGAGCCCAGCAGAAGTTGATCCTGCAACACAAATACAGCCTGGAATCACTGCAAACATAAGATGAATGTGGAATTACCTAATGTGTGACTCTGTGGTACCACTTTTCAGCTTGTTAATGGATTTACAATTTAATATTTGATTAATTCCTAATGAATTAATACATAGAACAATGCAAAACAATTAAGCAAAGAGAAAACACTGAAAGCCAAGAATTATTTCTATTGTTCAACATCCCATAACATGTTGGCGTAATTATGAATGTCAGTGCTGGTGTTCAACTACTTAATGTGTACATATTCAGCAATGGATTAAAAACCTCAGTATCAAAATGAGCATCATTCAAAGGGAAATTAAAATGTATTATGGATAATAAGAAAAGTTCTAAATTGAGACACAAGCAGTGCTATTTTAGGAAGTGAACAGATGGCAAGAGAAGAACAGACCTAGAAATCAAGAACAATGTAGGGACTTAGAGCAGGAGGGCTGGAATAAGGTATAAGTGGAGAGTTTGCTTTTCTTATTTTACTGCATACACTTTCTGACAAACTGAAGATACTACAAATCTACAGTAGATAAGATACAATTACAGTTCCATGTATTTTAATGACTTGCAGAGCAGTATTGGCTATTTTGTTCCTTCTCGCTGTACATACAAAAATTCATATGCAACCATTTAGAAAATCTCACTACTTTGCAAAACTTTGTATACTTTTCCTATGATGTCAGAAGTATCAGGGAAACTAAAACTAGGGTTGAACTAGGGTTCAAAATATAGTTTATTTGCTTTAAAACATTTCTATACAAATATTTGTATGACAAACTTTCAAAGAATTGGCTAAAGCCAAAACAGTGCATACAACGCTGTTAAAGAATACAAAATTTTTATCCCACTGTCAAATCTGTAATTAGAGTCCTTTAAAATTTGTAAAAGCTAGGAATATCAATTAAATGTGTAAAAAACCCCATATCTTAATAATCTCATCTTACATTTCCAAGAGAAAAAGGCAGTGCTTCCTCTTCTTCCCAAATATGAGATGCATTCATGCTTTCGTACTAGTACAGGAAACTTCAATGGATTTAAAAACCCATTAATTCAAATTTGTTTTTCCTGAGGAAAGGCAACAATTGTTGTTTCGTCTCAGTTATTATTGTAACCTTAAGAATAACTTCTTTGTTCATATTTGTCAAATCAAAACATGAAGTATTTCAACAGTTGTATTAGAATGAAGTTCTTATACAAAACCAGTAGGTCTTGGCTTCAGAGACCAGTTGGCTGGTTTATTTCTTCAGCCTTTTACGGTCCTTCTGGATGACAGCATGACCCTCTTACGTATCTGCCACTCGTCCCAGTTTTGTGCCATCTGCAAATCTGCTGCCAAGATCCAGATTATTAATGAAGATGTTAAACAGGTCTGGCCCCAGTACCGATTCCCTGGGGTAAGCCACTAGCCTCCAACCAGACTGTGGGCCACTGCTCACTACCATCTGCAGCCAGCCTTTCAGCCAGTCATTTCCAGATATTAAGGACAGTAGTTTCTGTGTTTTTTGGGTGAGGTTATACAAATCTTCAGTTGTCTTCTTTGTTTTTTAAAAACAAGAATAGAAACAAGCAAAAGAAAATGGCTGTTGCCAAAAAAAAAAAAAAAAAGAGGTTAGAGATTTATTCAAACAAATGTTTTTAAGTGACTAAATGGAAAACTGCTTCTGGCACACAGATCCAAAAACACTAATCCTAATCTATGATTCATGATCAGTAAATAATAAAACTAACTGATAGTCTGGAGAAGAGACAATCAAAGCTCTGTGTGAGGCAGAAGGAGGTTACAAAGCCTACTTACCTTTCTGAAACATGTCTTCTGAAGCCACTGACAACCTACCGCATGTTACAAACTCCACAGAGAAGAAGGATTTTCCCTTATGACTCCAAAGGAGTCTAATCATTTAAAAAATTTGCATGTAATGACACACTAAATAAGCTAAAAGCCTGCATTTTTGCACTGATACACTGCAGTTCTAAAGCAGGGCATAAAGATTAAACTAGCTCCCTGCTGATAATTTAAAAATCAAATAGACAAGATTAACAAATGTATATGACCACCAATACAAACATGCTTACTCATACTTTGAACTGCACAGACAGAAACCAGACTTCCCCCAAAAGCCAGCCAGATCCCCTGAAGTGGTGCTATGCCTGAGTAGAGCTGACAGGTCTGCCAAGCTCAGCTCTAGAACTGAACTACACTGACACCAGCTACCTAGACTGAAGTATGGGCAAAGCTACTGAGGTGTGTCTACAAATAAAAACCTAAATATACCCCGTACAAATATTCAGAATTAGGGTGACACTAACTGGATACTTGTTTCATAACTCTAAAGTAACTTACATTTTTTTCAATACAGCAATTTTCTTATGCAACAACACATTTCTCTAAGCATTGTAGAAACAAACAGTATGTTTATCTCACCTTTGTGATTTCAGTGGCACATCCATACCTATAAAAACAACACCTCTACTTATTATCCATCTATGCATTTTCAGTTTTAAGGGTTTCATGACTATCACTCTTTGTTTTGATTTTAAGTACAGAACTGTAAGGAAAAAAACCCAACAGATTTACTTCTTCAGCACAGTTATCAGAATTACCATGGTATTGACACTTCTTGATGCTTATGGCTAGCTGATATACAGGACAAGTAGTTTAAAAGCTCTTACAGCAGGCATTGGCAGGCATTTGTGTGGGAGACAACTGTGCTCAGCGATCCCGGCTGATGCCCCTAAGCAGCAGGCAGCAGACAGCGGCTGCCAGAGGAAGCTCTCGCTGGAGAGACACCATTCTGAGACCAAACCCAACAAAATCCTGCTATTAAGCAGAGCTAAAAGAAAATGCTAAGCTGAGGAGACAGCTTCTGGCTTTTCCCATCTATTTTATGGGGGCTCCTCGGTCTCTAGGGCCAAAGGCAAGGTGATTGCAGCATGCTGTGAAGCCAGACACCCTAGGAAGCATGAAATCATTAAAACACTCATTTAGACAGGAGGAGAAAAGATGAGTAAGTACAAATTCTAAGCTAGAAAAAAACCCCATCTTTGTATAACATCTTGATTACTGTGACACCTAGTCACCTTTCAAAAATCAATTCAGTAACACGCTTTAGATTCTTCCTCTTTTGATCCATATTTTCTTTTTTCTCCCCAGACATTACGTGGCTTTAACTATTTTTTAAGACCATTGTGTTCCTTGTACTCCTCTCTCCCCCAGTCCTGCTCCATTACAAAGGAAAGAAAAAATACCTTCCAGTTAAAACAGAGAATGGGTCTCTGCTGCTCTGAGATTCTGCTTCAAGGCCTTGGATAAGCACCAGAGAAAAGCCTGTGTGCTCAAATAGGTTTTATCCTTGCAGTAGACACTCCACTGTGTCAAAGGAACAGTTACCAACCACCTACATAATCTCTAAACTTCAGGTGACAAGCTAGGTATGCTGAGCTCACTCTGTCTTGCATCTTCAAGTTGCTGAAGACTATTTTATTTGAAAACTTGTCTAGAGAATAGACTAAAAAGAATGACTTGCCCTCACAGTCTTCATTATTAAAATGCTCCGAAGCAAATTTTTTTAAGGGCTTATGTCTAACTTGCCCAGGTGTTATTAATGCAATATTGTTATTTATCTGAAAGGTAAAAATTCCACAAAAGGCACATTCCTAGTTGCCAGGACTAAGCACTTTTCTTAACAGTGTGATATGCTAATATCAATGGAGATAACCAAACAGAAATCACTAATTACAAATTCTAATACTTCCAACCTTGAATGTTTAATGAGTTCTGTATGCGGAATTCAATCAATAGCACCCCTGTTCCAGATGCAGGTGCCCAAAAGTTTTTGCTGGTGTCAGCTTTTATATCACCTTTTCTGCACTGTTTTAGCCTGACACTGGTTTTCTGTAATTGGATCCCTACCATAATGAGTTAGCTGTTTTCTTAAAATGTGAGGTAAAGAAAGAGGAGGAAAGCCGGAGACACTGAAACTGCTACAACACTGAAATAATTGTGTGACAGAATAAAACATGCCATTGTAGTTGCTTGGATATAATATGTGTGCTTCAGAAATATCTTTAGTAAATGCTTTTGTATGGCTTGAAATATTGCCTCTGTAGCATTTGAAGAGCAGAAGTAGTCACATTTTACTAGGACTTTAAATTCAACAGAGCTTTCAGAGGTGCCAAGTTATCAAGAACAGTTTAGAAAATATAAGACAGGTAACAGTTACTGCTTGCCTGGATAAATTCACAAGTAATGAATGCAGCACATCCCTCCTTAAGCTAGATGCCTACAGACAGGTCTAAGGATCACACTAAAATAAAACAAATTGGCTGAGCCCCATCACACAGTCAGTGACCTGGTAGTCTTTGTTTTTGACTAAGTTGTCAAAGTTGCAGAGAAGTTTTGTTCAAATCTGTATGAAGTTAAAGATAATATGTATACCTGGCAGACAGGGTCTAAAGTTATTGCACCTGTTCTCAGCTGTGTCTCAGCAGCAGCGAGGGAAAACTACTCAGAAGGGCCAACAAAGGCTTTTTCATCCTCTTATCAACAAATGTCTAATCCACTCCAAAATTAAAACTCAAACTACATTGCAATTGTGCAGTTGCACCAAGGTTTTCACTTAGAAAACTGTCACTGGATCTTCTCCCTGTCCTTATACCCCCTCCGAACAGATCATCCTCCTGGCCATGCCAAGACACTGTATTGGGAGCCCTGTGGAAGACACTGTGCTTGAGGATTTAGGGATCTTGAGCTGGCAATGCACACTCTGCTGGGCCTTGTAATTAGTTAAGGCTTGAGAAGGCCATATGTCAGCATGAGCAGTGCTGTAAGGGAACCTGCTGGCAAGCCCCAGGTGGTACTAGTGGATGATACGGCAGAGATGTCATGCCAGGCTCTCAGGAGAAACGACTTACACAAAATAAAAGGCACTGTAAGAAGGAAGAGTAATCTCTCCATGGACAGCCTCTGCACAGCACGCCATGGAAAAACCCACACGGGGTCCATCTGAGGCAGCATAACCAAGAGGTTCCCAATCTCTGAAGAGACATAAGATTTAATCACTATGTTCCTCTTTTTATTCCTACTTATTGTATGGCTATTTTATCATGCTGTTCATTGGCCAGTCTTTCTCAGTGAGATTCAGAAAGAATCCTACGTGACACCCCCCCTCCTCCCCGGAGCAGAATAAATGCAAAAAGTGAACAAAAAGAAAAACAGCTGTGCTACATGGCCCCCATGTCACCTGTTTCAATATTTTCATTACCTTTTTTCTTCTACTCTGAACTTGCTTTACAGTGTCTGGGGTCTCAAATTTATATACAACTATCAATACAATTTTAGATATACTATATAATCTTTATATAAGCTATACAGTTCAATATGTATACATACAGCTTAATATATCAGTGGCTGGATCCTCCTGTATTATGGAAAAATATTTTTTCAAATTCTACCAATGAATGTAATGAAGTCAGAAACAGTACTCAGTACAATCACTCAAAAATTATAAAGTATTGATTTAAATATTAACACCATAAAAATAAACATTACAATGAAACTGTTTTGCTAAAAGAGAAACTCACAATGATATTCAATCCAGGTCCAGAGTCATCATATAACCCAACAATTCACAAAGACTATACATTCTGCCAAGACATCTGAACTACGATTAATGAAAGCATAGTAACACTTCACAGCCAGAACTCTCTTTCCTCCTGTAAAGCCACATGTTGTAAACAACTACTCTCAATTTCAAATGTAAACACATGGTTGAGAGTAATCTTAAAGGTATGTTAAATCCTGAAATCAAGATGTTTATTCAATGCTCTGCAACTAATTGGAGATAATTGTTGATTAAAAACGAATTTAGTTTCCTTAACTTCAGAATGTTGATCAGAAGATCCCAAACACCTACCATTATTGCAAAAAATCTAAAATATTTGTGGAAGCAAGGAATCAGCACTTGTGTTTAATTACTACCAAAAAAAAACTTGAACACACAACAAAAGACAAATAAATTTCTGTAGAACCACAGTTGTAAAAATAAAGGACACATCCAAGAATCAGACAGGTTTTAGGATTTACAGGCTCTTCAACAATTAAGCTGCTGTGTGTTCAAACCTGACAGAAGTGAAATCTGCAACCAGAACTATGGTTACAACCTGTGTCACAAAAAGTAATGGAATACAATTTCCATGAAAATAACAAATAGTTACACATTGTATGAACTGGTAAAAGGGGGGAGGGGGGGAAGAAAACGAGAGTAAGCAAGTTTCTTGAAAAACCACCAGGAAGAAAAGATGGAGAGAGAAGAAAGGCAGAAAAACGAAGTACTAAGTGGTTAAATCAACATCAGAGGCTTTTTTTGCAGAGAAATTTCTCCCTTCTAAAGCTTCTCGTCTTAAAATAACATCAGAGCTGTTTTTCTCACTCATGTCATATATGAATGACAACACTTATAGTCTTAATTTACATGAACTACCCCTCCAAAGCCACTGGTAACTGCTGGACTTGGTGCTGTGCAATGACTCACAAACCCCAGCATCATTACAGGCTGATATTTACGAATACTCAAAAAGAGACTAAAGATTCACACAGACACACCTTCCCCAAGGCTCTAGAAATGAACAAGTCGCACCTTCGTAGTGTATTTCTCTTCTAATTTTACAGTCTTCATCTCTTACAACTTGGCAGGCAAACAGGGATAGACGTTTGCAGTCTCTCGTTTGGTTCCAGTCAGTGTACACATCCCGAGCCACACTGCTGCGTGGCCGCTCAGTCTGCTCCCACCCAGGGATGACACAACAGCTCGAGAGCATTCAGGCGCAGCCTGAAATGGTCACAACACATCATTTTTCTTAAAGCATGAATGCAATAACACAGGATTGGTTCAGAGGCAGAAGTGTAAATGTAAATTAGAATTATGGATAAATCATGAGGAAAGAAGGATTCTGACTGCATTGATAGTCATCTGGTAAAATTTGAATATAGTAGAAAGTAAGTTAGTGTGTGCAGCAATGCTAGCCAAACACTACAATAAATACTGCAGGCAAAGTCAATGTCTATTTGTTTTGAAACAGAAGAAAAAGCGTCTTCTGGGAATTCCACTCCTTCCTTGTACCCCACCTACCTATTGTCAATGGCTTCTTTTTCTGGTTCTTTCTGGCCTAAGAGAGATGTTGAAGAGGGCGAGGCAATGAGTACCTTTGGGTGCACTGCCCAGCCAGACAGTGCCAAGGCTGAGTGTGCCCCAAGGGCTGCCTGCTTCAGAGCGAGTGCCATGCCACCGCTGGTGCGCCCACGAGAGCCTGCATGGACTGCACCAGATACAGCAGAGCAGCCCAGCCGGAATCCCAGCACACACAGGGCCAGGGATGCAGCCCCTGAGCACTCAGTTATTCAAACCTGACACTCTTCAGCCTTCTTTTCTGTTTGTTAATTAAAAGTAATCACATTTCCTTGAAGTTTGAGCCCTTTCGGCTTTATGCTTTCATGTTTGTATTCATAATACTAATAACTAGAAATACTGCAACTTTACAGATCCCTGTGTAATAACACAACTCCAGACTTAGGCAGTTAGAAAAGAAAATTCCAGTATTTCAATAGTTTATTGCACTGAGTATAATACCCAACGTCCAGCCTTTGGTGTAGTAACACAACCAGAAAAGAAAATAAAATAAATCAATCCAAAATTTAATAAACTTATTATGTTCTTTTAATTGAAAATTATTCAACATCTGTTTCTAATCTTTTCATATAAGCCCCAATAATCAGGAAAGCAATTTATCAGACCCAGATACTGGTTCACATAGCATCATCTCCAAATTACCATGAAATCAGCGTCTCTACAACAAACAGAATGCAAAGAATGTATATGTGCAATTGTTTTAGCTGCACTGCAGTTTTCAGTATTTCATATGAAAATGTTTTCATTTTTTTGCCTTTAGTCTATATAGTCATACGCTTAGTAGAAAGTTTACCTCAATTTTGTCTTTGAAAACAGAAAAAAGTAAACTTCAGTTAGAACTTAAATCTTTTGACTAGTGATACTAATTCCTTACAATTAAGATTAGCAGACAAGTTATTAAGATGTAGCTTATTAAGAGTAACAGTTATTAAAGTTAATAGATACATCAGACTACCTCTGGCTATCTGATAAAAGTACTCGGACACCAAATGTTAAAACAAGTAGCCTACAAGTCAAACTAATAAAAACACAGTTACTGTTCAAAGAAAATAAATCCTTTATTCCAGATGTATTGCAAACACAGTTTAGGAAGTACATATTTCTAATACACCAATTTGAAACATTACATACCATTTTGTTTGCAATAATTTTTTCCCCCCAATTTCAGTATTTACAATACATCTTTATTATTAAAAATGGATGCTATTCCTAGCAGAGCATTTGTAAGAACTGGCACAAATTCTCCGTGGGAATGAGAGAAACCACAAGCAGTAGAGTTCGACTTACCAAATTCATACATGAACTGGAGATGAGAATTATTTCCAATCATGGCAACAGCTAACTTTATGTGCACTGTTCAGAGGTGTTAAAAAACATGCCTGCTTCTCATAACCTTGTCCATAATGATGTATCTGATGATTGCACATTTTACTTTTAAACTCAGATTTAAAGGGAAAAAAAATCATACAAAAATGACACTTTCATGCAAGAGCCTTAAAAATGTTAACAGGCAGGCAAAGATCATATCAGAATGGAAGGTCAATGCAGAAATACATCACAGCAAAAAACCTCCTCCAACATACAGGTTTTTCAGCTCCTGTTGTAGGATACTGCGAAACTGCAGGTAAATCATCAACTCTGAGAAATAGAAATATGCATTATGGGGAAAGGAAACCAAGAGCAGTAGAAGTGCAAAACATTTCTTTGTTTCAATGGCAGCAGTAGATAATTGTCACTGCAAGTCGTTTCCTCACAAGCTTATGTACAACACTGTGAATTCAAGCAACTCAGTTTCCTGAGTACTCAGTGAAACACAGTTTGTAATACACAAAATTGATTTTGATTAACACATTTTTCCAAGCTTTGACACAATTTATCTTTTTGATTTACACTAAGGTACAAACTTTTAAAAAAAAGGAGCCTATTGTGAAGTATTTACAAAAAAACTTCCGAAAAAGCAAGACATATAAATGCATTGCTGCATACATCTCTGTCTTAGCACAAAAAACTACTTCATTATACATGGCAGTGATTTTGCAAGAAATAACAAGAAGGGAAATTTTTCAGATATGTATTCCACGTCTAGAAATCATCCCAGAAGAAAGGACAGAGCTATGAGAGCTATATTAGGAAAGTAAAAGTGAGAGCTTCTTCCTGACCTTAAATTACACAATGTTCCTACAGTTTAGCAGGATTGATGGACAAAGCTCACATCTTCAGCTACTCATCTTAGTCTTCCTCTTAATTTTTACTTGCCACAGATTATTTTGTGTACACTTATTTAGCCATAGTGTGCTAGCATTTTCCAGACGTTTAAGAAGGGGTGGTCCACGTCCCAGGGCGTTCAGTCTGAAGACAGGCAGGCAGGTAGACAGAAGTCAAGAAAAGCAAAATTAAGAAGTCAGACAAAAAACAACTACATTCACTATTGGTTTCACAACAAAATTGAGCTGTAAGCTGTGAAGGTGACAAGCTGAAAGGGTGATGGCTGGAGGGGAAGAACCAGCAGATGAATTCTTCTAGATTGTGCCATGCACTGATGCTGCAGAACGAAAAGCAAAATTGAGTCTGAAAAAAGGTGACAAGCAAGCACGTAGGAAGCTTGACAAGAGAAGTGTACGCAGAAAGTGATAGTTATATATTGTTTTTCATGTTCTAGTTTAACTTCTGTCACTTCTCAGCTTTTAAGTAATTCCTTTAATAAAGCCCTAGTAGCATAATAAATCAAAATCACTTGGGCTTTGTCAACATACTCGAAACATTAGTCTCTTATATCTCACACACAAAAAAAATGGTTATTTCAACAAAAAGGCCATTCTGTTGCCTTCTTTGAGGATATCCATCAAAAAATGTGCTGGACTTAAAATGCAGTCCTTGCTGTGAGACTGGAAATCTAAATCAAATTTGTATCTTATTTTACTGCATGATCTTTTGCAAATTTAATAGGTTGAGTGATGTACAAGCACTGTTATAATTCTGCATAATGAATGACATAACACACCAGATTTTCACAAAACAACTGTCCAAGGCCCTCAGAGAACTAGCAGAAGGGAGTTGCATGAATACCAGGTTTGTGTCACAAGCATAGACTCCCTGTTTCTGTCCTTAAATTTTCCTCCTTACTTGGCAGTGAATCATGACTAAAGTCTGCTAACACTTTTTTTGTAAGTTTGCTTTTTAAAAAATTAAATATTTAGCAGTAAGATGAAGGCTCTGATCCAAAAATCTCTAAAAGCTGTTCAGATTTCCACAGTATTAAAAATGTTGTAAGAACTTTCTGCTTGGATGAATTACAGAAGATTTTATTATATGAGAGAATCACAGAATGTCTGAGGCTGGAAAAGAACTCTGGGGGTCACCTGGGCCAACCCTCTGGCCTGAGGCTGGGCCACCTAGAGCCCAGGACCATGTCCAGACTGCTTTTGACTCTTTCCAAGGACGGAGACTCCAAAACCTCCCTGGACAACCTGTACCAGTGCTCAGTTTCCCTCACAGTAAAAGTGTTTTCTGATTTTCAGAGGGAACCTCCGGTGATACAGTCTGTGCCAATCTCTGGTCCCATCACTGGGCACCAGTGAGAGGAGTCAGACTTGGACATCTTTGCACAGTTCCTTCAGGTATTTTTATACATTGAGCCTTCTCTTCTCCAGGCTATACAGTCCCAGCTCTCAACTTTTCTTCCCGTACGAGATGCTCAAGCATCTCATACTCATCTTTTTGACCCTTTTTTGCGTGTCCACGCCTCTCTTCTACTGGGGAGCCCAGAACTGAAAACGGTACACTGCTGAATAGAGGGGAAGGATGACCTCCTTCAACTTGCTGGCAATACTTTGTCCAATACAGCCCAGGTATCACTTGCCTTCTTTGTCACAAGGGTGCACTGTTGGCTTATTTCAACGTGGTGTCCACCAGGGCCTTCATGTCCTTTCTGCAAAGGTGCTTTCCAGTTGCCTGTGGTTGTTCTTTCTCACCTGCAGCACTTTGCACTTCCCCTTCTTCAACTTCATGAGGTTCCTGTGGCCTCCTTTTTCCAGTCAAGGTCCTTCTGGATGGCAGCACAACCATCCAGTGTATAAGCCACTCCTTCCAGTTTTGTGTCATCTAAAAACTTCCTGAAGGTACACTCTGCCCCATCCTCCAGATCATTAATGAAGATACTAAACAGGGCTGGACCCAGTACTGACTCCTGGGATACACTGCTAGTTATGGACCTCCAACTAGACTTTCTTGCCACTGATCACTGGCTGTTCTGTTTTCAATCCAGTCATTTAATCACAGAAGTTTCTTTCGGGTCAGGCGTTACTTCCCTTTGGTGAATCCATGCTGACTACTGCTGATGACCTGCTTGTCCTTCATATGCCTGGAAATTTCAACTAAACCCTCTTTAGAGACCCTCTTCCTGGAAGTCAATGCAGCTGGAATACTAATGTACATGATATACCTGTGTAGCTCTATCTTTGGAGCAGCTGAGTGAGGGAAACATCATACGTTGGAGTGCAGTGAACAATCCTAATGCCACGCTCTCAATTTCAAAGGTTAACATTTGACAACAGGCAGCTGGGCTGCAGTGTGTTTGCATTATAGACTTATAACCAAGATTATAAGTAAGCAGGTATGTCCATATGAAAAAAAAATCCATTTTCCAAAGGCAGTGAGCTAACATGAGCTGCTGTTAGAAAAAAGCATGTTTCTGTGTAAAAAGGAAGTTAAACTCTTTATGAAGACTTAGGTCTCTTGCTGACTGAACCTCAGCTCTCCTGTAGTGACTAATAAGACTTCTCCCTGTTTCCTGCCTTAGCTTCCCACACTCTACTACTTCCATTCTATCTATTTTCAATGTAAGCTCTTCCAGCACAGATCATGTGCCATGAAAAGTTTGTTCCTGATCTTAATTTGAGCCACTAGGTGCTGCTGCAACACAGAAAACAAATAATTACAGTGTAAACTGTCCTATAAAGTTATCTGGGATCTACACTGTATGTGACAAAACTGACCTTAGGACACTACATGAGAACTCTTACCAACGTCATCCTTTTGACATGCTGCTCCAGCAAATGAGCAGTTTCCAGCCTGGGGACTGAACTGTTTTTCTTGGACTACATGCTTTATTCATTGATCTGAATCTTTATTCACTGACTCAAAAGCCAGACATGAAAACTGAGCACAGATCAGTCTGCTTGCCATTATGCTCTTCTTCTAAGCTAAGTATATAAAGGCTGGAAATATGCCAAAGCTCACTCTCATAAGTGAAGTTTCAGGCACAGCACATAGCAAGTAATATGTTGAGTATTGCTAGTCAACGTAGAACACCAGCAGCCTGGTCGTCAGACAGGACCTCTCCTTTAGAGCTCCAGTCTCCAAGAAACCCTAGTTATCTAACTCTTCCGTAACAGAACATTTATCAGCATTACTAGCTTATCACAGCTCTGAGGACGAGGAGTCCCAGCACAAAGAATTCTTCTATTTGCATTCCCTCAGGCCTATCAGGTCTATCTATCTGGTTGTTAGTAGGTTTAAAAATCTAACAAATGGAGAATGGGCTGCTGCTATCAAAATGGTCTCTCCAAGAAATTGATCTGATTTGACAGAAATGGTATGACACTAATGTATGAGGTAGGTAATATAGTTGTAACCCTAAGACTTTGTTCCCACAGTCAATGCGAACTATTAGTTTTTAATTTCTGCTTCTCTTTTTGCCAGGAATTGCATTTCAAATAGACTATGAAATAAACCCAATGTCTTCTGTGGGATACAAACTATAGATTTTAAGTTGACTATTTCAGTGCCAGGATGAATAGTGCTGACACTTCCCAGAGGTCTTTTCTCCAAATAAAACATCCAAGAAAAGGAAAATACAGATTTCCATTCTATATTCATTTTAGAATGGCAAATAAATGTCACCACTAACTGTAAGAGCTGTTGCCCTTTCACAAATATTTCTAAAGTTCTAAGTAGTTATCTGTGACCATATAAACGGTGTAAAGAAAAAGTCCATCATAATCTAGCAGTCACCAGTGTTAAAATTCTTTCTATTGCACAATTTTGATTGAATTTCTGGAGGTCTGGAAAGAAAGAGTTTTCTAACTTCAATGTGGGTAAGAGTCTCTTAATTTCCTCCTAATATCATGGACTAAATGGATTTCTTTTTTAGAAGGGGTTACACTTTTCACTGCTGCTACCAAGAAACTCAAAATCATTCCTGAAGGAAAAGGAAAACACTAGTGGATTTTACTTTGAAACCTCTTATATCCCAGTGAAAAAGTGCACAGTCACATAATCACACTGTCAAAACCTCGGCCAGTCTCCCTGTATGAAAGGGGAGGTAGGAAAACCATTAGTAAAAGGCAGCTGACTGACTACACTCGGGTGCAGCACACAGCTTTGGGTTTGGGTGACAGCTGAAACAGAAGCACAAATACAGCCTGGGTGGAGAACGGACTGAGAGCAGCCCTGCTGAGAAGGACTTCGAGGTGTTGGTGGATAAGAAGCTTGACATGACCAGTCAGTGCACACCCAAAGCCCGGAAAGCCAACGGTGTCCTGCATCAAAAGCAGCATGGCCAGCCGGTGGGCTCTGGTGATTCAGGTGGGAGGTGAGTCGGCCTCTCTATTCTGCTCTCATGAGACCCCACCTGGAGTAGTGTGTACAGTTCTGCGACTTCCAACATAAGAAGGACATAACCTACTGGAGTGAGTCCAGAGCAGGGCCATGAAGATGATCAGCAGGCTGGAGCACCTCTCCTGTGCCACCAGGCAGAGAGCTGGGGTTGTTCAGCCTGGAGAACAGAAGACTGACAAGTCTGAAGAATCTGGTCCAAAGCTTTCTTCCCAGAACAGACAGGGAACAGTTTTTTTCAACAACGATAAATGTAGCCTGAAAAAATTAAGACTTTCTCCTGCACCCTCAGTCTGGCTCTTATGGCTGCTGAAGGACCATGCTTTCAGTGGAGATACCTACCCTGTTCTCAGGAGTCCTGACTAAATTAATTTCAACTGTCAATTGCCCTAAGCCTTCTGCATCTCATTCTCGAAACAGATTTGTCTGGCATTTGCTTACGTAGACTCCTGATCCACAGTGTATCTCTTCCAAAGGAATCCTGGAAAGCAATCTGGAAATCCTGATCCAGGAGGACCTGACTACCATGCTCAGTGTAACTGTCAACTGTCTAGTTTTGGATCTGGAGTTGGGCTTTCTCCTTCCAAAACTATGGGACAAAATGAACTGTGGTGACCTGAAGCAGTCTATTTCTCAAGACTTTAAAAAGAGGCTTACCACAACATTAATTTTTGATGTTTCTTTTTCTTACATCACACTGACAGTCTACAATTATCTCACAATCAACGCCTGCTCACTTCTCAGACTCACTCTTCTCTACCATTTTCAGCTGATAGAAGAAACTTATTGCAACATTTTTCTAGATATCAAGTACAAAAATACTGTGCATTGCAACCCCCTAACTTTTTATGTCAGTCCAGGAGGACTCACTTTTTTCTACGCAATATTTTGCCCTCTATCAGTGATGTTTTCCAGCTATTATTGTCCCAGTGACAACAGTATTATTAGGCAGAACTAGATGTATATTCTTCCAATCTCTTCTATTTTTGTCATGTTTAAAGAGTTTTCTACAAGAACAAGAGAAACCTTAGAAACACATTCAACTCATCATATAAACTCAAAGTTTTGTACTTAGCCATTATAAGACACTATAATGAAGAAATTGTGCAGGATAAGTATCAGTGGTCTAAACGCGACCAATTTAATGAAGTTCCAATGTATTATCATTACTACTCGCTTGACTGAAGATCAGTCAAATTAAATCTAGATTTCTTTTGCAGAAAAAAGAAAATTCAGATGACTTAACAAAAGAAAACCTTAGTAAAATCTACGTGTCAGTGCTGAATTTCATGCTCCTTTCTTCTGCCTCTCAATTTTGAATTATTCTTTCATTAATATTTGAATATTACTTCCCTTTAGTCAAACTAAAATGCCTACTAATTCCATCCCTAGCTAAAGGCAGGCATAAAAATTTGTTTTATAGTTGTGTGGCTATATGCCCAACCTATTTAAAATCTCTGCTACCTAAGACTGGACTATGCAGAAGAAAAGATTCTTTCTCTACTCCATTTCGAAAGAAACTCCTGAGATAAAATTCATATGCTTATACTGCAGACTGCAATCAACATTTGGGTCTTAAGTGTCTTTTTCATCATCTTCTTTATTTTTGTCTAAAATACTAAGCTTCTGAATGTGAATCAACATTACTTCAGCAGTGCAGAAGAGCTCTCCTGAATCAGAGAAGTTGCTTCCTCAGAGCATTCATTCGTCTTCTTGCCACCAACTTGCTACAAATCATGGGGCCAAGTCCCTTCCACATGTGGTGCCCAAGTCCTAAATGGCCATGCCCTTTCAACACCTGCAGTCAAGGCACGCTGGAGGAAGTCAATACGCTACTGATACAAAGAATTTAGAAAACTAGGAGGTCTCAAAGCAAACAAAACAGTATGACACTTTCAATCTCCACATCTCCATTTGCCATTTGTGAATAGGAGTAGTGCTTCCTTACATCAGAGAAGATAAATAAATAAATTCCCCTTTCAGACAAACTGATATGCTGAGATGACAAATCATAGAAAACCTGACAGCAAAACTCATTTCTTTTTATCACTGTACTCCTGGAATGGTGAAGGACGCTTATTGACCACAAAAAGTAATGACATTATAAAGAAATGCATAGCTACACATTCACAGCACTGATGAATGAAGTTCACTGTAGAATGGGGAAAATTTGATGATTACAGACTAACATGATGTTCAAGCTTAAGAAGATGGGCATTATAAATCCAGACACTTACTCAATTTGATGTGTTGAGGTTTATAATTACAAAATTTAACACAGCTTTTAAATGCATAATTAACAGCTGAATAAGGTTCCTAAATTCAGTAATACTTGGTGAAAGTGCATGCACATTAACTTTTATAGCATAATTTTTTTTTCTCTAATTAAGAAAATATACTTTGCATTATCTTTTGAGATTGCAAACACAAAGAAATTTAAAGAAGCCTTACTGGTTTTGACTAACATTCTTCTAGGTAAATATATTTCTGGCACCTACCATAATTTTACTTTTATGAATATTCCTTGAAGTATGTTCTACAGCAACACTCACTTTCATTTTGTCCTGAAAAACATTGTAATTTAATATTCAATTTCACATTATCTGTTAGTACTGTATTCTGCTTTATGAATCAATTAACATGACTTTTGGAGAGGCAGGAAAATAAGACTGGGTAGCCTTAGTACAACAAAGCCTGTCTGCAGTTCACAAAAGACAGCTTGAATGAATAGCAAGGCGGGTGGGGGGAAGACTAAATTAAAGGCATTTGCTAAACACCTCTTATCTATCCCCACATGTCTACAAATTTCTTAGAATTAGTATTAGAAATATTCATTTCCTGGAGCACAAATTTTCTAAGTACTTATCCATGTCTTAAAAGAGATGTTCATATCAAAAGACAATAATTAAAAGCTATTGTTACAAATGAGCAAAAACATGTTCCCTATTATCTTCTTAAATCAGTAAGAGTTTCCCTTTTTCCCTAGGAGAAACCACCAGAATATTTTGTTCCAAGAGAACTCTACTTATCAGCTCCATCACTGTCACTGGCAACTTTGTGCAGCTCTCTTTTTATCTCATGCATACATCCCTGGAGAACAGTACTGCAAAGGCAAACACTGCAAGAGCAGTGCAGTATTTTTAGTTTAAGGAATACTGCATCAGGATTTCCCACAAACAGATCATATTATCCTGTCTGAAAACAGTCTAAATACAAGCAAAGTCAAACATTTACTAACCCCCAAACCCATGGGTTACAAATTTTAGAAAGATGCTCACATCTCTGACGTAAGGTCGGATTTAAGACTGTTCTTAAAGCAAATCTCATTCTTTACACAATGAATTAGATATCAAGACATTTCCCATTCGCGGAACCCATAAGCCTTTCCTATGCAAGACGTCCACCCTTAGGTTAGCTGAAGATTTGAGGGATTGGGATAAACACACACAAGTTTTGCCATTTTTTTAACTTGAATTCAAACTCTCATTCTCTTTATTCCCTGGAGATTACTGATCACCAGCTTTTTTAGAAAGCAGTTTCAAAAAACTCAAGTGACTCAACCATTCTGGTAAGAATAATTACCTCCTGGAAGTCTAGATGCAATTGCCTCCTGTCGCGACAGCTACCAGAACCTTTTAATATATATCTTGGCATCCAACTAGATGAAGCTGTAGGCAAACAGTGGCTTTGCACTGAAGGAAAACAATTTTCTTTTATATTATGGCAATATTCAAAACTCAGTGCAAAGTTTTTCCATGCTCCAAATCTTAAAATTTGATATATTTCATGTCTATATTTCATATAAAACCTGGCACGTCACATAAATTAGGAACCACACTTTATTCAACCTGCAGGTGGGATTAATATATGCAGTTTATCACTGGATTTTAACTTCGGCCAATTCCCAGGAAAATTCATAATTTTTGACTGGTAAAGCAGAAATAGGCTCGAGATGATGCAACAGACATTAATATCTACCTTTGAAATTCAGAGAAAGAGCTCAAAATGTCTTTTAAATGTTTGTATATTTTCAAAATGCTTTACTAAAAATAAATAAATAAATCACAGGCCCATGTAAGCACACACACTGAGAATCTAAAACACTATTTAGCAATTCTGAGCAATCTCAGATACAAAATTTGCTACGACCAGTTATTGAGCTTTCAAAAACTGCATGACAGTAACATCTCAGTCAGCTGAGACGTCTCCTTTGGTTTAAAGAGTAGACTCTGTAAACTAAATATGTAGAACATGTACTCCACATTAACAAAATGCTAAGAAAGCATTATCTTTCATTACGTATTGTGGTATTACTGTGGAGGAACCCAAACATTAATTTCTATTATTCAAAATAACATAATTCAAAAAAGGTTTCCCACCTGCGAAGTGTTATACCAAAACACAGTGGGTATTGCAGACTGACACTTTGAGATGGCAAACAGATTTTTTTCAATCAGAAAAGAAGACAGCAACTACAAAAGTCTTGCCTTTTTAGAAATCCTGTTCACTTCAAATGGAGCTGTCAACTAAAGTCAGTTGTAGAAGCAAGGTATCAGTTTCAAAATACCACACGTGCTACTGAAAAAGCCGCTCTTGGCAACATCAGAATTCTCTGAAGGAGATGGCTGGGAATGGAGAGTCCTTAGAGAGGAAGAATAACAAATAAACAATAATCTTCTTTAAGGGAATATAACCACAAAGTCACTTGTTTGCCAAAAGAGTTTGCAAAGTTTCTTCAGCTAAAAGAGGTATGAGAAAACAATGTCCCCACAGGAAGCAAATATTCCTGAAAGGCAGGACATTATTTCCATTTTCTTTGCATAGGTTTGTTTCCATGGTACAATGGCATCACAAGCAAACCCTCACTGCACTGTGGAGTACACCCTTGTAACACTGTCCTCCTCAATCTGTGAAACAGAAATAAATGACTGCATCCTTTTAAGTGAAAAACATCCGTTAGGAGAAAATACTCATTTTTCACCCTCTATGTACTTAAACCCTAGCTTAATTTACACCAAGAGCACCTCTGTGAATCAAATATCATATCAGCTATGAGAATGTCACTCAGTATGGTGCAAGGAATCCAGCTTTCTAGTTATGGGGTAGCTAAAACCATGGCAAAACATTGCATCTCAAATTTCACTAAGCACCTGCAGATTACAGACATGAACCCATTCAGTGACTTGGACATACATATAGAAGTTTTCTTTTAAATCATGTAAAAAAAGTGCAGTAAAAACGCAGAGGGGAAAGTATCACCCCAATAGTTATAAATATATAACAGAGAGAAATGGCAAGACTAGTCTGAATTATCTCTGTAGATAGTCAGGTATAAAAAACAGTAGAGGACTCCACCACCCACCTCCTCATCAATACTTTTAACACTGAATGGAGATGTTGGAGTGGAATCAGCCGCACTGTGCATACACTGTGTTTTCTGCCTAGAATAAACAGAAGGTCATTGCCTTTTGGTGTTTCTTATACAATAAGAGTACTTCAGAATAATAGAAGTAAGACTTGTTTGCAAAGGGTTCGGCTATGTTCACAGTACATTTTATTTCTCTTTGACACATGAACAAAAAGAAAATGGCAGAGCTCTTAAACTATGGTCAGAAAGATTAATGTGGCTTTACTCATTCTTCCACAGTCTGACTAGTGCTCCTCCTACCTAGGGAAAAATTACTGAAAATGAAATCAATGAAAATTAATCTTTAAACTACTAGATTAACAGAGTGATTCCACCCTTGAAATCACCCAAGCAGAGTTAGGTAGCAAAATTCTTTCCAAGTTTAAGCTTACATAAATGGCATATCAACTATATGCAACTGTTTATGGGAAAGTCAAGCCTTAAAGGACAAAGCAGAAAAAGTGAACGCATGGATTTCAAATGAAAAACGACGTTATTGGAAGCATATTTCAAGGAGATTCAAGTTCTACTTGAAATGGAACTGTACCTTCACCTGCAGGTTGACTGAAAATTGTATCTCCCCTTTTCACATTCATCTTCTTCATTATGGCTTGTTCTTCCTTTTCAAATGTTTGGCCATGTAAACCAGACATTATTTGTGGGAGCACAGCAAAAGCATACAAATGTTTACTTCTAATGGAGACCAGTGCTTGAAACAAGTGCTGCCTCATTTGTGTCTTGCTCTTGTACCTATTATTCCGGACCCAAAAAGGCATGAATATAAAACCTTGAGGAAAAAAAAGCATTAGGGAAAAAAATCCCCATAAGTGATCAGGAAGAACGTGAAGTGGCTCCCTAGCTAATCCTTCATGTCATCTCTTCGTTTGCTGTCACAGTGTTGTAACTGAACAGAATGAAAGATCATTACCTACTAGATGCAGGGGGGGAAAATCAATTGCTGTTGCTAAATGAACTGTAGTGAGGATAGTATGATCATTGTAGTGGCAACGTTTTTTTTTCTCTAACATCAGATCAAAAGCATTCCATAACATCAATGCCATTGCTCTTCCCCATATATTTAAGTAACCTTGCACGAATAACAAAGATTGTGCTGGGTCAGACAAATGTATATTGAGCCTGGGGTCTCTCGGAGCGGCAAACAGAAGACATCTAAGAAGCATTTAGTCCAGCATGCAGTGATACTGCTACCAACAGCTCTGTCAGGTCCCAACTTTATAGAGACTCCAAAGACCTGAAGCAGCAGTTATCCTTACTTTCTCCAGTGAATGTTTCTTTCATCAAGTTTTTGAACACAAAACGTTTAATATTCACAACATTGCATGGTAAGAAGCTACAACCTACACTGTATGCTGAAAACCATCTCTGCTTGTTTGAGCATGCTAAACACTCCTTTTATTTGATGGTCTCTACTTCTTGAAGTGACAGTCAGGCAGTGCAATGACCTCTCCAATGAGAGTGCAGTGCCACTGCACTCATGTCAGGGTCAGCAACCAGGGTGAGCTACAATCGAGAGATGTGTATCCAGCCCAGCCAGCCTTGACCACCGGCAGCCATGCCTTCATTTGCTGATGCAAGAACCCTTTAATATGCAATTACAAAAACTTCTGTGGAGCTAATACTGACCAATGTTCTTGAGCAGAGGAATTTTTTAAGATTTATTTTAATGCTATATGAACAATCATATAATTTGCAGAAGGGGTTGCAGTACCCTTTCGTAAAGCTGGGGCTCCAGCACTAGAAGTAGCAGCGAGATCACTTTCCTGCATCACTGAGAAATCATCAGGAAACAGCATAGCAAATTGGCAGCCTGTAATAAAATGATTACAGTCCAAAAGAGCCAGGAGAACATAATTATTATGCATGGGGTTTAATTCTGAACTAAAAGAATAATTATCTAAACACTAGAAATTAAAATCCCTTTTACTGATTTATTTACAATAAAACCTGTATCTTTTGTGAGTTAAAAGGGGAAATTCTCACCTATGGACCCAAATACTCTTCCCAAAAGCTACAAATATAGAGACCTGATACATCAGGTAGAAGACTTTCTGGAGAAACCAGAGAATAATTAATCCTCAAAATTCATAACATGAAATAGCAGAAACTCCTTGAGATCCCAGATCGGTAGAGGGCTAGACACCACTGTTGGGGCTCCTGCTGAACATTTCAAGACAGAGCAACATGCAACACAGATGGAGTAGCATGCCTTAAACATTTTCTCCTTTGACACCTCTACACTATGTTACTCCAGGTAACAGCATTATTAAGGAAAGAACTGCAGGTGAGAAACCACTAGGTGAATAAACTCCAGCACAAGATTACATTCACTCCACATGCTTTATAATCAACTTCACCACATCATTTCCAGGCAGCAAAGTTAAAGCAAGTGTATGAAGCAAACACATCATGTGAAGCTTTTTTGTTCCCCAGAAGGAATCATTTCATTGCACAGAATACTTCAAAGGCATTAGCATTTTTCTTAGTCCTTCCAATATTCATCTCCACACACTAAGGCAATGCTAGCTTACAGAGACAGGGAAAGGAAAGCCAAAAATACCCTGTTTGATTTGTAAACTCAGGAAGAAAAGTAGAAGTATTTGACACCACTCAACAAAATCTGAAGTTTTCACTTAAACCAAAGCAGTACCCCGAGCTTCAGATATTTAAGCAATTTTTGAGGAGGAATTTCAAAAATAAAGGCAATTACTAGGTTTTATTTCCATGCATAACGTGGCAGCAGATAAAATATAATAATGTTGGAGTGAGAATCTGACAGTTGAGTAGTAAAAAAACAGGAAGGCAGCACAAACAACATGGGAGTATCAGTATAAATTGCAATAGGAGGAGGCATGAACCCCAAACTGGTCATGAAAAAATAAGTACACGAGATGATTTTGCTTATACAGTGATATGTTTCAGAAATGTTTGTTTTCCTCGACATAATACTTTTGAAAGTCTGATTATTTTCTTTTGCTAGATATTATGACAAGTGTAACGATTAGCTAGAAATAGTCTGCTTTGATTTTGTTTTTTGCTAAACTTGTGACTTTTTGCAAAAGCTTCAGTGAAACTGGTCATCAGTCAAATGTAGCAACAATAACATGTTAATTAATATTATCTAACCTCCCTCTTACCCGTCAAGACCTTAAGCATGTTTAAAATGATGACTAGACAGCCACAGAGATATTATAGGCACTGGGTTTAGCTTAAATAAAGGAGTCAGTTCATCACTAGCAAAGTATTTTAAAAACTGGCAGCATAAAGGTAATAGTTACAGATATTTAAATGCCCTTCTTGCCATTGTCTAAGACCAGATCTTGCGAAGAAGAAAAAAGAAAAAAAGGAAAATAAATTAAGTAAAAGGCACCAACCAATCACCTACAAGGATTTTAAGCAGAAGAGAATTACAAAAGCAAATGAAAGGCAACAGTTCTGAAAGCAGAAAAATATCACAAGATACAGAGAGCTCATGGAGAAGAAATTTCACAGAAAAGAGGATAGAGTGTTTGAGCAAATTGTTTACAGAATTGCTTGCAGAATTTCCAATGCTAAGCAATTTGGCAGGCTAACTGACTGATTTTTGATTAGTTAAAAAGCTAAAGGAATTAAGTAAAGTCCTTTTTCACATAAAGAAGTGGAACAGTACATTTGGGAATTTTTTTTCTGGTTTAAGTGTTTTACAAAGACTGCTTTTTCAGTCAAGAGCCACTAAATGCATATGAAAGACTTCTGTCTTTACTAACAAGGCTGAGCATCTGCTGCTACAACAGAGATTCCTTTCCCTGCAGTGAAATTTTAGAGATCTCTTCTTCAAAAACAGCAAGATGACTAATTAGGAAACTTCTCAGTACAAATGCTAAACAGAAAATGTTTACACTGTTACAATGGTTAACACTTCCTTCCCAATAGTGTCAAAAAAATAAAAAATGTAAAACCAAAACCCCACAAAAACAAAACCCAGAGAAAAATTGGTTTAACAGATGCAAGACGGATCTTCTCTGCTTACGACACAGCTGTGATTTTTAGCAAGTAAGTTACACAACAAATGTATTACTGGAGTTTTGTTCCAGGCCCTGAACAGAACATCATTTGAGAGAGGCATCTGTTCATTCACCATGACAGCTACCACAACATCCAAAGAAAGGCAATGAGCTAAAGCTAAGATACATAACAAGCTGATATATGATACCCACTGAAAACACAAAAAAGCAAAAAACTTGGAGAGCAACTAGACCTAGAATCTAGCTGAGAGTAAATCCACCTTAAAAATAGACAGGAATACAAAATTTTAGAGTTCCAACATTTTGTGATTCTGATAAAATAAGCCTCTGTGGAACTGCAATGGCAGGACCACAAGTCAGTCAACACTGACACAAAACTTTCAGAATTTTCTCCTTGAAATAAGAATAATAAAAGCACAGCAAAGGGTCTCCATCTATATAGCTTTCTTAAAATAAAACTGTAACAAGGAAGCTTTGAAATAAGGAATCTCAGGCCTGCTGTATAAAACATATTAAAAGGGTTTGAAAACAAAATCATAGCCTGTGCCTTTGAAGGAATGGGATCTTCCTTTCAGACTTCCTCTCAGTTTGGGACCAGTCATACACTTTCTGGATTGAAATTGGTAACACATGGTTCTCTGAGATGCTCTGGAAATTCATCACAAAGCAGCCAAGCTAAGATTTGAGGTATTTTTCTCAGCCACACCAGCCATCACTCATTAGTTTGCAACTGTTCACTGCAATAAATAAATGGCTAGTGGCATTCTCAGATCTGCTGCAGCAAGCAGCTATGCAAGCATCTCACACATTGCTGCATTCTGAGCTGCACGTTTATGAGGCTATCTTTTCATTTCGGTCTAGCACAGCAAGACCCACTTCAATTCCATGACTATAGAGATGAAGCACTTAAGGACTTGAAAACAAACTATTTCAATAATACAAAAAAAACACACACACAGAGCATCTCCTCACTATGAGCAAATTTCACCTAGGCATAAGGGAAGTCAAAACAAATGAGAATACAATTAACTTTTTATAAGCTCAACTTTTTATAAGCTACTATTAATAGAATAATGCATTATAAGGGAGATCATAAAACTTAATGAGGCATAAACAGTGTTGACATAATATGCAGAATAGCACTATTTACTTCATCATTAATCTTTTCATGAGATGTTGGTAACTTAACACTGGTGCCTGTAAATTGGTTACTCAGAGTTCACAGTTCACAGCACTATGGTATCAATTGTTCTCTCCACCACAAAACCAATTTATTAGCAGAACTCAAGTACTACAGAAAGCTTTCCGCAGGTGCTGACAAGATTCAAAATAAATAAACAAAAAACCCCCTTTGATCTCTACTGTTTTTTCAGTCTTAAGTGATACCATGACTAAAACAGTGCTCCAGTTAACAGACTGTAACCAGAACTGTTACAATTCTCAGTGAAACACTGAACTGTATTCCAAATCTCAGTTTGGACAAGTGAAAAAAAGAGAAACAAACAAAAGGAATTTCCTTTTCTCTTAGTGGGAATGAGTTTTCTACCGAAACTCAGTAACTTCTTTAAAAAAAACAATGAAATATAAAAGCATAGTGTCACTTGTATACTAACTCGTCCCCCATACTAGAATCACTAGTTAGGACTGCATTTTTTGGAAACTATTATTTCAGCTACTAGCACCCTGTGATAAAATCCTACCTGCTGGTTTCACTGACCAACAGCTTTGCTGAACACCCCCAGAAAAAAGAAAAATTGTGCCTAAAACCCGATGCACCTTGAATATGATTGAAACAGCTATATTCCACAAATGAACACTGTACAATGCACAATTTGCATTTCCAACACAAAAACATACCTGTTAAATTGAACAAATCTGCACCCAAAAGGCTTCCTTTTAAATCCTGACAGAATTTTTAATTTTTAGAATTCATGTACCATCTGTGGCCCTATGCATGGGAGGCAAATGATTTAGTAAAAGCAAAGAATTTTTTCTTCTTTAAATTTCAGCTTGCACTAGGAGTAAAAGTCAGTTCATATTTCAGCTAACATCATCCCTTCACAAATATCTGAACAGCCCAACACATCAGTCTTCCTGAAATAAAGAAACTACATCAGGCATTTTTCAAGACAAAAACTTTGATGAAATGTCATTCATAAGAGATACTTATTATCTGAATTATCATTATTCTTACTGGAATCCCCTCCTATTTCACCTTGCTATTGCTGTGTGTGATTGCAAAGTCTGCCTTCCTGCACTTTTCCCTACTAAGTACCTAAAGGCCGGGAGAAAGAGAGAGCGTATCTGGAAGGCACATTCATTGACAGTCTGGAGTTCTGAATAAAATGTTGAATTATGGGGTACAGTGGAAACATTTCTATTACTGTCCAGAACTTAACTCTCACAAATTACATCTCATCTTAAAATTATTTTCTTTGGGCACTATTTACTCCGGCTCTCAACACTGCACGTTTTGTTTAAAATACTGCACAGCCAAGAAGAAGGCTGTATGCTTATTATGTCTTGCTTGCTGTACTTTGGCTCAGTTCCAGCCTCTCCAAGAAGAACTGGGCCTGGTAAGCTCCTCAGGAGCTTCTCAGCAGGGGAGGAGAGCTGCAAGGCAGCTAAACGGAGTGTCTACATGCCTGTGAGGAGCCAAGCAGGGTGCCTGCAGCAGGTACACAGACTGTAAGGCTTGCAAGAGCAGAGGGCTGTTCAGCAAGGGCCCAGAAGCACACTCAGTTAAAGTGCTCATGCAACCATAGCCTCCAGCCTCCGGCACAGCAGGATTTCTTTATTAAGAATAGCTGTAGTGGGCAGAGCAAAGGCTTGTCTGTGATTCTGTGTGATGACAGAGCTCCTCAGACCCTCACCAATAACAGACACCCAGGAAGGTGTGAACATTGAAACCACTCAGACCTTTCCAAGGGTACTCCTCTACTTCCTGCCAGGGCTGCAGGAAAATGGCCAGGTTGCCAACGAGGCCCAGGCCTGAGCTTATGCTAACTGAGCAGGACACAAGAAACTGCTGGGTGTGAGAGTTGACAATGTGAGAAGCAACAGAAATCACAGACAGCATCTTGAGAAACAGCTGGATTTCACGGCTGGTTACATGAGAAACAGCCAAGATTCTCAGCTAACTGAGGGGGAGTACTGGGGGCATTTTGAGGAGCAGTATCTTGCCAGGCCAGCAGTTGCTACCTAAAAGTAATACCACACAAACATGAACTTCCCTTGGCAACAGTACCAGAAATACCCATTTGGGTACCCATGTAGCAAAGTTAGGAAGAGAAAGTAGTTAGAGGTGAGTTGTTGACTTGTAAGAAGCCTGTATCAAACAAAGATGTATAAGGAAGTGAAGTGAAGGATCAGAAAGCTGGAAAATCTGTATCAAGGCATGTAAAATATATGATCACTGCTGTCTGGGAATATATCTCACAGATTCAACTAGGTTGGAAATGACCTCTGAGATCCCTGAGTCCAACCTATGGCCCAACACAACCTTGTCTACTAGACCATGACACATACAGTCTCTCCTTAAACACCTCCAGGGACAGTGACTCCACCACCTCCCTGGGCAGAACATTCCAATGTCTCATCACTCTCCCTGTAAAGAACTCGTTCTTGATGTCCAACCTAAGCCTCCCCTGGTGCAGCTTAAGAATGTGCCCTACTGCCCTATTGCTGGTTGCCTGGGAGAAGAGACTGACCCCCACCTGGCTACAACCTCCTTTCAGGTATCTGTAAAGAGGAATAAGGTCTCCCCTGAGCCTCCTCTTCTCCAGGCTGAACAACCCCAGCTCCCTCAGTTGCTCCTCACAGGACTTGTGCTCGAGTCCCTTCACCAGCCTCATTGACCTTCTTTGGACACGCTCCAGCACCTCAACATCCTTCCTGAACTGAGTGGTCCAGAACTAGACACAGAACTCGAGGGGCAGCCTCACCACTGCCAAGGACAGGGGAAGAATCACTTCCCTGATCCTGCTGGCCACACTGTTCCTGATACAGGCCAGGATGCCACTTGCCTTCTTGGCCACCTGGGCACACTGCTGGCTCATGTTCAGTCTTGGTTCAATCAGAACCCCCAGGTCCCTTTCTGCCTGGCCACTCTCCAGCCACTCTGTCCCCAGCCTGTAGCGCTCCATGGGGTTGTTGTGGCCAAAGTGCAGGACCCGGCACTTGGCCTTGTTGAACCTCCTACCCTTGGATTAAGCCCATCTATCCAGCCTGTCCAGGTCCCTCTGCAGAGTCCTCCTGCCCTCCAGCAGATCAACACTCCCCCCTAGATGGTGTAACCTGAAAATTTGCTAATGGTGGACTCAATCTCCTCATCCAGATCATCAGTAAAGATATTAAACAGGACGGGGCCCGACAGTGGTCCAAGAGCAGTCTCCCAGCTTCCCAACCTTCTGCTTTAAGGAATTCCCAAGCAAGAAGCAACACCTGTATATTTAACTGTATTCAGGGGCTCTTCTTCCATTCATCTGTCTAATGATGTCTCAATGCAGCAGATGTAATATCCTGTGGAAAAAATACCAGGAACTGAATCACAAGATCTACAAAAGCATCCTTAAACATCTAAACAAGAAAGGTGAAACCAGCATGAGTGCTGATGAGTGCAATGCATTATCCACAGAGCACACAGAAAGAATAGTTTGTCCTTCTAATCTGTACAAATGCCAAGCCTACTTAAGAAACATTTTACTAGATTCCATGTATACAGTGTTGACAATCATCTGTGGAAACTGACAACTAGTCTCCTGGGAACACCAGTGCTGTAGCGCTGGAAATACAAATCCTCCTTATCTGCTTTACATTCCACCTCTGCTAAACTCTTCCTCCACAGAAAAATGGATATAAATATAACTTCTTAAAAATGATTCCTCCTAAAAAGAGTTATGAATGTTTATCTACAGATTGGCAAAATGGCTCTGCTGTGCAGTCCAGCTTGCAAAAATAACTTCTGATACGGCTTGAAAGATCTTGACTAGTATGTGAAAATAGAAGTATGATATTTAGAAACCAATTCTAGTACTCTAAGCAATATGGACTAATTTCAGGTTTCAGAAATTGCACAAATCACTAATTTAGAAATTCAGAAATTGCTAGGCATCCAGCTAAGGCCTGGAAACTGTGCATGGTCTGGATAAATGGAATAAACATGAAGAAAAGAGGCTGGTAGCCCTTTTCTTTTCACAGGTGTTAAAGCTAGGGTGACTACATCCTCTCCTAGACATGAAAAGAAGCCTTGAAATTCCCCTATTATTTTTGCTCCCTAGCCCCACAGTCCTCTCCCAAGCAGTTAGTGACAATACCAATACAAGCTTCATGCACAATAAGACAGCCACAAATTTACACGGAGTACTGTGGGTCAGGTTTTAGTCACACCAGCAAGAATGAAAACAGGCAAATGTCAGGAAAGAATGAGAGAACTCTACCAATCATTCAAATGTTTTAATACAGTAACATTAAGATTCATGATTTCAGCTTCCCATTAATCATGCCAATCAACAAGATGTAAAAGTGAGTGCTCTCCCACTAAACTCACCACGAATTTCACATTTCATTTGCTGAGTACTGTCACTATTCATCTCCGTGGAAACAGTTGTGATGGGAAAAACTCACTGGTATATTGTATCACCAAGTGAATCAGACAAAACTAATTAAAGACAACTCTTTCTAAATATACACACAGCCTGCAAGCCAGGAATACTAAGAAAATATCAAAATGGTCTTATAGGCAGTGTTTTATTAAAACTAGTAAGACAGTCTCATGGACAGATGCACAGAGTTACACTACAGGTACACCTATCAAGAACTTCCTTTACTTAAACCAAAACAGTACAAAAACTCTTGCTGATACAATGTCTATAAATATATATTTAAAAGACAACTGGCAATTAATACCTATTAACCTCTGCAAACTTGTGAATAACTATATACAACGTACTTTAAAAACTTTCCCCATACAATAAGAGTCCTACATTTTTCCAATGCTTGAAGCCATCCAGTGACACCTCTCCCTAACAGAAAGTGCAAATATACTGTAGAAACACACTCACAAACAGGAAACAGGCCCTGGGTGTACCTTTGTGTGATTTCAAGAGAACTGCCATGAACTGTCCCCCATACAGCCATCCGACCTTTTCTCTTGGATAATTTCCTACCTACCTGTTTTTTACGCCATTTGCTTACTCTTTCCTGTAATGTATTCATATATATTCATAAATTCACCAAATTTGAAAGGGCATGAACTAAATCCAGAAAAACACTGCGGAATTCTCCTATTACAGTATTTCCTTTTCAGTTTAAGTAGTCACTGGACATATTAAGGGTTTATTTTAGGATGAAAGATATTCCACAATTTCAAGCTGACAATCAATTCTCAAACAGCTTCATAAGCATTCAGCTCCTATTTTTGTTTCCATATTAGGTTAAATTAAAAAACAATATAAAGTATGAATTTTATTTTTTTCTTTAATGAATATAAACTGTAACGTAGAGCAAGGAAAAAAATCTTTACTTACATTGAAAATGACATCAAATTTCCATGACATTTCAAGGTCCAAAAAGTCATACATGAAGTTAGGAGAGAGGGAAGGTGTCTTACACAAAGAACCTCTATTATTGTGGCCTCTTTCTTGAATGCAGGAGGACTTTGACAGTCTCTTCAAACACAACATGCTATCTCTTGTGGACAGGGCTTCTTACCTCAGGCACAGACTCACTCTAATGCAACTGTACTGTTCCCATGCCCTGCGCTATCTCCAACTCACCTCTTCTGCCACCTCCTGCACCACTGTACAACATACACATGTCCTTACACACCTACAGAAATTTTTACACAGGTTTTAAGAAAACCAATTATTTCACATTAATGTGTTCAGAGTAGCAAAATGAAATGCCACCTCCAATTCAAATTACGTACTATCAAAAATGCATTTTTGTGCTTCATATTAATAACAATGATATCACAGGATATAGTATTAATGAATAAAATTATAGTATTTGGAATCTTGATATATTAGTTTGATGCAAGACAGTAAATTTTCATAGGTACAGCTGCATGATACCAATTTCATGTAAATGTAAGCAAATTGTTCAAGTAATAAATGTGTTTCAAATTTGACAACCAAATGAAAAGACTACTGAAAGATTTTTTTTTCTGCTACCATGTCAGAAGGGATTTAAACCTTTTCTGAAAGACTTACTGTCTTCTCCATTCAAAATTTTTAATTCCATTAATTTAAATGGCTTTTTATCAGCTCAAATATATGCACTCCTTACAAATAATGCAATGGACATATATTTATGCAAAAAACCCCAGCCAATTTCATAACTGAAAAAAATTTCAAAGCAATTACCAATGACAAGCGCAACTATTTTGTTGCAACATCAGCATAAACCTGTCCTTTTCAGATGCTTTTTTAAATTATGCATAGGTTATCTATGCAAAAATGTGTCAAATTACTATAAAGATACAGTTATTGAAATTAATAAACTTGGATGTGAACAAAAAGATAACAGAATTGGCATCTCAGGTGCTTCCCATTTACTGCAAAATAGGACATACGACATATTCAGGAAGACAGAAAATTCACTAGCACCCAAAGAAAATATAACAAAATGTAAAATGATGTAAGTGTGCAAACTCTCACAGCGAGGCACCACTAACCAAGAGAGAAGCAATTCAGAAATAGTTTGCTTTTCTTGTAACACTCAGTATATAGATCTCGAAATTAACACAAATAATTTTGGAAGATGTTTGATATGGGGCATTTCAAAATATACATTAATGTCCTACAAAAAGATCAAGTTTGCAAAGAAGCAACAACCTTCCAGTTTTGGAATACTTCTGCTGACTTCCTGAACACCTCTAATTAGTCACTATCAGGATCAGGACAGTAAAGTAGAAGGATGTAAGATTTGACAAAATTTGACAATTCTATGTTCTTATTTAATATCAAATTATGACCATCAGTGGTTTTACATGAACTAACAAAATTAGCTCATTTAATTCTGATTTCTGTATTTTCTAACTTTTCTAACATTAAATATTGTGCATATTTACTATGCACTACAATTTAATATGAATGCATCCTCGAAAGAGTTGGTCTGTATTGTCAGAAATAAGGTTCTTGAAGATTACTGTATTTCACAATGAAATATGAGCACAAAACAAACAATCAAATAACCAAAAAAAAACCCCAACACCAAACCCCAACCAATTAACAACAGTATGCAGAAAGCTGCTTATGACTTTACTATCCTACCAGTAGCTAGCTATTTTGGATGCTCATGCAAATGCATCATATTTCTAAGAAAGCACATAAAAACACTAACAATATAAGAGTTACCTTTCGCTTGATGGAAGCATGTATTCACATAAAAACTAAAGATCCTTTACTTTAACCCTAATTTTTTTTTCACATATCTTAAGCATTTTGATAGGAAATTCTCCTTGCAAAAAAAAAATTCAAATTTTTTTAATATACCTGAATTGCTAATGCTCAGGAAAAGGAACCAACTACATTATTAGAAGCCATGCACAATACAATGTAATGATGCTTCACTCTACCTTTAATAATGTCTCATCAACCTCTTTTTAGCTGTTCAACAGTATTTGTCAACAGATTGAAAACCAGAAGCTTAAGGAAGAAAAGTAACAAATTCTAACCAAATGTATCTGAACCAATCTTTTTTAACAAATCATTTCCTTCAGGTTCAGAAGTCAGAGATACACTACTATAACCCTAAAACCAGTGAGTTAATTTATAACACACAACAATAATTTCCCAGGAAAAGAACTGTGGCCAGCCAGTGAATTGTTTCCTTCTCTCTTCTTTAAAATCTTGAAGCAGTTTGCCCATATAAGAAGTAGGCCCTAAGAGATTAGCAATTGTTGTAGACCAGTGCAATGCCAAACAGTCCCAAAACAGAACAATATTCTCATTTTATTGTTTAAAGAGATAATGTAAGATCTTCAGGTCAGCAACTGTCTTTATTACTTCATTTTAGATAAGCAGAAAGGGTCCTAAGCAGCCTCCTCCTTAATTCCTAACAGATAGAAGAACCATCATGTTTTCTTGAGCACTCTTTTCTTCATACATAAAACCTACCTACATTACGGGATAAAGACATTCTCATGATCAAGTGGTATCTCAAATTTTAGTTACAGTATGCAAGTTAGCACCAGCACCAATTTTCAAGAATTCTCTCCATGCCAAAATTCTGGTATCTGACATACATACAGCTTACTTAAAACAAAAAAAACCCCAAATCCTAAATATATGTATGCATATAAACTTAGGCGTACACAGAACCATAGCAATAATATTTTACAATAGAGAATCTGGAGCAAGTTTAATGATCTACAGTCAACTAAAGGATTTTGGTTTTTTCAAACTGCAATGTAAACATTTTCACACATTTCTCAAAAACATGCAGAAATAGGTAATTTTACCTTTCACAGGTAATCCATTTTTCAAATATAGTAAGCTATACATATTTATTCTAGTCCCTGTGTTAATAAACATGAATTACTCAATTCATAAGTTGCCAGCAGGGAAGACTTCCCATTATCAGTCAAGTCAGTCCTGACAGTGGCTGCCATACAGCTTCTGTAGAAATACAGATCACATCCACCTTGCAAATTCTTATATTGCATTATCCTGGTACCTAAAGATATGTCTGTGTACTTTGAAAATGAGTTTAGTTTGTATTTGCTGTCATGCTTTGGTAAGATGATGCAAAAGCAAAAGAAAACAAATCCAAAGTTTTTGGGGTAATCTCATATGTTGTGGCCCCTTAGCCTCATTCAAAACTGATGCAAACATGTGTACTACTTGCTCAAAAAAAAATTCTGCAGATTACAGGGAAGTAGAGACAGATGACTAAAAAGTTTAGCAATGAAATAAAAAATTACAACTTATCTGTCATCTCCTTCCATATTCTGAATTCATTTTAGGGGGAAGAAACAATACTACCTTCCTCTTGAGACCATCTACCCCAAGAAAGCTGTCAATGAACCCTCTACTATGGCTCTGGAATGGAGAGAAACATCCCAAATGGGTGGTTTTGGTAGTACTCAGGGGCAAAGGTTTCATTTCCTCAATGCTTATAAATCAACTGCTACCAAAGTGAAAATGCATTTCAGTTCTAGGGATCAGAGAGGCTCAGGAAACAAAGCAATGATGAAAAGTAGGCACATGCTGGAAGGAAGTAACATAATATAATGAAATACTTTTTCCTGAGAGGACTCTTTGAGCAAGGCAACAGATCCAAAAAGTGCCCCCATTTTGTAGAGATGAACAAAGCAGAGAGGTCACGAAGAACACAAACTTCTACTTGCAACATTAGGCCATGTCATGAATGGAAAGAAGGGGAGAGGACATGCATGATTATCTGAACAAACAGCTAAACCACTTTCTAAAATATCAGACTAAAAAGGCATATCTCAAAAGTGGATTTAGGAGAGTAGAAAGGAAATGTCAATACCAAAAAGCTTCCATGGGATGCAGAGAGAAACATGTTGGCAGCTACCTTTTTCTTTGGCAGATGTTCTCAAATATTGAGATATCTACAAATAAAGTATTTAGTGTTTTTTGCAAAACGTGTTGAAGACAAATTTCTGGCATCAACTATGAGGCAAAACTCAATTAATTTGCAATTTTTTATTATAGGTTGTTTATGTTCTGCTTCAGAATCACTTGTTCCTGATAAAAAGCCTTCAGAACCAGCATGCCCGTTTATGTGCAAGATATATCCTTGAAATAATCACCAAGCACTCAGAGCTTACAGACAAGTGTGTTCAGCAACTACCTACACTTGTATCCAACAGAACAGAACAGTTTATATACATATTTTTCCCATTTCCAGTTCAAAATTGGTTTACCTTTGGTGGGCAGCAAATCTGCCGCTTAAGGACAGTTTTCTGTAGGTAAAAAAAGGGAGAGGATTGCGAGTGCTATTTTAATAAGGACTAAATCTGTCACTCACTGTGAGATCCTTACATACCAAAAATGTTCCCAGGATTCACCATCACTAATGAATTAGTGAACATTATGTCACAGTTGAGGTTTTCAGAATTATCTCAAGAGAGACTTCACTTGTCTATATTTCAATCTAAGAGCGAGACAAAGCACCATATATTTAGACTAGGTTTTACCAGGTACATTTCTAAAATAAACTTCTCAATGTATAATTGAGTTTTTTTAATAATCTCAGTCCAACTTTCAAGTTTGATACTATTAACCTGTGGTCAGTTATTTAGTCATACCATTTCCTACTCATTCGTCTATTTACTTCTATTTACTATTTTCTTGAAACTTATAACTTGAAATTAAGGTGTAAAAGTGTTTCCACAAAGGGAAAACAAGAAACCTTCAGAAACTATTTGAGCTTCTAAATAGTACTTTTATCCACTGAAAGCAGCCCTGACTGTCAGAAGCCTACACGTGTCATGACTGCACCTGTTCCACACAAAAAGGGAAGAAAATAGTGGGGGAAGAAGAATCCATTATACATCAAGACAGGCAACAGCCACTACAGACATTGTACCAAGTCATATAACAAAGCACCAGTTCTTAGCACAACTCAAGAAGCAATTTTGATGCCATCCTGGGACTGTCATGCATTTTCAGGGTTATTTTTAGCAGCGAGACATTGCTAGGACACAGTAACCTCAGGTATATTCCTCAAATGCATAGAGAGAAAAGTAGAAAACAGAAGACACTATAGAGATTTTTTTAGAACAGAATTTCCTACAAGGAGGTAGGAAATAAGGCAGATTCTGACATTTTTGCCAAGGTATCCACCCAGAGGGTGGATAGGGTGGAAGGGACACCAGCATTCCCAACACACAGACACTCTTCTTGACATGCTTTTCATGTCTGCATTAATAAGCAAGGTTCAGGTCATAGATCAGGTGATTAATGATGTTCAGGCCCACACCAAATTGATGTGAAACTTCATATCATATATGTACCACAGAACTTAAATAATTTTCTCCCAGAATAAGTGTAGAAAACAGAAGGCTTTTAAAACTTGATCAGATGAAGGAACTACTGTGGAGGTCTGGGGTTTCTGGGGCCATTTTTTTTTGTCTGTTATTTTGAAGTAATGGCTTTCAAAGCTAAAGAATAAAGTCATAAGTGTACTACGTAACTTTAGCAGAAATGTCAGCTTAGAATTTCAAATTCTTGCCTCTTGTTCCCACCTTGACTGTCCCTTTGGCTGTGCCAGCAGAATGATTTACACAGCAATTTTATAAACAATCGATAAGCCAAATGCAGTCATTAAACCATCAGAAAAATCAGAAAAGATACTCTAATCCAACTTACACTGCAGCTCCACAAACCTCTGTGCTGGCACAAAAAGGGAGTGGCCTAGGTACTGGAACAAACATCTAATAAAGGAGAGGAAGAACAACAATTGCTGCAAAAGAAAACAGATTTCTTATGTCATAGTTTCATGTTCAATCTTTGCAATTTCGATGCTGCTTATCTTCTGAGACAACTCCTTATCAAACTGCAAGCAAGAAAGAATACATTTTAATGAAATAAGTAATGCAGGATACAGACAATAGTCTGTAACTCTTGTAAGTAGAAAAAAATCATAAGGCGTTCTAAAGCTGACTTTACCCACTGTGGGATGCAAGAAGTAGGATATAAATATTAAAATATGACTCAGTAACCCAGAGGATATTCTGTATAAGGTGTGTCATATATGCTTGGCAATTCAGACCAGAAATACTAATCTCTACACTAACATTAACCATGCCTGGTTCATATCCCTATTGGATGATTTCTAGAAGCATTGCCATTAAAATCTCTGGAACAGTTTGCAGGTTGTGAAGACTAATTTACTGTCTGTAATTAGAGCCTTGCCCATGTTACCAAGATGTAACGCCAGGTACAGAAAAATGATCTGGAAGAGAAAGCTTTACTTATAAAGACCTCTGGAATAAAAAGATCCACCTAGAATATTACATAAGAGAAAGCAGCATCTGTAAAAGCTGTAGTTACTTCAGAAAAAAGTCAATCTGAACAACCGGAGAATGTAGCAAAGGCTGCTCTGGACTCTCAACAGCTCCCATGAGAGACTAATGTACAAGAGCCACTCCAGACTCTGCTCCTGCCAAAGTAATGCTACACAAATTAGAAGTATTTTTCTGTCCTTGCCAACAATTCCAATGAATGAAAAATCAAAATATCTGGACTCAATAAGTGGGTTTTTTAAACATTAGAAATTGAGAAATAGACCTAAAGGAGTCTTTCTGCTGCACAAGGTAAGTCTGGGAATTGCAATGTCTGAAGTATACCAAGAACAGTAAAAGAGACAGGCAAAACCTAGCAACAATAAAGATGGCTGAAACATATCAAAAATAAAAGAGTTATTTGACAGGAGGAGAAAAGTCCTTATTCAAAAATTATTTACATAATGAAGGCAAATGCATATATAACTGCAAATCATCCATTGACATGCTTTAAAACTAAGACTTTATCAGTAGAAAACTTAGTTGCCTGACTGTAAGTGCCATTAAATAGCTACTCAGCATAAAAAACTCATTTTACAGTGGATTTAAGAACTTTCTTACAGCAAACTAACTCCATGAAAATAATTTCTTCTTTTGCTTAGAGAAATTGAAACTAAAACTCTCTCAAGGCTTACCCCTTGAGGGCTACATATATGACTGTCTTTCATACATATATAAAAGAACTTTCCAATTCAAGAAGTAGATACATTATTTTTCTCACACAAAAAGGTATACTAGTATCAATAGTGAGATTGAAGCAGTAGAGGATACCAAGGAAGGCAAAATTCAACAGAAATTCTATGTTAACAGAAAAAGAACTACTACTGCTGTTGCTGACTGTAAAGTTTTGTTTAAATAACCTCTCTGCTGGAATGAAGATCAAAGGATTTGTGTTGTTTGTGTTGTTTTTGAAAGACAGCACACTTTGCGCACGCTTAGTTCTCTTCCATGCAATATACTTTCTGGCTGTGGAAATACCATGGCTTCTAGGCGCACTCTTCAATTTCTGGCTGGGCAGATCTTTTTGTCTGTCTAGAAAACATCAGTTTCTCCGGGACTTCCTTGTCTGTTGCTGGCAGACAGCACAAAACAAATAGAAGAGCTTCAGTTTGGTCCAGTGAAAGTTTCTAGTGCTCTCGTCCAAAGTATGCTTGTTCTATGAGTACTTCAGGCATGGACATGTAGTAGGGGAAGGTCATAACAGGAACACTATGTCCACTTTGGAAAACAAAGATCTAGATGCCTACTGTTATGTTGTAGAAAGACAATTCAATAGTAAGTAATCCAATTTTTCCAAAGGAGAGATAACAGCCATATGTAAGTATTTAGTAGTATTTATGCTATTAAAGTCACGTATTTCCATTCTCAGAGAGACTGAATACTGAAGTCCTTGATCCTGAAAAGGGATTCAACAAAGGATATTTAGATTTTAGGAGGCATTAATACATTGCTACTTAAAGCACCACAATTGACTGTCTCAACTACCGTGTTTTAAAGTCTAATGATTACTGGTACTATTCAGCTCAAATAATAAATTCAGATTTCTCCTAGTTAGCACAGGCAAAGAGATGTTTATGACAGACTAGAAATACAATTGTAAAAAGCTGCTTAAAACATGCTTTTAAGCTCAGCACACTGACAGAAGTAACATGGTTTATTGGAGATAATTTTCTGAATTCCTTTTATTTTGGCACATTTTGCTTAACTATATACAAGAAATATAAAACCTCTATGCTACTAAGAGCTCCATTAACAAAGCAAATGTTAAAAACATTCTCCCTCACTGCTCTTCATAGCAATTTGAAACCTGCTTCTCCATTTAGTTAGGGATAGGGTGCTCTCTTTCTACAAGATGACAATAGTAGAACACATAAGTAGAAACAAGAACAGGCAACAAAGGAAGATAATAAAAGCATAATTCAGTGACAAGAATTAGGAAGACTTTTGTTGTGTTGGACATCAATGAAAACGAGAAAACATCCTATGTGTGTTGTTAGTGAAAAAGGAAGTTCAGGAAAACAAGAGCCTTCAAGTGGATGGGTAAAGACAACCCAGGGACAGATGATACAGAAGAGGTTGAAATACCTTTTTTGTCCTGTTCCATACAGACAAATCTTGCTCTCAGAAGACTGCAGGTATCAACAGGGTTTGCAAAAGAGCAGGGAAACAACAGTACAGGACCAACAGTTTTGGAATATCTAGTGTAGATGTCTTCAAACCCTTGGGTCTAGAAGGCATTCACCTAAGGGACCTGAAAAGGTTGGCCGAAGTGATTATGAGACTGCTACCAGCTACCAAAACTTCTAACAGTTCAGGTGCTGGAGAGGCCCTAATGATTAAAAAAAGGTTAAGCCCTAAGAAAGGCAAAGAGAAGAGACCCACAGAACAATAGGCCTGACAGTCTGAACTACAAAGTACCAAAGAAGAGTCTGCCCTCGCTGAAGTCCATTGCCAAACACAAGATGCACAAGAAAGGAACCAGAAACAGCCAAAATTGTTTTACCAAGGTCAAATTACACTTGATCAACCTGCCTGCCCACATTAACAATATGACTATTTATGTAGCTAAGGAGAAAGCTATGGATTTAATGTACCCAAATCTCAGTGAGTTTTTTGGTACCATCCCACACAGCATTGCTTGGAAGCTGAGAAGGGTAGAAGAGTAAACTGTTAGGTAGACTGAAAATTAGGCAGACTGCCTAGATCAAAAAGTAGCAATAAATGACTCAGCATTCACATAGCAACTTGTAAAGATCAGAAAACCAAAGGGGTTAATACGGAGGTCCAAATGGTTGATTTTAAATTGTTTGGGTTTTTTTTCATTTGGCCTTTTTTTTTTTTTTCTTAGCTCAACACCCTGAATGATGAGCCAGCCTACACTCCAGGAAATTTGCAAAGAGGGAGTAGCTGATGCAATGAATGTCAGAGCTTTAACCTCGGGAACCTGAGAAACTTGAAGCCTGAGCAAAATAAGAAGGGTGCCCAGCAGATCTAGGCAAGTTACTGTTCCTTTCTGCTCTGCACTTGTGACCCTGCACCTGGGACAGCATGTTCAGTTTTAGATCCCTAGCTTAAGAGTAATGTTGAGAAATTAGAGTCCAATAGAGTGCACCAAGATGGTCAGGGGCCCAGAGCACATGGACAAAGATGGATTGTGGGAGTTGACCTCATTCAGTCTGGAGAAGAGGAAGCTAAGATGCTACCTAGTAGAAACTTAAAACTATCCAAAATGAAATTACAAATTTGATAGGGCAACAGCAATAAAAATGTGACTCAGCTGTTCACATTGAACACAAGACCTCCAGAGGTTCTATCCAAACAATTTCTGTTATTCCATGTGACAGTTTACTGTTCTACAAATTCTAGAAACAATAATGATTCATTTTCTAAGACAGGCAAAATTTTCATCTCTACAAGTGCATGTATGCTTGTGTATAAGATACTAAAAAAATGCTCCCATTGTTAAAGAACTCAGTCATCCTAGGTCAGTATCTTAACAAGACTTGAGCTCAGGAGACTGCAAAGTGATTTTTTTAAAACAAAGAAGGATGTTTGTTACATTTCTCGTTAGGAGTCATTATATGTGTCCTGGTTTCATCTGGGATAGAGTGAATTTTCTTCTTAGTAGCTGGTGCAGTGCTGTATTTTGGATTTAGTATGAAAATAATGTTGATAAAATGCTGATGTTTTAGCTGTTTCTAAGTAGTGCTTACTCTAAGCCATGGATTTTTCAGTTTCCTATGGTCTGCAGTGAGGAGACACAAAAAAGCTGTGAGGGAGCATGGCTGGGACAACTACCCAAACTGGCCAAAGGAATACTCCATATCACAGAAGGTCACCCCCCGTGTATGAACTGGGGGGAGTCATCTGGGAGGGGCTGATCACTGCTGGGGAACAGGCTGGGCATCTGCGTGGTGAGCAACTGTATTGTGCAACACTTGCTTCTCTTGGGTTTTATTACTCTTGGAATAAATAGAAATTTACTCCTATTGGGCCAAATAATACAGAAGGCTTAATGGTTTTTGGGGGGTTCCTATAGTGGAGATTTAACAACGATAGTTTTTCAGGCCATAGGTCTTGAATAGAGGGCAAGCAGGAACTATTATGGCATATTTTGTGCTTTTTTTGTCTTTGTGCTTTGTTTTGTGAGGATGAGTAGTTTCATCCAATCTTTCCCTTTATTATGGGGTAGTGGGTTTGGTGTTGGTGTCTGGTGTGGAGTGCAGGTGGTTGCTGAGTTTGGACATCTCTTTTGTATCACTACTGTTATTTATGGAGGGTTTTGGGTGGGATATTGGTGGGTTGTATTTATTCTGTCTCTTTAGCAGTGGAGCCCTTTCTTAAGGCTTGGGGCGATTGATGGGTTATCTCTCTCTCTCTTTCATTACCATCGTTGTTATAACTAATATTAATATATTTTATTTTGTTCTTACCTCAACCCACAAAGTTTATTTTTTTTCCCAGATTCTCCTCCCCGCAGCAGGGAAGGGGAAAGGAGGGGAAGCAGGCAGATGCATGGCTACTTAACTGTCAGCTGGGGTTAAACAACAACAACAGCTACTTCATTAGATAGCCAAGTCTGAGATCCGCAAGAAACACGAGTATGTTCTGCCACGGCATGACCAAATTCTACTGAGACCTTTTCATAATCACTGGCCTTAAAATAACTTTCAAACGTGCAAAACCACGTTGCAGCAAAAAAATATAACATCATTAACAACACAGAGGAGTTATTCAGCACATTTAGACAGGCTTTTCCACAATTTATAGCAAGCAACTGTTCTATTTTAGAAGAATTTTCTTACAGTCACTGGTGATTGTTGCGTCAATTCGTCAGCGGGACAACAGTCAAGAAGTATAAGCAAAAAGTAAGCATTACTGCATTCCTGGACCAACAAGACAGCCCCCTTTCCCCTGAAGAGCTACTGAAAACAGCATGCACTCATAACTGTAAGAAAGTTGAAGGAATAAAGTAAGGGAAATGTACAACTGTCATCTCTTCTTTCTTACGGACAGTATTATACCTTTGTGTCTTGTCATCTTTAAACTGTTTTGATATATACCTTTATATGTATAATTTTTATTCCAAAAATTACCACTTCAAGAATCTAAAACCTGCCAAAGGCAGGCTTAGCAATGTGAGAAAAAGTTTTACATTTCAGACATGCACATCTCTCAAAACTGTCTTTTGATTTCTAAGCAGAAACTGAACAGAACAACAGGACGTGTTTTTTAAATCGATCAGTAGAGCACAGACTCAAATTCTCACAAAAAGCACCACCACCAAGTCACAGTGTGACTTGGACTTTCATGAACTGTCTTTCATGAAATATGAATACATTTTTGAGATCAAGAAAGCATAGGTGTTTCTCTGACTGTACATATGCTAGAGTTGTTCTTTGTATTCAAGTTGTCTACGGCAGCACTATCACAAAATGATGACAAAAAAACCAGCAAAATAAATCCAAACTTTTAAAACTGTCTGTAAAGCCAAATGAACTTTATTTATTTGGTCAGGCCCTTGCACAGAACTTTCTTGAAAAATATCAGCTCCTTTTCACAAAACTACACACAACCTGCCAAATTTATGATGGCAAAATTTCTTACAAAGTAAGAACCAGACTGACTTTGTTGGAAAAGCATACCTCAACAAGCAAGCTGAATCGATGAGATTCCAGAGAGAAACATCCAAGTAAAAAATGACAGAGTTTTTTTGATAAAATGTCTATTTTGAAAATACTTAAACCTTCTGCCCATTGAGTAATTGCTATCTACTGTAAGAATCTTTTTCCCATGCCTAGAGACCAAAACTGTAGTGGAATGATGGCTACACACAGCATAGGAAGCTTCAATTGCCAAAATCTCAAGGCCAAGATTGGAAGCACGGGAATGGGCATCAAGAACACTGCCAAGCCTTCTATCCATCTATTACAAAACAGGCAATAATTTCTACTACTTGAAGAAAATAAAACTGAACTCTTTTACTTCCTTGCCAAAATTAGGGTGAAATCTGTGGCAGAAGGCAAGAAGCCAGTGTGTACAGATGGCCAATGTGCTGTGAAACCCTGTTTTGGTTAAGATCAGCATTTCCTATGCAATGATGCTACAGATGGACTGCATGAGCCGAGGTCTACCCTAGAGTTCTGAAATGCACAGCGAAAACAAATACAGTAGTTCAGGTTACTATTTATTTACAGGTATTTCAGATCACATGACACTTACAATGGTCTGAGATTGCTGAATACACACTATGCCCACACCAGTCTACACCACAGGTCTTTGACCAGATCCAACTGAGTCAAATGCCTTGCCAGCATTTCATATTCAGGTGAGTTATGGCACAGATTCTGCCTTCATCTCAAAAGGTAAAAGAATACATGGGAGATGCAGGTGATACTTTTTGTATCCATCATTGTCACACTCCAATCTCACACTGACTGCACTTTTTTCCCCACCTTTACTGAAAAGAATTTCATGCTCAAATCAAATCTTTTCTTCATGAAACACAGTTGCCAGGTTCAAATTCTCTAGCTGTTCTGCAGCCATGAATGCTTTTAGTTTGCTACTCCGGATTTTTGACTCTGGTACATGACTCTAGTTCTAAAAACACATGCATACTTTTAATTCATAAATATTACTGAATATAAATGCTATCAATACCAATCATAAGTAGCACATTATATGACACCAAAGTAACACTCTATGAGAAATTAGCATATTAAGTAAATAAAACAAGAGTTCACAAATTCCTAATCTTAAAATAGTTCTCTGCTAAAATTTTTTCAGACTTGTATATAATTCTCAGTAGGTTTTAAAACATCAACAAAATCCTAGTACAAGTGATTTGCAGCTAATGTTGCACATCTGTACGTGTATTGAATTCAGAAGACCTGTGTCTGTTACAATCTGAAAGAAACTCAGTTTACCACTTAAGGCTGTTCGTTCTGCAGGTCCTGCAATGCAGACAGACAGCTTGCATGCCCTGACCACTGACAATTACACAGGCCCACACGTGCTGTCATTCTGCACGCTGCCAACTGTGTTCACCTGTTCCCTCACCACTTACAGTACAATCCTGTGAAGACTGACATATTCATTTCCCCTGAAAGCACCAACATGTTTCATTGAAGTTAATGGGGAAATTCACAACAAAATACAAAATACATGCAAATACTGGGTCTTCACAAAGCTCTTCCACTCCTAAACTTGGAACATTTAAGCTCCATTTTTTCTAGTGTAAATATAGTTATAACAGTATGTAAGCATCTTTAAAACAAATTAGACAGTGATAATGCTTCCTCATTGTAAATATGCCTTGCAATGCGATAGCAGTTGGTGGTCCCAAGTTAGATTAGGATTTGTACTCTGAAAAAACAGAGAAGATATAGACAGACAATTAAGCAAAAAAGGTTATATTACACAAATAAGATCTGAATAAAGAGTTTGATGTTTTGCATTCATATTGATTCCAATCTGGGGACAATAACAGTTGGTGTTTATTAGGAGATTCTTTTGCAAGGAGCTCAGAAATCAACATAATAGCATTCACCATTCAATTCCTCTCAAGTCCTCGCATTCTATTTCTGCCTTTGACTGGCACCAAGTATGCAGCCTATTCATATAGAGAAATACATCCAGTGATTCAGACAATCCTAGGAAAGTGAACCACATTCACAAATAAAGACAAAAAAAAACCCCAAACAACTGTTTTCAACCTAATCTAAACAATTCCTCCCTAATCCTGAATCAATAATCCTAATCTTAAAACTAGGACTACCAGTAAGACCACGGAGCTTTTGGAATCATTGAGAACAATGGGAAATTCTCAGTTTTAGTGGCAATCAATGGCAAATGTGTTTTACAGAGTAAAAAAAATGTTTTCAAGATCTCAACAAGAAACCAGCAGAACTCTTTAAATATTTACCATTTGCCAATTTTTTTTCATATTCTGGCAAATATACATGCTAATTTCTATCAAATTGTGTAAAAATATAAAACACATATGCTACTCATTCTAAAAATGGCAAGCAAAGACTTTGACAGCTGCTGTAAAAAAATTAATTGATCACTGTTACATACTATTACTATAGAAACTAAAGGTACAAATTTATCTGAGTATAGGTTAACTTTGAAGCCATTGCAATGACATGTGTAACTAAAACTACTAACCCATCATTTCATTTATGCCTTCTACTTCTTGCAATATGAGAACCACTAAGTAGTACAGAAGCTGTTTTGCATTGTCTTATGTAAACCATAACAGCCTGCAGAGCTGATCCCTACATGATTCTGTCTGTAAATGCATCTACTGAGAAGTCTGGCAATTTATTACTATATTTTTCTAATTATTAATTGACTACTAAGAAGTGGAAGGACTTTGTTTCTTATTGTAGGACATTTTAATTTCTCTAAGAGTTGTTTGAAGCATTTTGAAAATGCAAATTTATACTAACACATCCCTCATGTTGAAGGCATCATGAGACATTTAACAAAGTCTCCAGCAGACCAGGCAGAATTAACCTCAGGAAAAGCTGGAGCAACCCTTCCCCAGTGTACCTGCAGATATGCTGAAAAGCTATTAGTTTTCTCTACAGCTCCTTAAGGGTGCTCAATGTAGAACTCAGATTTCCTGGTCTGAAGCTGCTGCAATGATGAGAAGTATTCCTTTAAAAAAAAACCCAACAACCAAGCACTTCTTTTCAGAGTTCTGTTACTTCAGGATTAGTAACTTCTGCTAAAAACCTTCAAGTTGAGATTAACGTCATGTTAACAAAATAGAAACAAAACAAACCCCACACTTGAGCATGGCACACTCCTCTCTGTACAGAGGACTATTGCAAAGAACGCACTGAATGGTTTTATTTTCCTCAGCTGCTACTTTTATGTCTTGATCATTATCAACACTGATCCCACCAACACTGATAAACTTTCAGCTCCCTGAGCATTAGTTATTATTAGGTGTTATGCCTTTAGCAAGTTGATTCTCAACAGTCTTTTTTGGGCTTGTCTTGTTATTTTTGTATTTAACTTCACAGTCTCTCTCTGATCTATTTTCTCGTTTCCAATACATCTTTTTATTACTAACAACTTCCATTCTCCTGAAGTTTCAACATGTCACCTTTTATTTTCTGGTCTTCTGATACTGTATCAAAGCCCGGGGAGGACTTTGCAGTTCTTAAAGGGTGGCTCTTATGACAGCTACTTGCCAGCTCCATACTGGGAGGAACAGGACTGCTGCACACCCTCACAGCTTGGTTTCCACGGCATGGGAATAAAGGTACACAGGCTGAATGGCAGATGCAGGGCACAGTGATGGCCTTCTGAACTAGATAAAACTGAGACTAATACATTGTGCCATTCAAAGTAGCTGGAGGTCAGCTAATTGAAGCCTTTCCTTTTGCATCCCACGCTTCAGTTCTGAGTCTCATACAATGACTTTAAACAGACTGCAAAGTATCACGAACCATTCAGTAGCTCTTTCTGAGTTCCCTTTAGCTTGCTGCCTCAGTTCTGTATATGCTCACTCTGATTTTTTGGGTGTTTTACTCCTTTTCTGCAAGCTGAACTTGACTAAAAATTACAGAGTACACCTTCTGTAGTTGGCAGGTTCTAAGTGAAACATTATTTTTCCTCCTGAAGTTCATCAAACTACTTTTTCCTAGAAGCACTCACTACAGTATCTAGAATTTTGGTCTTTGCATTCTTCACTGGTGTAATCTTAACTCCGATTGCACAGGAGTAATCCATTTTCCTTTTACAACCACTCTTTCTGCATTTTTCCCCCAAGAGGAGCTGCAGTAGGTGAGGAAGAAGATGTGAGTGAAATGGTACATCATTGCTGGGGTTGGGTTGGATGCGAGCATGGGAGTGACTGGAAAAAGAAATTACAATGAAGAAAGAAGAAAGGGAAAATGAAAGCCTGAAGCTGGCATAACTTGAATACAGTAGGAAACATTATCATTCTTGTTTAATGTTATGAAACTTCTACAAAACTTATTAGAATACAGAGGGTTTTTTACATCACTACAGAGAATATGACATTATGGATAGCATATTAAGCAGCTCTTTTACATCTGCCTGATGCTATTCAGTCTTTACTTAATTTTTGACCATGGACATTGTATGGAAAATTAAGAGTAAAGCATGTTTGTCATAGAAACAAGAAGAGTAAATTAAGAAAGTCAGAGAAACCTTGAGTCATTATTTCAAGTTTTTTAAGTGCAACATATTGGGAGAGAAAAAGTGTCAGTTTTATATTTTGGCAACTTGAATCAAAAACACATACATAAGTTGTGCAAGGAGAGATATGCTAGAACACACAGAGTTTAATCCTGTATTTGCTAATTAAGTTTCCTCAAAATAAAGAATATGCAACTCTAGCATGTGGTTCATAATCCTTTAATAAAGGGAGCAAAATTACATAAAATATTGAATATACACAAACCCTGCACCAATTTATTGTACTTCAGGAGAATATTTTTTCTGCAGGCAAACTAGCAGTAACTTTGAAACATTTTGTACTGGCCACTGTCAATAAGTAAATTATAAAATATATCTATATAAGTTTACATGAGGTCCCAACAAGAAGCAAGCAAATACATATTTGAATCATCTGTGTTTCTACACTCAATTCAGCTTATTCACTAAACAGAATTTGCATAGGTGATAGAATAAATGAAGTGGTATTTGTCTGAGAAGGGATGAACTCACACAGAATTGTTTTCCATGCTGGATACTCCTTCTACCAAGTAAAATATTTTATAGGTGCTTAAAATTTTCAGTACTGCTATTCTTTTATCAAATTTGATTGAAAATAATCAAAGAGCTTGAAAATAAGGTAACTGTTCCCAATGCAAAAGTTTCTTCCATAGGAAACACAAACTGAAACAAAGGAAGATGCTGCAAAGTAGACCCAAAATATATTTTTTAAATACACACATAAATATATACATTTGAGGCCTTCTAATTGATAAAAACATTACTTTTGAAACACCACAAAAGGAAATCATGGCTATAAAAGTGTTAAAACTATATAGAACTATAAATGCAACATGTAAACTCTAACCCATAAATATTTGTTCAGTTTTATTAGAACAAAAGCCTTCAATACAATAGTACACGTAACAGAAAATCTGTATATATAAAATTTGTACATAACATACAAGCTGAAGGGTTTCAAAATAGCATCCAGGTTAAGCCCTATAGAAAAAAATTTAAATGATGTTTCTGGTGTAGTTACAAACACCTCTTTATGTGCTATTTTCTAATTAAGGGTGGTCAAGAAACATCAAAGTAAGGGCAATAACAGAACTATTGAATTTGACTAAAAAGAAACCCTGAAAAGAAATGTCTTGTCTTTCAATAAGAAGTTAAACTGACATGCGAGAAAGTGAAAAGTAAAAATACTAAGTAACTAACCCTAATGCCTATTACAACATGGTATTACACCATACAGATTCTAGTCTGAGACAGAACTGTAATTACATTTTCCTACAGAACAGAGAGAAGGACAGGAAAAAATAAGTATCCTCTTACCCTGGATACTAGTCTTCTTTTTCTAGCCTAAGTAGAGCAATAGAAAACATGTCACATACATGTTAAACCATGCCAGGACCACCTCATGAGAAGATTACTTTTATTATTCACTTTACAAATGGCAGGCTGGAAAATAGGAATTTATCCTATTAGTGGAAACTGAAATAGCAAGTTGAAATTCATGCTCAAAACTTTTTTCAAATGAAGAGTAAGACTCTTCAGAAGGCAGTATTCTCTTTTACATTAAAAAACTGTAGGAGAACTGACTTAACACCATTTGATATTAGTACAGAAACAGGATGCTAAAAGATACTCCAGTTCTTTTAACCTTGTCTTTTAACCCCTCAAGTGAGTCCTAACCCAGATATCCACTGGAAAAAAAAAATCCCTGTTATGCAACTATTCTTCAAGAAAATAATATAATGGGGTCAAGATATATTAGCCAAAAATCAAATTTTTGTCCCCATCTGTCATTTCAAGAGGCTGCACACAGCTATGCAAGTAGAAACCACTGGGGGTTCTGCAAGCACAGCTATCCCAGTCAGACTACTGTGACACAGTGGCTTTTTATCAATCCACATTCTCTTCTCAGAGAAAAGATCCCTCATTACTTTCGTTCATTCATTACTTTACAGTTGAGACCTTTCAGTGGCTTTTATTAATTCTAAGGAAAAAAAAATCAAATCATAAAAATCAAGCAGAATACAGAAAATACTAACAAATTACATTATAAAGACTGACTTCCCAGAACCCCAAGCCTCAAAAGCTAAAGTTAAGAAAAACATTTTTAAAAAATTAAAAAACTTAATGTAACTATGGAGATATGCGACTCACACAGATCTATTGCTGGTTTGGGTTTCCTTCCGGCATTCCAACAAACTAGCCAACATTTCAACTACAACACAGCTGATACAGCATGTCTGAATCAGCTGAACGATTTCAAAAAACACATTAGAACATTTCTCTAAACAAATTAAAAATGTCTTTAACTAAAAATTAAACAGTTCTGGAATACTGCACTATGTGGTTTCTAAAGCCAGTAGCACACATTTTAACTGACTGAAATTCACCTCCGAGATTTACATCTCCTAAACCAATAGTTACTTTCAAAAAAAGAATTAAACTATTTTCTATACCAAACACCTACAGAATAGTGAAAGCAATACAACTACTTCAAAACAAATTCAGAAACACAGAAGAATATAAGAGACTCTGAAATAGAGTGGACTAACGAGGGCATGGCTTGACTGAGATGCCAGGGAATCAGGCAAGCGTTACTGTTAGCTCACACTTCAGGCAACCAATTCAACAGGTCCAGGTTAGCACGCTGACCTCACAGGGATCCACTAGCTCCTGATAGCTCCTATTTTACACTACACTCACATTTATCTGAAACTGAGCTCCAGAAATGTACCCACATGCACAGTGGCAGCAAACAAGCAAGGTTCCTCAAGCTACACTGGTACTGAAAATCAAAACAAGGACATTTCCATCCCTCAGGTAAACCTTGGTGGATTAACTGCTTAACAGAACAAAAAACAACATCAAGCACATTACAGAAAGCAACTTATTGCACTTACGGTGTTTCTTCAAACATATTACCTCCGATATGCTTTCATTTGTGTTCTGCTCACATGAAATAGCCTGTTAGTCATGCAAGAAACGTTCCTCTTTGCTTTCTTTGGTTTTGCTTTTTGGTTTGGTTTTTTCCTTTGAACCTGTGAAGTGAGTGTGTGTACAATGCATCTTTCAACAGAAACACAAGAATTAGCCTGCAGGGTACCTGCTGATAAAAAAATAGCATGACCGAACACTATACTATTTAGAGACTCATGAGTAACTGCATCTTCTGAGTAATTTTTAATTTCTTGATTGGATTTGAATTTTTGAATTGAACCTCCACCAGAATTTATTCTTAACATGTCAAGTCTGCTGCTAGGAAGGGCCTTGCCACAAAAATATTCCTTCTCTGTAAAATGTAGGATTCCACTACTTACATAGAGATGTTTGTATTATATGTACAGAATAGAATGATTTGCAAAACTGGTATATCTACTTAGAAAGAAAGACTTCCTTTTCACTCACAGCAGATCCCCAATTAAACCTTAAAAACACAACATTGCTTTATAGGTCACATTTCTTTAGGAAGTTTCTGTGTTTCTCAAAATCAGTTATTTTCATATATCAAAGGCTTGAAGCCTCTGATACTCTGTAGTGATAGCCTTTTAAACTTATTATAGCAAATTATTTAATCATGCAATTCTGGCTACACACATATTCACTACACTCATTCATTAAATAGTGTCCTAATTTTGTAACAGAAGACTGCAGAGACCTAAAGATTTCTTACCTACATTTGCTAACTTAAAAATAAGCAAGCTAGGTGAAGTCAGTCCCCTCTGCACTTCATTTTCCAAATTTTGACTATTCCCATAGGCCATTCAAAAAACAGTGATGTGTTAATAGCGCACTAGAATTAATTATATTCAGGTAACAAGAAGCTTGTAGGAAAGCAGCATAGAAAGTAGGTAAAAATACCCTAGTCTACCAGAAGATGTTATGGCTTGTGACTTAAAATATTTAGCTTAGTACTAGACTTTTCTTGTATTAGTACTAAACTGTATTATGGTAGTACACAGCTGTACTGTTTCCTAAGTGCAACGTAAAGCTGTGACAAAATGTTTTCTACACTCAAATAATTCACAGTGTATGCAGCTGAGTGTTATAGATCTTGAATTAAAATACAGCAAACCTGAATTAACAGGTTTATAAAACCCTATGCTCACCTTATTATGGTCAAGTCAACCCACATTAATTGTACAATGTATCCTCAAAAACTTTCAGGACACTTATATTCTGGGAAAATACAGAATTGTCCAAGAGCGGGTCATTACGTGCAGCATACTGAAGAGTTTTCATCCAAAGAGTTGCCCCTTACAATTATTGTGCTCAAATGAACTATATTTTCTTGACAAACTGAAACCAGTGTCAAAATAGGAACATTTAGCAAAGTGATCACAAGCTCTGCTACTCAGATGATTTGATCATGAATTTCCAAAACACATGCTACAATTTGTAACAGCCACTATAGTGTTAAAATTTAAATAGTCTTTGAAAGGTCTGCCTAGTTATGTGGGCCGTTAGTTTCTTTCAGGAAGTCTTGAGGATTTCTTCTATTGTATGAACCTGTTAGGTGGACAAATGTATAGACAGATATAAAAAAAGAGATTATGCCGTTGGGGTTTTTTTTCTGCTAAGGGTTTTTTTTTCCCTACTATCCAGATTAAATAATCACTTTTCCATTAGTTCTCTTTTGATCTCCAGAACGTCATTACTTTGTAGACTTTCTTCACTCCAATCCAGTATTTTTGAGCACAAGATTAATTATAAGAAAGTGCTTCTGTCCTTTCTTAAAATAGACTCTGAGTGGGAGCACATGCCATCATGATGCTGTAACTCATCAGGAAATTATGATGCAGTAACGTCTTATTCTAAAGGCACCTGCTAGCTAAGATATGGACAAGGTCACGTCAGCACTTCTTATGTTTTTCAGGACTATTTTCCTTACCAGATTAAAAGAAGTCCAGCAAACAAGCAAAGACACAGAGCATTTTTTTTCAAAAAGAAACAAACTAACAAAAAACCCGTGACACTAGTCAGTTCGAGTAACTACAATTCTGATTTTGCATAGAAGCCCTACTACCAATAACTGTGAAAAGAAAAAGTGTAAGTAATTTAAAAATGCACTGAATTACATGAGAGATTTATTTATCTGATAAAGGAACAAACTGAGGGGAGGAGAATAGATTCAAATATTTTTTTTTTCTTTTAATCGTATGGCATGTAAATAAGGGTTTGGGGAAGACTGCTAGGCAGAGGTCCCTGCAAATTTTTTCCTGCTTGTTACAATCTTCTTAAGGTATACACAAATCACTTTTGTTACAGGAAGACACTGAACAAGTCTGCATCAGAAAAAGCATGAAAGAAAAACTCTCCAAAGTAAAACAGGCAGTTATTTTCCTTTTTTAAAAAAAAAATATTTCTTCTTATTAAATGTAAACAACTGAAAGGAAAATCTGATTGTCCAGCAACTTAATTCCTTCAGATGTATTAATAAAGCATACAAGCTGGGTGACCTAAGAACTTTCTGCTTGTTAAGATATTTTTATTTAAATGGCAACAAAAAACCAGTGCTCCTACTATTACCATATTCAAATATCTCATAAACATTCTTGATGTTTTCTCATCATCTGCATGGCTTCTGAATCCATGGTAGCACATAATAAATGTGGGTTTGTATGCAAGTAAAACCTAGGCCCTCAAGTCCTAGACAAAGCAATTCAACACCACGGAATTTCCCTAGAAATAGAGATAACATATGCATCTGATTTTTCTGGTGGAAACTTTAGAGAAGGCTAAAGCTCCACCAAGACATGCGCCAAGAGGCTCATATGCAAGGTAACCCAGAGGTTACACCTGCAGCAGGGCACACACCCTGTGCAAGGATGGTGGGAGGTGTTGTGTAAGAGCACTGTGAGGTACACAAGGGTCTAAATAAATGCCTTCGGCTCCCCACCAGCCCAGAACTCCTGTATGTCCATACCCAATTACAGAAAATACGATAAAGGCAAGGAACTTGGGTTTAATTCCCGGTTAACAAATGGGGATTCAAAACCACTCATTTCTTTCCCAGAAGAGCGCTTTAATTAAGAAACTAAAAGGCTGGATAGTAACAAGCTTATCTGCTAGGTAACTACCCAGCTAAAAACCAAATGGTTATGGCATCAGACAATTAACAAGAATCACACCATATCCTAATAGCTGGGGTGCTCAACTGGCAGAGAAGACCTAGATTCCAGCCCCTGCTCCATGGACTATTGCTGTTTTGGTACTCGCCCTTGAAAAGGAAATGCAACAAGAGATTAAAATGCAAATATTTGAACCCTATTCTGTTCCCTCCCACTATGTGATCCAAACTGCTAAGTTTAAGATAATGAAGCATCACCACATCTATGTCTCTCTCTGGAACTTGCATACAAAGTGTTATGGGTACTTATTTTTGATAGACTATCTTTTTCTTCAGAAATACAAGATTTCTGGGAATTTGGGCATGTCTTCAGCCATGAAGCTTTTTTAATTTCACAAGTGTGTGGCTAGGAATGTAGCTCTTAATAGCACTGCTCCACAGAGAGAATAAAGGCAATGTATTCCATTTTAAAGAATATTTCAAGCTGCTTCTACTTTTAATACTGCATTCACTGGAGCAATGAAAATATCCCCAAATCAGTATTTGCAAAACTGGATCAACACAATATGCTCTGTTCAAAGACCATACAAACTCGAGTAAATCCACCTCACAAGTCTAAAACAATGCTTTAACACCCTCCTCTTCCCCAAAATCCGTCATCACACTGTATGTTATCACTAACCACCTTCTTGTGCCAATTTCAACTTCTTTTTCTTTTGCAACTTGCATCTTTTGGATCATGTACTACTTTTTATTTGTCTTCATTCAAAAGTCTTCAGTCCATCCTTAACACACACAAGAAAGGTAATGTTCACATAGGTTAATCAATATGATGAATTAATTCTGAAATATTTGTTCATTCTTTTAGAAATTGTTACATACTTTCAAATAACACATTAAGCTAAAGCTACTTGTGCTTCTTCAACTTCTCATCTCAAATTCTTATTCCCTGGAGCAAGAAGGGATGCAGTCAGAAGTAAAAGCTCAGCTGTAAAAGGAAGGCAAAATGTATCATTCCATGTATGTCACTTCCAGTAGATTAGTAGTGCCTCAGTACATTAAGAGGTTGGCAAACCTTAATTATTAAGGAAATATATAGTTATTATCCTCAGAATACTATTTTTTTATATCAAGTCTTCCCTTTAGTTTAATGACTGCACTTTAGTCTTCATCCAGAAAGGTAAAATTTCGGTAATATTCATCATGACAGACCATGAAGAAAAAACCAAAGCCTCTTGACTCTGTTAGAGCAAAGTATACAACAAAAATATACATTATGTAACTCTCATATACAGAATTCTACTTCTCTGAACAGACTAATGAGTTGATACAGGCATTTGTTTAATACAGAGTAGACAAACTATTTTTACAGAATTTCAGCTATTCAGCTAACAAATTCTGTACTGAAGTATTCTGTTGAAAACATCAGGAACTAAAGAGAATGAGAGCAAGGATAAAGCTGTGCCCATGTAATGCTTTCAAGACATCTGATCCTGTTTACTTGATGTAAAAAGGCTTAATAAGAAACAATACTCAAGCAGAGAAAAAGCATAAAAAAACCCACTCACTTTTTTTTGAAAACAGAAAAATTGAAGTGAAGTAAAATTATTATGTATGTTCTAAGAGCATCTCTCAACTGCTAAATTTTGCATTTATAAATGACCCGTAGGCCCTTGATGCAGGGACTGCTACATATATATTTAATAAATGACATCTCATTTCATACTTAAATTGGCTGTGGGCTCTAAGGATGTATAAAACTTACATATTACATTATACTAGTTCTCTCAGAAATTCTTAAATACCCAACAAGTAAGCCATATTTTAAAAGTCAGGCTAGAGTGGCCAAAGTTAAGTAGCCAAAGTTAATTATGAGAGCTAACACAAGAATCCAAGTTTATTCAAGGACCTCCCGTATCAATTTAGTACTGGGTCTGTCCTTCGAGACTTAAAAAATAATTTTTTTAGCATGTAACCTATCTGGCATGGAAGTTCCAAGACTTCCTTTTTACCTGAGATTTGCAAAGTACTTAGGTAAATAAACAAAATCTGCAAAATTTATAAATAATAAATAATGCATTTTGGCAGAAAGAACTTCATACACAGAGAACGCTGTCAGTCACAATCCACTATCTGGATTTACATTCAACATAGAATAAATAACAGAACAGTGTTAAGTTGTGCAGTACTATGAGCTTTAAACATCTTTAAACCCCATCCTGATTCCAATGATCTCATCTGAGCACCCAATGAAAGGATTTACTTCAGTTACATTCACATACATAGTTCTAAAAACCCAGTCTGTATTTTAAGATGCACCATCAATGCAGTAATTGACATTAGATGGTTGTGTAACAGCCCAGGGGAACACTGCAAACGTATTACATTGACTTATATGGAACTAACAGTTACAATGTATACTTTTTATTTTCATTATGAAGGAAACCCCTGGAAAGTATGGAAGCTGAATTTCCATTTCTGATTCCACTGAAGGGACAAGAAAGGAGATGAATCTCCAAAGGTTTTTCAACAGCTAGAAAAAACTAACACTTGAGAGAAGTAAAAATGCTACTCACCAAGTGTAGAAAAACCATTAGCCAACAATGCAAAGAGACAAAAGATGTTCATAAAAGTCTTTATTCATCCTACAGAATGTGTACCAGATGGCAAAGCCATTTCAATCGTCTTGCTGCCTTGCACTGACCTATAAACTGCCTGTATTCCTGACGAAAGGGGGCAGATAGATTGGTGGAACAAGCTATAAAATTTCTTATAGGTACCTTTTGTCTGGCAGAAGACCACATACAAAGGAAAACTAGACCTATCTTCCAGTCTGACTAAAAGGTAGATAAAAAATGCAGCAGAATACAGAGCTCAGCCTAACAAAATCTAATTTCCACAAGGAAATGACTGGCTTGGTAGATAGAGAGCAAGGGATATTCTCAACCTTGATCTCACTAAGGTACACACCTTTCTTTCACTTATTAAACAGACAATCTCAACCAATGAGTTTCCCCACTTTTGCTTTTCTGATTCTCTCCTTCCTCCTGCTTGGGGGCAGTGAATGAGCCTCGGGGTGGGGGCTAAGCTTCTGGATGGGGTCAACCCACCACAACCACCTTCAGTGATTTCCTACGATTACTTTCTTTGCACTGCATTAAAGCACTACGTTCCTCAGATGTCCTCATGGACAACAGACTACCAGAAGGCTCAGTTGCTGCAAAATGAAAAAAACACAGGAAAAAATTTAAGTCTTGAAAGAATCAACATTAATTACCACCATGGCCAAAAGTGGTAATATTTGCAGGCAGTTATACATTGGAAAATACATTCTTCTCAAAGCTATGCTAATACAGGAGAAATGGAGTGTGGGAAATAAAAGTATTTCATTGAGTTGCCTAAGAAATAATTCAAGAACATGAGGCAAAGTGGGAGAAACGCCTTGTCATCTGTCAGACTTCAAAAAAAAAAGGGAAAAAATAAAATGAGAAAACAAAGATAATTATGACTACTGACCTGATAAACAGATAATTAAATCTTGAGATTCCAGAAGATGTCAATTCAAACCAGTTATGAAACAAAATGTTCCAAGACAAATACCACTTCACATTTGGTAGAAAATCTTAAATGTAGTTGCATTCAAGAGGTTGACATTTTCATCTAACACCAAAAATAACCTGAATGAGATTTATGGCATTATTTGATCAACAAACTCTGTATCAAGATACATACACCCAGATGAAAATAAAATTAAACAAGAAAACAACACTGCTAAGAAAGACTTCAGCATAATTTGTCATGTTACAGGCAACAAAAGATATTACAGTCAGTCCCAAAGGAAGTATGCCTTTGTCAATTCACAAAAGAATAAGACTTACACAAGAACAAAAATAACAGTAACTGAAAAGTATTTTCAATGCAAAACTAGCAGAAAAGCACTGAAAAGCCATTTTCAGTATTTAGCCAGGGCAATTTAATCCAGATCCAAAGATGTAAAGTCAGACATGGAAGAAAATGACAACAAAGGAATCTGTTGGCTTTACTCTTTTATCTTCCATTGTTTTTAAAGAAGAGCTAAGGTTTTTAATGGTTTATTGTCTTGCAATCATTAAGAGAGTAGTATGCTCAAGCATTTTTGCTCCATGGTGAGGAGGTGAGTGAAGAACAAACAGCTGAAAATCTTGGGAGTACTTCCCCAGGCCCTGCCTTTTTTGTATGGTTGGACCAGAAGCCATAATTAAATTCCGAAACCTCGGCAAATACCCAATAGTTCTATACAGGTTAATAAAGAAATTAAAATAAATAGAATCTAATGTTCCCCTGAAGGAAGACAAGACATTACTAAAGTAAGAGCAGATTCACAGATCAACCAGACATCACCAGAAGTATCACCATCACTTCCAAACCAGGAAGCCAATCATTTTGTATTAAAAAAAAAAAAAAAGGAGAAATACCCCACTAACACAAGAACTGCATGATAATCATGTGAGCATGATTAAGTGAATGACAGGTAATTGAGTTTTGGACCACTACATCAGGCTCAGGTCACCGACTCTGAAACTGCAATCACTGGCCAATGGGTGGTGCACGAGGCTACCAGACATAATCTTATCCACTCAAACTTTTTGAAGAATGAAACTTCTGATTTTGAAAAAAGTGCCCTAGAGTAATAATACAAGTTTTGAAGGCCTGGCAACAGTACATTCCCCAAGAACATGGGCCACTGATGTCTTGGCCAAAGACCAGTTTTTCTCATGCATTATTAGCACAAGAAAAAAACACAACTTTCTTTCTACTGGTAGCGACTCGTTCCCATCTCTGCTGTCTGGGCACAAGCATTTACTTATAGTAAACTGAAAGAAATTCACTGAAAACTAGCTTGGGCAAAATACTATCATCTGGATCAGTTCACATTTCGTACATCATATACAGGAATGATTTTTCTGGGATAAATGAGAGCTCATGGACAGATGAGAGCTCTAGATGGGATCAATTTATCCATTAATAAAACGGAGTAAAAGACAAATTTATAAAGAATTGCTAAAAGATTCAATACTTGTCAGCTCTAAGTAAGAGTCAGTAAGAGATTTTTAGGAGAGACTATTGGGATTACAAGCATCTGGTATATTTGGTTTATTATTCTATTCTTTTTGTAAAAATTATTTCCTAATTTTGCCCTTGTTAAACTTTTTTACTGAATGGGATGCTTGCAGATACCTACAGAAGTATAATACTTCAGCACACAAATCTTTCCCCTCTGTTTAGTTATCTGCTGTCCATTAACAGCATTTACACCTCATTTGTACAACCTCAGTCTCAACATTATTTGCTAGAGGCTACTCTTTATGATATGGTTTTGATTTATATAATGTGGCTATCAATTCCTTCTATAGTTTCTTTTTCTCACACTTCCCATAAAATGCCATTTCATTATTAATCTATAACCTTTTTTACAGAAAAAGCAGGGCTTTATGTTATGAATTCTTTTTCAGTGACTACAGTATTTGAGTATTTTCTGTTATTTTAAAATCACATTTCCGTTATAGATATACCTTAATGCTGAAGATGCTACTTAGATTCCAACTCAGTTTAGCCATCTGCCTTTACCTCCAAACACTGCATTTCAGTACCAAAACCATGGTCTGTACACAATAACCATGGAGACAATGGAACTATACAATATTGGACAAATGCATGGACCAGTAGGCTTCTGAGCTGCAGTGAAATAAGGCCTTAAATAAATCCACGTGCTCTATGGACCACAATTATATAACTAAACTATCTATGCTCCTCCTTCATCCCAATCCCTCCGCTTTTTAAGGAAACATCAAGAAGCCCAAAGCCTGACTTACCCACCCAGCTGATGCCTATGACTGGCTGTTCCAGTTACTCCATCACATGCATAACAGTCCACTCAAGAGACAGGCAATGATTCTCTTCAGGTCAGCAAGAAGAAGGTATGCAGGACAAAAGTGAAATTAGAAGATGGTCTTGCATGCAGATGTTTTAAGTAGTTGGTGTAGAGACGGATGTCCAATAAAACCAAAATAAGTCAATAGCAACCCAACTGCCATTTCGTACATGTCAGGTTAGCAGCCTCAAAGTTAGCATATTAAAAGCTAATTTGACTGGGGACAATATGCATAGAAAAACTATTCTGAGTGCAAGTGAGATGACGCACTGATTGGTGGCAAAGAAGTCTCTCAGGCAGAAGGCAAATTAGATCTGGTAAAAATGGGTAAAGTTCCTTCTTTTTTTTAATAATCAATACATACTACAACAAATGTTTATGGATGTATATCTATATAATTGCATATAGTCTTCAAATTAATTCTGTCAGGAGTACTATAGTCAAGATAAGTTAGAAAAACTAAATGTTAGAAACTTTGACTGTTAATTAACACATTCATAGAAAGGGACCCTACTTGCCTGTAAATGTGTAACAATGTTGACCTTTTCCAAAATTTCACACTGCAGAAGTCTAAGGTTCAGATTTTCTAATTACATAACATACGCAAGTTCCCAGATGTTCAGCTCCTTGTTAAGCACAAATGCCTAGCACAGCCTTCATACTCACCTAGCTACTACTCAAAGTCGTTTAGATACAAAATGGGAAAATATATCTTGACTTAGCCTCTCCTCAAAAAAATTTCCTAGAATGGGCAAAGCCCACAGTCTTCATGAGCTTTGAGGTTCCTTCCAGTCCAGGCCATTCCATAATTCTATAATCTGATGCTCCCATTCCTGACAAGTAGATGGGGAAATCAAGACCTGGGGAAGCCTACCAGGTGCCCATCGTGTTTCTTGGCACGATAATCGCAGAACAGAAATTTAAACACACCTTCCCAGCTCCAGGAGCCCACTTCAGTCAAGGCTGAACTCAGTGATCTTTGAAGTCTTTTCCAAGCTTATTCATTCTGTAAAATCCTTCCCATCTTTCACTGTGAAGTTTTTTTCAGCTTATTCAGCAGAGGCAGCGTCCTTGCTTTCCATCGGGACAAGCCAGTAAACACCACCAAGCGAGCATCCGGCCTGACAAAGCAATACTTGCAAGAAAGGAGACAACACAGCCAGACAAAGCAGTGTCAAGACTGCCTTTGCAACTGATGCAAGTGGACTACACAAAACAGAATGTACCTGTTTGAGCTGTGTTCAGAAAACTGAAGTCCTATCTCCCACATTTACCTCTCCCACCTGTGCAATCCAGCTCCTCCATCAAACTGGCACTCCTGAGGTCCCTTGCTCAGTTGACTCAGTTTGTTCAGGCTGCAGAAAACTAATCTCTCAAACAGAAGAATAGTTTTCCACTAGGTTAGCCAGTTAAATTTGTTTTGCACAGAATGAAAAATGGCAGGATAGAGGACAATAAAGAAAGAACAAAAATGAAAAAAACTTTCAATAGGGGTAAAAAAATGCCAGCCTTGCCCACCATTCACGTACTGGAGCAGAAGTCTGCAGTTCTCAGTGCTGAACCAGATCACAGCTGATTCAGCTCAAAAAGATCCTTTTTCTCCTGGCAAGTTAAGTTTCAGCTGTTTCAGTTCTCTGCCTGCACAGCCACACAGCAGGTTATGCCAACACAGCACAGCATGGCAGTGAACAAGCAGCAGTGATAGAACCATGGCCAAAATTCCACGAGGCATAAAATTAAACCTGGACAGAGTCCTGTTGGGCTCTAAAGCAGTGACCAGTGATAGCAGACTGCATGGTACACCTGAAGAACATTATCTCTGAATAACTCACCTTGAGAAGTAGTGAAAGAAGGAAACTAAAATCCCTGACAAGTTGCTGTATGTATTTTCCTAACAGAGGAGGCAGATAGGTACAAGGTATGCGTAAACATGCTGCTTCTATCATTTCTTCATCTACAGCTTTTATAAAAATTTGTATTTCTATAGCTAATTTTGGACAATTTAAATACTTTTACATACTTCTGAACTTAGGCTTAAGAGTAATTTCCAGGCTAGTTAACAAGTATCCAAAGATTCAAAGGTTATGGCCTTTTCCATATCACCTTTCACAAAACCTACAGGAATAGTCCAAGAGCCAGTATCTTTCTGGTCAGTTTCTACCATTAGGAAGGTCTCCTCAGTGCTCCTTACTGAAAGAGCTCTCCGGCATGCACAAGACCTCTAAGATAGACCTCATGGAGGCAAAAAGTAGCAAATAGTGTGCCTATTATTAGTGCTTGTGGTTCAAGAGCGTGGCAGTTTTCAAGCTACCTCCTGACAGTCCCCAAATCACCACCCTTCTACTCACAGTGCAGAGAAGAATCAAAGTACAAACACTGAATTCATTTTGGACAAAACTAAATGAGATGTACTCCAAGAGTGCACCTAATGCACTCCAACAATTACTGAGGTCACACCATGAGTTTTGAGCTGGCGTGAGACACAACACCCTGAACAGTGCGAATGTGAAGCCCCCAGGACAAAGATCTGCTTCTCTAAGGCAGCACTGCTTGCTAACATAGACTTTACTTAAACTGAATGAAATCACAAAATTAACTTGGTGAATTACAGTCAAAAGACTTAACATAATACAGCACAAAAAATATTTTTTTAAATTGCCTACTTATCATTGCAGAATTGAGAGAGTACCTAATTATTCAAATAGAAATAATTTCTGCATCTGCCTGGGGTTTTTTCCTGCAATGGCTGCTAGGTGGAACATCAGTATCTAGAGGGTGTTAAGTTTAAATTTATACTTTGAAGAAATTATATATTTTACTATTGCCTCAAATGGCTCTAAGCTGATGTTTTCACATCTTAAACACTGAAAAATATCCTGAGTATGCCCTAATCATTATATACTTTCTAGATGTTAATAAGATCTCAATCATTAATTTTAAAGTAGTTTTTATCCACATATTTTTCATATACACATCTGACTTTACTTTCTGGACATGAAAGCACAGGTAGAATATTTTTTGCAGGTGTTTATCTGGTGCAGAAAAATTACCCTGAGAATAATCCAAATATGAAGACAAGCTAAAATTATTCTGGAGTGTACTAGAAGCTGCTACTTTTTTGGTAGGAAATACTGAAAATTATTACTATTCCACATCTAAAGTACCCCTTATGATTTGAGGAGTCCTCAACTTACCCATAACAATAATGAAACACAAGACACGCTATCAAGGAATTAAGAGATTTTTCTAATATTAAAGATAATCCATGACGTCTCAACTTAATGCTATAGAAAAAATTGCCTCAGATGCCTTTTTCAGAAAGCTGTTCTGTTCATCAAAGGACTCAAAAAAAGTCTACTTGAACCCTTTTCTAACAAAACAATGGTGAAATGACAACTAGTATTTTCACTAATTCTCTCTGATCAACCGCCAAGCCAAAGAGAAAAGTCATGTACTGAAACCATTGTGCATGAACTAGAGTTATACCCTTCAGAATCAAGAAATAGGAACAGGAAGGCGACCTTCCTTGAAGCTTAACGATCACAGGAAATTCTTCAGCAGTTGCTTTTTTCAGCAGTTGCTTTTAACATGAACTTTTGGATTTCCAATTTGGTCTTTGATGCTTAGAAAAAGATCCTGAGTCTCATTCAGATAAGAAGGTCCTGTACACTGGAGACACTGGTAATAGATTTAATTCTTCCCATGCTGGAATTTAACTGGCAAGATCAGACCTTAAGGTTTGACAGCTTACCTTCCTACTGTGGAACATAGTACATTCCTAAAAAATAGATGTCAGAATAGCATTAGATTCTGAAACAGTTTAAATATACACAACTTGAACCACATACATCTTACTAACATGACCATTCTCAGGTTCTTGAAGCTCTGTGCCTTGCCTTCCATCCAAAGAATTATGTCATATAGCACTACCCTGTACACACATTTACTTGAAAACGGTCTAAGATCACTCTCAAAAACCTCAACACCCTCCTAAGACTCCTGGTTTATTTTATGTATCTTGTATTGGTTTCTTCATGTCTTTATTTTGTTAAATAAATGCCAAAACAAATGCTGGATGACCAGAATGGTTCAGAATCCTTCACAATGGGAGGTTAGGAGGGAAAGTAATTTCCTCTGCAGAATATTCAGTCTGTTTGCTTACAACCATCACTAAAAAACCCTATCATCAAGTATATTTTACAATAATTAGAAATACTTTGATTTAGATTTAGCTAAAGCTAGTAGCTATGGAGTTATACCTCACTGATCTACTGCTTCTATCAAGGCGAAGGAACACCATTATGATAACTATCTAAGAAGGAATTCCTCTAAGACATCATAAAGACAGGAAAAGAAAAACCTGGAGATTACAAAAACATTTCCCAAAAACTTCCCTTTATATACTATTTGTTTCATAATATTCTCTGGATCTGTTTCCAAGTGTTAAATCAGACTGACCGACAATTATGAAGTTTTAATCAGCAAGAGTTACACACGTAACACCTGCTGCAACTTTATCTCAGCATCCCTGGAGTTTTCTGAGTGTTATCTACGGAAACACTTTGTCCCTGTACTATTTTTTAAAGATACGTTTTGCAAGTTTTTTCCTCAGTATGCTTAAGCTACAGCTTATTTCTCCAAGGAAGATCATTTTGAGAATCCTTGATTTGCTGTAGGCTTATTTGATGTCTCCCCTTGAGTATTCACACAAGTAAAAAGGGAAATTAGGCTAAAATAAAGAGGAAATGAGAAGTATGTATTCCCTTTAATCTTAGGGGGGAGTTGCCTTTTTTTCTTTTCCTGGAAACAACAAGCATTTTTCTCACCAGATATGTACTTACTTCAGGCATCTTGCTTTTTCTGAGGTGCAGTTTCTGACAGGGAGCACACGGTAAGCCTTTGGCTTCTCATCATTTGCACTGCTATGTCACTATTGTACAGCATATGAAAGAACCATGTAAGCTGGAAACTACCTAATACCTGCTTGAATATCTGGGAACCTTCTTCTTCCAGAAATGTACTGCCACCCGCACTTTCCTAGGGCAAGAGTTGTAAGTACCTAGGTAAAAGGATACATACCTGCCCAACAATAAGGTCTTCTCTTTTGCAGTCTGGTTTGTCTTCCTAATCCCATGAGAATTGTTTCAAGAAGCAGTAAAAAACAGCAGAGTAGAAATGTATTGGCTTGCAGAATTCCTAACTAGTGCCACATTCAATGTTTCTTCAAGAATTATTGAATAAAGACTTTACAGATTTCATCTCAGGTCCTGCTATCAATTTCTTCCCAAGTGGCCTATCCCAGGGCATTAAAAGAAGCTTGCTGAGAGAAAACAGGATTTTTGGTTTTTAACAGCAAGCATCATTTCCAGAGGTCCTAGAAACCTTTCCCTTCTGATGCAGATCTGTAGGCCACTTTACTGCAATTCATTTCAATTCCTGAAGGATGCGTATTATTTTTCATCCATACAGTTTCCCATAAAATACACAGCTCACTTTCTAGATTTCAGTACGAATTTTAATCCCCTTCAGCACACATTTTAAAAAACCCCAAAGCCAATAATCCTCCTTCCCTAAAATACCCCAAAATAAAACACCAGGAGAAAAAAAAAATCACCACCATATAATTTAACATATACTTTGATTTTTATTTCCCACTTTTAGCTCTCAAAAGTCATATAAGATAGCAAGAAAAACAAAGAAAAAAATACATGTAAGAAAGATTTTTCAAGAGGAAGAATATTCCACATAGATTTTAATTCCCTACAATATACAGGACAATGAAGAAAACCAACAATTTCATAACCACACAGTAAGTACTAAAAAGCCCCAAAAGTATTATAGTTCAAAGCCCACAAGTATTCTTCACTTTCTTCTCTTTACTACATAGTGATATAATTTAATTAGAAAAGGAAAAAGTATTTCTGAGAAACACATATTTCTACAGCTTTGATCCTAAACACATAAGCAATACTTAATATATTTATTATATTGGTCTACTTGTACAATTTGTATGTTGAATATATAATGAAATGTCATAATACATATAAAACTATTAAAGATTACTGCCCTAGGTAACTCACATATGGAGCTAAATTAACGTTGAGTCAGTTCTTTCAGGCCTTGGTATATATCAAAAACCACGTTACTGCTCAAAAATAGATTTTGTTACACACAGCTGTTCCCTAATCATTGAAGTCAGACAGTGGAAGTCTTCTTGTTTATCTCACAGTACGAGAAACAGACAACGCATTTTATTCCTTACAAAATATCATTAACCCCCATTGTAACAGTAGGAGAGAGCCCTGTTCTGCAAGATTTTGCAAAATGTACACAGAAGATTATTACTAAGGGATTATGCTAATTTTTTTTCCACTTGACAAGTTAGGCATAAAATAGGCCTCAGTAAATTAGTATGAAAACAAAACAAGTAAACAAAACATCACATACAAATCTCTTACTTGCAAAATGAGATTTTCTAAGATAACTGCCTAATTAAGTCTGCTTTTTCCAAGTCCTTTTTTATGCAATTACTGTTCCTTTTAAATTTCAGCTTATTTTTCTCAATTGTTTCATGATTTAACAAAAAACAAAACAAAACACAATCACAAAGCTAAAAGGCTCTGCTACCTTTCAATTAATCAAAAACATTGCACAGGAAAAAGGCTGCTACCTGCTCATTTCCCTTATGGTTATTACCCTCCTAATCTCCAAGGATAGCTTTTTCAGGCATTCTGCTACTTTCAAGAATTCTGACATACACAACGCTACTAATACAAAACCATTTCAGTTCAAGCAGTAAAGAGTTGCATACTATATCTATACATAGGAAGAGAATGTAAATTATTTCTTTTACTTAATCCACACTTCTAGACCTTATAAATATTCAGCAAGAACTAAAATTCGTTCTCATTTTTATTAATCATGTCCTCTTGTTGCATAACAATCTCACAAATTGAAGACAACAAAATCTATACTTACCTATCTACAAAAAAAATAAACTCTCAGAATAACTGTTTCAACCACCAGAGTAAGAAAAGAATATTTTCCCACATACTGAAAATTAACTTTTTTAGCTGTTCAAGTTAAAAGTAAAGCCAAATGAAAATTTAACTTTTACTTCACAAAGGCACTGTACTGCAAACTTCTTTGCTTTCAAGGACTTATAAATTTCAAGACAGACATTTTCAGAAAAGTTATGGGTGAAATCTATAAAAGTTCCTCTTAACAAAGACACACTACTCTCTCTATTACTTGAAAAATAAACAACCAAACATACAGATACAGCTAAATCAGCATTAAAGGTAGAATGCTGTGCCTGCATATCAGGTTTCTGTATGCTAGGCTCTCCAAAACATGGCCTGATGATCACATATTCTGTTATTGTCTAAGTAACAAAGCTAGCAGACCAACCAAAGGTTATCCCAGAACTACAACGGCCCTCATGAAATTCACAATCACTAACTTTTAAGGCAAATAACATGGAAAGTTCTCCTGCAGTACTAGAAAAGGAGACAAATATAAACCCAGAAAAGTAGATGAAAACATAATGTAATGGGTATGCTCTGTGCTGCTAAATATGAACTACAGACACGGAGCGTGGGTGAAGATGGAAGTCTTTCAACTGTATTTGGATAAGTAAACTCCAAATCAAGAAGCACTGAGTACACAAGACTTCTTACCCCTGTTCTATAAAAACGCATAAACCTCCAAATTAATCGCCGTTTCTTACATAAGTAGGCATTCATTATTTCCCAACATACATGCATGTTTTAATCTCTTGCTTTAGACTCTTTTCATTCCAGTGTTTCTATTTCTTCCCATTCCAAAGAAACAGTATTGTAGCAAGCAAACTAAACAGCAAGTGCAAGAGTCTGTTGTATCAGTGAGATTTCAGTCACTTAGGTTTTTTCCACACTCCACATTAAAAAAAATGGAGGAAAAAAGCCAGGACTTTCTTTCTCTTTTAGATAAACTATTAAAAGGAAACTGGGTGATTTCCTGGATCACATTCACAAGACATTAAAGCCTATCATCAAAGTTCTATCAAAAATCAGAAAGCACACTTTTGTGAAGACATACAGCTACAAATGGCAAAGAGGGAGATCTCCTAGTTTCTATGGATAAACTCAACATTACAACAGCCTTACAGCTGAGAAAGATGAAAAACAATGTTGCCCCAAATCCAGATGTTTTACTCTTAATGGAAGCACAGTATTTCTCTATGTCCAGTTCACTTGCTGATCTAAGCTCTTAGAAGAAAACTAAGGCTTCCAGGAAAAGCTACTGCCTTCAATCTATGTTTTGAAGATGAGTGTCCTATAAGGTGTAACTTTGGAGAGAAAGTCAGAGTAGAAGCAAAAAACTAAGCAACTTCAATTCAGACAATTCAATAATAAGTCTTAGCAAACTTAGTGTCAGTCCTCACCCTCCTACATACACCTCTGTAAGAAAGTTTACCACAAATTCCAGTGCATGTCCAAACCATGAAAAGCACCACCACTGAGAAAAGATCTTGCAACTTGCATGTTATTAACAAAGAGTCTTAGAGAAACGTTGCAAGAGGGTACCTCATAGAATAGTAGACAAGCATATGACTTTTTAGTCGGAAAACAGGTAGCATATATATTTCTAAAACAGCCTGACCAACATACAGTGACATCCCAAGTACCTTGTTACCCAGGTTTCTCAAAGATAATGTTTACAAAACATTCATATCAGTGAACTTCAGATTTGCCCAAGCAACTTCTCTGGGTGAGGTTCTCAAGTAGACAACATCCTCAGCATGAGAAGAAAGCTTGCTTCAAATTGATACATTCAACCGGAACATCCACACCATGTCATTTCAACAGGCTAAATGGTCTCAGACCCTTAGACTGGTGTCACCTTTCATACTACAGTGCTAAGAGGACAAAAAAGCTCTGTGGTCACACATTCAGAAACATTTGTCTGCTTTACTGCCAAGGCCTATGGCAACAGCTATCATTCAAAATATTCTAATCTTTACATAAAGGAAGAACAACAGACCTTAAGAAGAAATCATTAGTGAAGGGTTGCATTTTGCCAAAACCCCTTACTCCCTGTATAAAACACTTTTGCAATCAAAAGTGAAAGGCTGTATCACTTTCAAAGCAATACTAAACAGAGTAAAACTAGCACGCCCCCCCAAAAAAGAAATAAAAGTCTGAGAGTTTTTTCCTAAACAAGCAAGAAATAATACAAAATGAGGAGCAAAGACAGAAAACACTGCTTGTGTCTGGTGATGACTCTTTCACAGACTTGCCTCAAAAGCAGACAAACTGAATGAACCCAAAATTTGACAAATTATCAGGAATATTGTGAAAAAACCCAAACGTGTACCAAAACCTCAAGTTTTGACCAGGTACTTAGATGCTTGCTGGAAAGAAAATAAGAGAGGTAAACAGGAAGAAAATGGCAATGGAGAGGGAAATAAAACAAGAGCAACTAGAGAGAACCAGTCTGGTTTTTTCCATTAGGATAGTGAAGATGGCAACGTCATTTGGATTTCTCTGGATGGTTCTAGCCAAGGGTCTGCTTTAGTCCCTCACAAACAAGAAAGGTCACCGATTATGTAACTTTTACCAATGTCACCACTGGTAAAGCTGGACCTAATATTGATTCAGCTCTGGGAACAGCACCTTTTCTCCTGTTTCCTAGCCAACTTCAGCATTACAAAATTCAGTACTTACTAATCCAGGTTCAATAACCTCACACCACTGGTAACTGATTAACAACTGTTCTGTTAGAGATGTTCTAAACATGAACAGCTTGCAAGGGACAACCTGAATAATTCATACTGGTATTTTACTAAAAAAGCTCTGGTGCACAACAGTGCACACAGAGCAACCTTTACCATAAATCTAGACATCTCTTCTCTTTTTCATTTGTTTATCTACCCCACATTTCTCATTTCTCTGCATGTGTCTCTTTTTTAAAAGAAGATATCTGGAACATTTAAATGACAAAGCTTTGGCCATTGTCAGCCCAACTCTGCTATTCCATCACAAAAATCTCCCAGTCTGACAGTTACCATCACAGCCCTTTTGAAATGGATTTTACCACAAGGGTAACCTCATGACAACATCACACTGAGACTCTATTATTAGCTCATGTGCCTGCACTACATTTCAAAGGTTGGAGAGGGAAAACCCAGGTTTGGAACCTAAGCAAGCAGTATCTTTAATCTGAACACTTCATTAAACATTGGGGCTGAATATGACACTTCCATAGTAGCATTCTTTTCACAAATTGCAAAACTTCTTAACACACAAATATTAGAACTCAATTTTCCATGTACCAACTAGTGAGACTTCCTATTTGCATAAGATATAACCCTTTAGTTTACAAGTTTCACAGTTCCACAATTCGTCCTTTTTCTATTTCCTCCTGTTTCAGTAATGAAGCTTAATTCTACAACTTTCTGCATAGATACTCAAAAATAGACATGAGTGACATGTGCAAGTCCATAGAAACTGTATACACTAAAGTACTTCCCCTGATTTCAGGAAGATGGTTCATTCATGTAGAGAAAATGTCCTAATTATGGACTCTATTCTTATTATTGACTCTCAACTAAAAGACCTTGACAGTTTGGACAGATGTTAAGCAATTTTTGTAAAAAAGCCCAAGGCGCTACATTCTGCGTAATTCTATATTTGAACACACTAAGTTACTTTGAGTAAACAACAAACAAAATTTCTATTTCTCTCATTCATTGTACTGGTCTTAATTTATCGCAAGTGAAAAAATATATATTTGGTTTTAGATGGAAACTGGCAATACACACATAAACACAGAGGTCTACCAAGCAACAAGAAATACCATAACTTACTTAAAATAAAACTCTATGCAATGAAACTAAGCTACATGACAAACTTTATGCACTCTGTATTAATATACTCTGGAGCCACGTGCATCAATCTCTACAACAGACAACACTAACAATGTGTCCAAATAGTTTTTTATATGTCCTCATAGAAAATGAACACAGAACTTTAAATTAATTCAACAGAGTTAATACTAAGTAAATTTAAATTCCATCTGAATATGACCATAAGGTGCAGTAATGGTTATTTTCTAAACTGAGTATACCATGTCCAACGGGAACATAAATCTGTATGCCTGTGCTGATAAGACCACAAGTATATACTGCTAAGAAAACAAACATATGGCTATTATCTTAATTAGAAAAGCTAAAGTAGTCATGTTATGTTAATTATCTAATTTCTGATCACTAAGCTATTCTGAAGGATAAAAAAAATAGTTTGACTACCTAACCTTTCCATTTCCACACCCATTTCTCCACACACCAGCCAAGAAGCAATTATTAGTTCATTTCTATGAGAAAAATTCAGAAGAGTGAATTTTTTAATTTGCTGTCTTTCCACAGCTGAAATAACAGAAGCAGCTAGGGGGTCCAAATCCTCCGAAGTACAAATATTCTCCTTCTGGGTTAAAGGAAATGCCAGAATGGAAAATAATTAAGGTTAGTCCAATGTATGCTATTAAAGCAACACAGTTATACAAAATTTTATTTCATGTGTACAAACATACACAAACAGGGAGCTAGGAAAATTGTTAGAAAACTGTCAGAAACCACGGTGTCCCCTTTTAAAATGGCAACATAATTCTTTGAAAAAATTTTCAGTCTGGAATTCAAAACAATTATGTTTAGGGGAAAAGAGCTGAAACTCTTCCGTCTGGTTTTCCTTTAAAAACAAAAAATTAAAATCAGGCCACAAGCTCTTCTCAATGGAATTGCAAATTATGATACAAAGTTAAAAGAGTTTAACAGTGATCAAACAGGATTTATAGCACAAAATAAAACCCCATGTATTCTGAAAGATTATCCGAATCTACTGCGAGACTGAATCGTTATTTAAATTAGTATAACATCATATGTATCTGGTACTGCATTCTGGGAACAATTACATGTCAAAATTACTACAACTCACTGATCAAAAGAAATTAATAATCCAAGTTACAGAACATGAAGGTGCACAAAATATGCAAAGAGCTTTCTGTTAGCAGGCATCCCCTTCTCACTTTAACTTTTACGATAATAGGTAGTGGCACGCATGGCCCAGCCTTCAGGAACAAAGGGAACAAACCTCCCCGCTCTGACTTTTGCATCTGGTCCAACCCACTCTGTCCTTATTAAGGATCTGACTGTCTGGAATTTGAAAGCAACGCTAAGGATTCCCACTTGTGCTTTTTGTACAGCGTGCTTTTCTAGCGGTTTACCGTCCAAACCACCTTCCGGCCAAGCGCTTGCGATGCCGGTCGGGCGGGCCGTGCTCCCGGCTGGCGGCGGGATCAGCACCGGGCCGGGGAACAGCGCCGGCGCTGCGCGGGCACGGCCGCGTCCCGGAGCGCCGCCGGCTCAAACACCGCCCGAACAACTGACTCTCGGGTTAAATCCGGGCCTCCTCTCCCGTGATCGTACGGGATCCCGTTCACTACGAACACCCTCCGACTCCTAAGCGAGCTCACAACGCTGCTTTCCATGAATATGAACCGCTGTTCATGTTCCATGAACCCCTGTTTTCCTGGTAAAACCTTCAGAGCTTGAAGCCCAAAATTTTGGCTCAACCCCCTCGGCCCTTCCTGGCACGGGCACGGTACTGAGGCCCTGACACCCCGGAGCCCCCGGGGCTCCGCTCCAGGCGCACCGCACCGCACAGCACCGCGCGTCCCCCGGCGCGCCGGGCTCTGCCGCCACCGGCACACCCGCACAGGCTCTCCGAAGAGATCCGCCCGCAAGCCCGCACCACACGCCCCGGCACCGGGAGCCCTCCGTGCGACCCC
>WBMV01005836.1:328330-356132 GCA_013396655.1 Campylorhamphus procurvoides | reverse complement strand
GGCCCCAGAGCACGGCGTGTGACTGCTGGGCAAGGGCCGCCCGGGCCACCCAGTCCTGCCCCTGAGCCAGCACCACCGTGGCAGCCAGCACAGGGCACTCAGCGCCGCGTCCGGCCCGCCCTCAAACTCCGCCAGGCACCGTGCCTCCACCACCTCCCCGCGCAGCACACTCCGGTGTCCAGTCACGCCTCCTACGCGGAGATTCCTCCCGCTGCCCAACCCAACCCTGCCCTGGCGCAGCTTCAGGCCATTTCGTCTGCTCCCGCCGCTGGGTACCGGGGAGGGGAGGAGAGCCCGCCCGGCCAGCCCCTCCTCTCAGGGTTGTAGGGCGTCATGGGTCACCCCTGAGCCTCCTCCAGGCTAGAAATACAGAGATACAAAATTCTCCCACCAACTTTTGAGTCCCCGTGGGCTCAGCAGCCTTCTCAGGCCACCTTTGAGACCTTCCCCTTTCCTCTGAGATTAAAGCTGAAGCAGTAGTTGTTTAGATAAAGCTATTTATTGTCATAGCAAGTACTTAATTTTTTTTGTCTTACTGTATGACAGTGGAAACACTCTAGAAGCAAGTATTTAAACTCGTTCTGAATGAATATGTAGGCAGGCGTCTTCCACATTTAATAGCAACATCATCAACTGCAAATGACAACCCTTTGTCAAAATTCAAGCCCTCTTAGTTCAGCAGGTATTTATATTTTAGGATCTTCCGGCTGAGTTTTCAATGCTATCTTGCTAATAGCAGACTGCATACTAACAAGCAATTATTGAAAGAATTTGTAATTTGCACAGACATAGGTGGACCTTTTCAGGAGTCTTCTCTTTAGTGTATCATTGTCTTAGATGGACAACTAGCACAAAAAACCCCCAATGGGCTGAAGAAATATCCTAAATCTCCGGGAGAATGACAGTAGTAGCACTTTGATGGGCTGGTGCACCAGCACACGATATCAGTATTTCTCTATTGGCACAGCAGTTACAGTGTGTGCAGCCATAGAGACTGAGAATTCAGGCTCCAGGGATCTCTGGTTATGCAATGGTATAATACAACATACGTGGGTGGGTGTAAGCCTGAACCCAAAACAGCATGGCTACTGAAGATATGCTGCATCGCTGGTGCTCATGCTGCTGTTCCCTCACGGGTTCAGTCACTATGTGTTGAATATTCTGCCGTAGAAAGGCAAAAAGATTTTCTTTTTTTCCAAACGTATCTGAAATTATCTAAAGTACAAGCAAATAGCTTGACATTTTGTAGCTTCCTGCAGAGGATTCTCACACCCTACGCTAAAAACAGTATTGTTTATTCAGAGCATCTCACAGTCTCCTCATGTAGCCTGTTGATTTGTTGCTTGTGTGGATGGTAAGAAGGAGGGGCAGAATTCAGATTTCACTGACAACATTAGTTTTATTACTTCCTGACTTATAAGAGCCTACTAGTGGAATTTGTATATTTTTTTTGTACAGAAATGTAGTAGATGATTGTATTAGTGTAAGTTTACAAAATTTTAAAAGACTGAGTAAAGAAGAAGCTGAAATTGATAATAGGGGTTTTGTTACTGTGATGTGAAAAGCCTTGTAAACTAAGTAGTTAATATAATAGTAGATCCATAATAGCTCAACAGAATAGGATGATGTCCTGCAATCAAGTTTGTGACAGAGTAAGGAAAGTGTGTGTGATGCCTCCCTTTTACTGCAGGGAGACATCCTAGGAAATATGCTGGCAATCCACACTTGAGTTCATGTTGACTGCTCAGGGAAAACAAGTTCTCCTCATCAAATCAATATCCAGCAGATAGTCACATTTTGTTCTGGTCATGTCAGCGTTGAAGTATAACTCAATTTGGCAATCTCTCAGCAAATTTTTTACATTACTTTACCTGCCAGCTGTTAATTATCAATATATCTCCGTTAACTAAAGCACCACCCTTTCATTAAGCTGGCTCTGCCAGCCATGTTTGTTCCATGTAGTCTTAATCTACTGGCCAACATCATGGGCTTTCTCATTTTATTATGAGCACTACAGAATGACAATTTTAATTGCTCATTTGGCTGTAACAGTTTGAGTGTACAGGAAACACTTCTTTAGTTACCTATAGAAATCTTAATTAAAAAAAAATACTTCAGTTTGATTACAGGAAGATACCAGTTAGTTCTATTGATTACAACGTGGGCAAGGATGATTTGAAAACTCATTGACAGCTCATATTTAGAATATGTGTTCAATATAATTTCTATAGTTTTGTTATTGCATAGGTCTGAGTTTTTTTCAGTGGCTCCTTAAATGTAATTTCTTAACTGTATTTTTTTTTTGTTTCAGCTGGGTGGCTATCTGGATCAGAAGTGGAACATGGTTCTTCAGCTGTGTGCCATTGGTACCAATCCTGCTGAAGTCATGAAATAGCTGGCTTAATGAATTATTAATCCAATTCAAAACATCTTATTTTTATGCCATTTTACTTCTGGTGCAAATCCAAATAAGGTCAAGAGACTAGCTGGCTTGGTTATTAAGCAATAGGAAACAGACCTTTACCTCCAGCTTATTCATGTGAGTCTATAAAGGGTCAGGAAACTAAGTTTTGAGACATTAAAATACAAAGATTTTCTAATGCATCCATTGTTTTAAAGTAGTCTACTATTCGTTATTACTTTCTCATATGTTTAAACAGTCTGTATTGATCTATACATTTTGAAAAAGAATAGTATAAACATTTTATGTGTAGCGACTGATGCAGCACAATATTCATCACTCTAAAAGAAGGTACAAGAAGTGATTTCTCCAAACAATCCTTTCCCATGGAAAAATGTCTAAGGAATATACAGAACATGCACAAAATTTGAGCTAGGTGAGGTTAGAAAATCATCTGAATGTCCTAGTGGCCCATACCATAGTCCATCCTTGCCACCCCACCTTTGCCAGAGGCCTCCTGAGAACCCTCTCTGGGTTTACAACTCCAATCACGAGTAGGAACCCCAATTCAGTCATTGTCTTAGCTATTGTGGGAGGGAAAATATGTTTTGTTTATCATAAAACCACATTGTTCATTGTACTGCACCAACATTTACAAGGTCAAATTTGTCTGTTAAGAAAATAGCCTATGTCTGTGAGATTACAAAATGAGAGAAGCTGTTAACTCTTCCACTTGGTAACAAACTACATCACAATTTAGCTTAACAATTTGCAAGATGGGCATTTTAAGGAATGACAGGTATGTAGAAGACTCTGAAGGAAAGGTGGCCTTGGCAGACATCTACACATACAGCTTATTTCCTTCCCTGCCTCTTTCTAGTCAGCTGCCTACTGTGGTGTACCTTTTAAAATGGCACCATATGCCCAAGGATAGAGCCTCACATATATTCTCAGAAACAAAAACATCTGGAAGAGTGAAATTTACTGAGCTTGTATGGTATGCCTTCGATGGCTCTGTGGTAGTGACAACCATTGGAATTGCCTCCAATTCAAACACATTACAGCCTTTTTCTGTTTTACTCTGATACCTGGTCAAACCAAAAAAAGCAAAAGCTCTTCCTTCCCCATCATCCTTCACATGATAAAGACTATGGCAAAACTGTATCATCTCATTATTTAATGCACAAAGTAAGTCTGTTCAGCTTGTCTTTTCCTTATCTGAGATTTCAGATGTTGCTGCTTTGCTGCTCAGTTGAACAAATGTTTCTTTTCCCATGAGTCTTTGCAAAAGAATATTCTGTAGGTCTGTGTCCAGGGCATGTTGGCCCACTGTGGGTTTTTTGCATTATGCATTTCTGTCCAGACTGTCCTAGACAGAACTCAAGAAGTGCCAGGCAGGGAAGTTCCAAATTGAAGTATACCCTCAACTTGGTAACAAGGATTTGAATCCATCACTAAGGAGCAGTGGGGGTCCTGCAGGATCTGGGATAAGGATTATGTTTTGATTCATTATCATTTTGTCCATCATCCATTGAGCTGGTCCTACGCCAAGTCTTCTTTCTCAGTCCCACCTTAAAGAAGATACACCAGATATTTTGCTGTGATTATTCTAATCTGACAAAGTAGGCTTTTCTTGAAGAACAGTACACTAAAGAAGGGTTTCCTTTCTTTCAGAATAATTTGGAAATCAGACCAGCCACAGGCAATCTTGATGCTCCCAGGTGCCAACTCTTCTGGGTCACTGCAGCCCTTACTGCAATGTACAACCCCTCTGAGGGCAGAACCGAGGTCATTGAGATAGGTATGCAATACATGTGACATCTGACTACAAATGCAGTGCTGTTGATTCACTACTAGTATGGGTGCCTGACAAAAATAAATGAATCTTAGCGTGACTCCACATGAGTGGTGTTGACACATTCAATTGTCTGTGCTTCGTTTGCTGCAAAACAGTAGCTATTTTAGAAAAGCAGTTGATGAGTTTAGCATACACAAGGAGTAGACAGATTTAAAAGACATCTTACTGGAACATTCTATTTTTGAGATTTCACTTTGACAAAACTGCCTCATTAAGGGCTTGGATATGAAAAGCAGGAAAATGCTTTTGTAGCTCATGTAAACTAAATTCAGAATTCTGATGAGCTGAATCAGTTCTTTCCATACATTATTTTCCTTTAGCTGTATTTCCCCTTCTTTCCTTGTAAGGGATGATATAAAACTTTAAGGAATCTTGGACTTGTTTAATAAGGAAGACAACTCCAAACTGTATGAAATAAGGCAGAAAGAGAAAAGAGAAGGTAAGTACTTTGAACCCAAATTAAATTATCATATTTTGGAACAAACTAACCACAAATGGTCATCATGTACGTGGCCAAAGGTGAAAAAATGTCAGCTTGCTCCTGCAGGAAACCATGCCATGTTGTTTCATTTGGCTTAATAGAAGCATTAAAACTACTAGAATAGATCTGCTAAGGAAGAGAAGGATACTGCACGGCAGAGGGCAGCTGCAGCCTCCTGCCAGCTTGACTGAAGGCAAATTTGCCAACACACATTGTCCAATATTGTGTTTCAGCTCTAAACTATGTGACAGTGGCTTTCAAAGTGTTTATCCACCTTCAGACATATGCAACTTTTTCAACAAATAAAATTCAGGCAAAAAGCAAGTATACATGCCTTCTCCAGTGTTGTCAATCCTGATTTAGGGCATTAATGTCATATTTATGGTATGAAGTGGTTTGCTTGTAGTCGAATTGCATACAATGGGTGTATGAGACTCTTTGTACCCACAACTTCCTTTGTTCCTTGATAAACGAGTCTTGGAAAAGACACCCATTATTCACGTGTATACATGTGATCCGTGTTCCAGGCTCGGGTACATCATGCTCACTGGGTCATTCTGCTCCTTTGTGGCTTTGTTTTCTAGAGTTCCTGGCCCAGCTACAGCTCAGGCTTTTACCTTATTTGGAGCCTGTACCAAACTACTGTTGTTTTGGTTAAGGGGTTGACTACATCCATCATACTCAGAAATATTTTTTTGACGTGATTCATAGACTATGTCTATAAAACTAGTTGTGTGCACTATCCTTAATGCCTAGTCAATGATGGTATGCCTGTTCCTTTTCTATGAGTTTGCTTGGTTTTCTGCTTTTCTAGGTCTTGATCTGTACCCTATGTGCTGTTTCTGCTTATATGTCTTTGCATAGTAGACAAGTAAAAGAGACTTGCCACATGTGTGACTACAATATTACCAAATAACACAAATGACATTGCACATTTGCAGGCCATTTTATGCAGTCATATTAAGTGCAAGAAGATTTTAATGCACATCCTGTGTGTATTATTAGGGTTTCATATATTTTTTCTTTAAACAGGGCTAAAAATTGTTGGATACACTTCGTAGTAGTTTACTTAGTCTTGCTCCAGAACCCTTTCTTACCTCAGCTTCCTCTCAGATCCTTCTTAAACTTCCAATAAAGTCAGGCGGCTGGTATCAGTAATCTACCTCTTCCATGGTTAATCAAAGTTCAAGCAGAAAAACTTACAGAAAAATAAGCTTTCCAGTAACAGACCTTTCCTTGTGTCTTTGCATTTCCATGGCACTGTTTACTCCTTAATGGGCTTATCTTCCATCCATCCTTCTGCACTGCTTATTTGAAATGCTGGTGTTAACAGTCATTGCTTGAGTATCCAGGTATATCACAGTCAATGCTTTTATTCTGATGCAAGATTAGCCTCTGTTGCTCTGGTTTTGTAGAGAGGAGGATAACAGAGGTGCTGGCTGCATCACAACCGACTTGCTGATGGGTGCTATGGTGTTAGGGTTTCCTGATTAAGGACCTGTCACAGTCTCCTTGGCTCCTGCTCAAGCAGCATATGGACACACACTTGAGTTCACCTCAGTAGAAAGGCTAACCTGGACAGGGCATTCAGCTGGGACCTGAAAGTTCAAAAATGTTTTAGCTGTCCAGTCTAATAGTGGCTGAAATCTGGATTTAAAACTGCACTTCCAAGTGTGTGAGGAAGCAAACCTGTTCTGGATGGGATAAGGCTTTCAGTCCTTCTGGTTTACAGTGTTTGCGCTCTGAGTAATTTAAGAATAATTATTCTTAAGCCAGAAGGTGAATAGCCGAATATGGCTGACTATTGGAGGTATTAAAGAACTCACCAGGGAAAAGGGAGACCTGGGTTCTAATCACAATTTTAATCAACATTTAATCTAAAACTGGAACAGAGAGTGGCAGTGAGGTGTTTCTGTTTCCAGATCCTTGCTTCTAATAGAATCATATTCGTGACCTAAACCAGTTTTTTCTCTCTCTCCCACTTAACTGAAATCCTTCTTGTCCCTTTTTACTCCACCTGTCAATACTGAAGTTATATTTATATTATATAAAAATAAATTTGTGCACATTAAATATTACTACCATTAATTAAGGCAGTTAAATAAATGAAGTTAAGCATTCTCAAAGAATCAATTCCATCTTAAAAAAAAATGGTTTCATACATTGTTGGACCAATGCAAAAGTTTCTGAGCAAAATAAGAAATACTAAAAAGTTATTTTGTACTGAATATTCAGTTCAACCACACATGAAATATGATGTTTCACTTTGATTTGAATTTAGATTTTATTTGATAGACTTTTATTAAGCCATATTGGCAATTTCCAAAGAGAAAATAAAATATGCTGAAAAGAAAAATTAAAATGTCTTTTAAAAATATTAGCATTTTAGGTCCTAGTGTTGCTGTACCTAAGAGAGAGGATTTAAAGTCGCAGGTACTTCACTGCATCATCCTATTCCACTCTTGCCTCCCACTCCCCTATCATCTCTCCACACCCAGTCCTTACTCCTCTCTGGCACTGCACTCATCAGACTCCTCCATCAGCCAATGCATTTCACCCGTATGGCAGAAATCTGTGCAGGATTTAATATGGTCTGGCAGGAAACTCACTCGCAGATGGGTCTGAGGAGTGCCAGAGACAGCATAGCAATTAGAGTGAATGGGAGGCAGGGACCAGTTGAAACTTGGAAAGGGCATAGGACTTTCCTCTTTGGTTTCTTTCACTGACTTGCCACATTTCATGAAATGGCATCCCAAAGGAGATCAACTATGGAAAAAGGGTTGTATTTCTGACTATACTAGCAGTTTGTGTGGTCAAACTCTTGCTCTTCTTAGCCAGTTTTATCAGAAAAATTGATATTTTATCACTTTATACAAACCTTATCTCATATTTAATTGCAATATTTCTGAATTTTTGTCTATTTTTCTGTGGCTGTAACTGCTTTTCAAATTTGAAACATAAGGATCGCTTCAAATTATGTTTTACAAGTAACTTACTCATCTAGAAACAGGAATTACAAGAAGTTAGTTAGCAATGAGCATATTTATCTTTATTGTATAATTCTGATGTATAATGTTTGCTTGTATGTTTTGAAATACTTGGAAATTAACTGGGATCTGTCACCCATCTTTCAAAGATTAAGAAACTTTATCAATACTACATTTGTCCAGAAATGTTCAATCCCAGTTCAGTAGCTGTTTAGGCAAGCTCACTCTTACAAGCCACTTGGAGAAGTTCAGAATTACATATACAGTAGCCCAGAATACAATTATAGGTTCACTTAGTTAAAGTATCTTACATGTATACAATTTTTGTAGTGCCTCACTATATGGCATGTTTAATAATCTGTATTTTAGCATTCTCTTGGGGTCTATCATTCTACCATTAGGTGTACCTAAATGTGTGAGACTGTTTTCAGCTTCACACTCTAGCTTGGGTTCACCTCTATGCTACATATAGACCTGTCCATTTAAACAGCAGCATAGTAATTTAGTGTATGTCCAGTAGTTGCTGCTCATTTTACTTGAGTGAGAAAACAAAGTAATTTTATTTCATCAATTTTCCAGTAACTCCGTTTGGAGTAGATGAAATTAAGGTATTCTTGAAGTAACTTTAAATCAGTGTGTATAATATATAACTCAGCAGCACAAATACACTTTTCACCAAATTTGCTAAGAGCAAAAATACCTTCGTATGATTTACATGCTTTTTCTAGGATATTGGCTACTCTCTTTGCTTCAGGAAAACATATTAATCAGTGACAGACTAGCCATGACAAACTGATACTGGATAACACCATTTCTCTTCTATTCTACTGTTGTCTATTGTTAACTTGATTTCTACTTCCTCAAATGTAATTATTTTCAATGTATATCTCATAAGTAGGCAATAAATTGGTAGGAGGAGGATCTTTCAGAATATTTGTCTTATTCTCAAACTAAATCCAAAATACAGCACTGTATCAGCTACCAAGAGGAAAATTAACTCTGTTCCAGCTGCAGCCAGGACAATATTTTACAGTATTGTCTCTCTGAAATTGAAGAAATTGTACTGTCATTGTCAATTTCTATTTTGGCTAAAAATATTGGGACACTTACATGCTGGCCAAATAAAGCACTTTCTTAGTTCTCAACAGCAGAAAGCTCTGCCTTCTTACAGCTTTGGTCCTGCAATTACAAAATATTCACTCTGTAGAAATGTAGCCTGCTTCTGCCAGGTACCTTCCTCTCTGATTACAGTATTAGCATCCCATCACCCATCAATCTAGCAGATTAATCTCCTAGAGCAAGAAATCTTCACTTGATTTCTATCTTGGATATGGACCTTCTTATTCTCTAAAAGATCTCTACAGAGGTTCTGCTTGATTGGTTTGGCATTGTTTCTTAACTGTTGCAGAATTTGAATTGTCGTCACAAAACCCCCTTAGATTTCCATTCAGATGGCTTTACATTTTTAATGTTGGTAGCTTACAACACAAGATCTTGGCAGTCCTAAATCTGGACTGCACAGATCAATCTGTCACACCATTGGACAACTACTTAGAAAGTCCTTTTTTTATCTAGCTGATCTTTGACATAGCTGGCAAATGTGTTGTGGGAGCATGATATCCTTTTACTTTCCTCACTGTTCTTTGACTACCCTCAGTTTCCAAGTGTCATTCATTTCAAGGGTGATGTTACCGTGAGCATTAATGCAGATGTTTTCTCCAAGATACTACAAAAAAATTGTATTTTTTTTATATGACAACAATTTCATGAAATGTGAAATACTATGTTGAGGGCTAAAACCTCTTCTTTATTTGGGACAGTAAAGATATGTAGACATGTCTAAAAGCATGGTTATGTATGTTCATGGTGTGTATTCCAAAATTATTTTCATTTCTGTTATTTCTGATTGTATGAATAATGAACCTGAGGATTCAGGAACTGTGGTCAAAATGCCAGTAACTGTGACCAATTTGATCAACCTAAAACATAAATGACTTTGTGAGGTGCTGAGCATCCACCTATCAGATGTTTAAATGCATTTTTGGCTTTGAGTATCCCAGCATCTGCAGATGTATTTAGAAACTGTGAACTGCTCTAAGATCACACAATATTTTAGAGCAGAAGGAGTATAAGCGTTTTGATCTTCTGATGTCCATGATTTGTTTCAGGCATTTACACAATAGTGTCTGTTTTAGTTGAACAAGATATTCCCAAGCTACATTTAGTAAATAATTTTCTAATTCTTTATATGAGATATAGTAATTTCTCTTTGTAGATCAGTTGAGTGTTGGGATTTTGGGAAACCAACAGGAAAACTTTCTGCTGATACATTGGAATTTTATCCTTTCCACCTGTTCTTTCCAGCAATAAGTAAAGCCAGTTGACATATAACTTTGAATTCAGTATTTAAATATAGACAGGTAGTACATATTTGTACTACATATACATATGAGTGTCCTACCTCACTATTTGAAAATACGCATCTCTTAAATGTGACCTCAGTGCTATTCTTTCTTGAACTTCATGTTGGAAGAGATTGTTTATCATTTTTGTGTACATCAGGAGGGTATCTTCATATCTCTGGAACTCCTTTTCTGGTTGCAGTTGTCAGGCTGCAGTATAACTTTTAAAAGCTGCTAAGCAGAGAAAAATATCTGTTTAGTAAATCTGAAGGATTTTCATCTTTGCATTGTAGAACCAAAGTGGAATTTTTATTTTTGGGGTTTTTTTTCTGTTACTGTTGCAGTGCTGGGAATAAGAGAGGTATTCTTTCAAATAGAAAAAACCCTGGTGTTTTCTTACTGTAACATCAGTTTTACAAATAGGATGCCTTGAGAGATGCTCACAGAAGAGATCTAAAATATGTTCTGTATATTGATAGAAAGTGTAATGGATGTTAGAATGCAGGTAAAATTGTATAAGCTGTTCTGGTAAGGGCAAATGCTGCATGTGATCCTGAGTTTCAGATATCATAGAGTGTTGGAAATACTAACAGTTTTTTGCCATCAATTCGTATCAATTTATCAGTTGTATTAAATTCATACAAAGATGTTCTTGACTGTGGAACAGGTTTTTGTAATGGTGGGTTTGAATTTTCAACAGTTTAGTAATACTTTTGTGCCCTTCATTGCTTAGGTCTTTTAGGGAAGCTCTAAGTTCTAGTAGATATTGTCAGTGACCCTGTTGCACAGTGCAGAGTAGAGCGTACTGCCTGAGGGGGTGTGGCTGTTCTGCAGCCAAGCTGCCTGATTACAGCAATAACTCACATATAGTCTAGATCATGTAAAATAACATTTTATTTTTCATGTCTAATAAATTTCACTGGCATCCAATCGAGCATATGGTCAAACTGGATATTCTTGCTTCTTTTACCTCTCATAGCTGTGTTTTCCCATCCTCTCTTTTGCATTGGCTCTAGCAACTATGTGTACATGGGGAGCATGAAAGTCACCAAATTGCATCAACAGAGTAATTATATTTTTCTTTTGGTGGTTCAGTATTCTGTTGTATCAATGAGTTGGTCTTATTCATGACTACAGTCATTTGAAAAGGACTGGATAGAAAGAAAGAAGAAAAAAGGTGTTAGAGAGAAAGAACAGGCTTGTCCCCTTCATTGGTGACATAATGTGAAACTTCACCTCTAAGTAAACCTTGTGACAGTGGTGTTATTTTTAAATATAGAACTGTGAGAGAATTATGGCTGTAATGTGAAACTGCATCTCACTGTGTCCTTCCAAACATACAGCTCCTATGACTCTTCTTGGTTTAATCCCTTTCCCTCCTAATTGTCCACTTTTGTTTTGTGAGTTCTAATTTACTTCTAGGATGACTTGCAAGCTGTAACTCTCTTTTCACTCCACAGACCCTATAAATGGAGGATCTTTGCAAGTGCCTGGCCTCTTTACTCTCCCTTAATTCAAGTTCTAAAATGAGATTCTTTATACCTTTGAGTAGAACAGTCACCATCTGCCTTCCTATATCAGTAAAGCTCACTTCAGTGAGCTAGAAATCTGTACTCCATTCTTCTGACTCTTGGATCCATAGAATGTTGAAAGGGATCTCTGGACATCATCTGGTCCAACTTCCTTCTCAAAGCAATATCAGCTAGGGAAGTTGATCCAGTCATAATATCTCCGAGAATGGAGACTTCACAATAGGCTCCCTGGACAGCCTCTTCTAGTGCTCAGTCAGCCTAACAGTAAAACATCTTTTTCTTAAGTTTAATCATCCTGTACTTCAATTTGTGTACTTCTTGTCCTTTCACTGGGTACTGCTGAGAAGAGCCTGGCTTTGCCTTCTTCATGTCCCCCACAGAGTCCCTTAATGATCTTTGTTGCACTGTGCTAGACTCTACCCAGCACATCCTTGTCTCTCTTGTAGAGGGGAGCACAGAAATGGGCGCAGCACTCCAGGCGTGTCTCAGCAGTGCTGAGTAGAGGAAAAGGATCACCTCCCTCAGCCTGCTGGCAATGTTCTGCCTAGTGCTGCCCAGGATGCTGCTGCCTCTTTGCTGCAAGGGTATATTGCTTGACCATGTTCATCTAGTTGTCCCTCAAGTGCCCCAGGTGTTTTCCCGCCAAGCTGCTTTCTAGCCCCTCAGGTGCCAGACTGTCCTTGTACCTGGAGTTAGCTGAAGGTCCCATATAAGCTTTTGATTTAAAGATGAGGTCAAATATTTAACATTTAAAGGTCTTTTCCTTCTTGTTCTTTGGGTCATTGAGATAGAATTACTAGCACTCTGAGTCTAGCTCAGTTGGTTGGAGCATGATGCTAATAACACCGAGGTCATGGCTTTGATTCCTGTACAGGCCATTTACTTAATAGGCTGGGTGATCCATGTGGGTCTCTTCCAGCTTGGAATATTCCGTGATTCTGGTACTCTGGAGGCAAACATACTTCTATAAATACTTAGAAGTGACACTGAAAAGCAGACTGACAGCAGCAGTTAGCTGTTCCATGTATCAGAATTTAGCCATTTCTCACAAAAATTATTCTTTAAATGTATTCAGGAATATATTATACATAAGTTCTACAGGCTTTATAGGCAAGAATCTCTTCTGCCTAATAAAGTATTCAGAGTGTTTCTTTGTGTTTCTTTCACTGGCAAATAGATATAAATACTCTTGGTTTCAGAGGGAAAGCCTGTCTGATATGTATATATGTATAGGATCGGGAACACTTTCATGAATAAGCCCACTGATCCCAACACAGCAATTAATATAAATAAATGCTGTTCAGTTTTAGGGAAGATGCAGAGCAACAGAGATGGCAACCATGGTTATTTAATCACAAATCATGTGATTTTTTTATTAGATTCCCTGCTCCTCAAAAGAGAATCTCAGTTTTACTTCCAGCATTCTTGGCTGGGGAAAAAAAATGAGAAGTTGAAATGACATTTTGAAAATGTAATCAAAAGAAAAAAACAGCATCATTTTCCCTTCAAGGTGTCTAAGTCAAACTAATCCTTAGATGTTGATTTCTTAGTTTTGAAATATTCAGACAGGTACTGTTGGACTCACTGAAAGGTCACCTCTGCCCAGTTCTGTAGGAGCCTGCATGGTGGCACTCTGTGGCCAGATTGTCTGATCCTGAACAGCACTGCAGGAGAGCTTTAGCTGTTTTGATGTGTAATATATAATACCTTTCATGTTAGGCATTGGCACACCATTGTCAGAGAAAGGGACTCACTGGGACTCACACAGATGTTTGAGGAGAATTCTCACCACACTGACTGGCCTGAGTATGTGGCAGAGTAACTGACCTTGGCTTGGTGTACATTAACATCAAGGATGGGACACCTATGACCTGCAGTAAGGATAGTGCTGAGAAAAGGTTGCTAGCATAATTTAAAGTAAGGTTGAAAGCAAAATAAACTGGTTGTTTCTTAAATCTGCAATTATCATTTTCACCGGATTGTTTGTTGGCAGATCTTTTATTCTTACGCTTTCTTACTTGCTTTACATTACATATCTGTACATGATAGTTCATGGCTTTTTTTTTTGTCATGAAACTCATGAGTCACAGTTCTGATGGATCTCAAACAAAGGGCCTACTGCAGGCCAACTGAGAGCTAAATCTATCTTGCTTCTCTTAGATGAGTAAAAGAAATTCCACATCATCAAATAATTCTTATTTTTTAATGCAAGCTTTTTACTTACAGAGATCTCTTCTACCCTTAAGTGGTAGGTACAGCTGATAAAACAACTTTAAGAAAATGAGGCAGGATTTTTCATAGAATTTTTGGAATGTACGCCCCCAGTAATCTCAAAAGTAGGCAAGTTGTATAAATTTCACTTTACAATTGAGGAAACTAGGAAGAGAAAGTTCAAATGACTTATTCAAGGACATAAAGAACTTTGGAACCCTCTGAATATGTTCAAAACTCTTTTGTTCCATTTTCTTTCCTATAGACTGTTTCTATAGATACTATAACCCTTCCTCATTTACTAAAGAAAAAGGTTTTTTAATATGCCCTATAGTCATAAGAGAAGAGGAGGCTTCCCAAATCAGAGCTTGAATTGAAGGGGTTTAGGTAATACAGGCAATTTAAAATGTTGATTATATGTCCACAAAGATCTAGGGTGCCCTTTCCCTCCGATGTTATAACAGAGATTAGTTGTTTCTGACTAGTTTTGCACATCCTGAGAGGAGAGGGAAATGGTGGAATGGAAGTGTCTTTCCTTCATCCATTTGCACACGGAAGCAAAGGTAGTTCCAAGCATGTCAATGTTTTTATGAGAGGTTTTCTTTCCTAGGTATTCTAGTTCTTCCTCAGGATTGTTATTCCCTTTCAGATTTTCCTGGAGAATCATGCCTGCTAGTTAACATTTCAAAGATTCGAAACTCAAAACTAATTAGAATAATGATATTTTTAATTTGTTTGCAGAAGGTTATGGATCATGAGAACTAGAAGTGAGGAAACAGACTGTGCATTCTGTATCCCAAAGAAGGGGATAGGGAGCTATGGAAAGGGAAGGGGAGTGATGTCGCAATTGCTTTGTGGTAATGGAGCCTGTGATCTGCTTGAAGGTAGGTAGGAAAGAACCAGGTGAGGAGAACAAAATTAAGAATGAGAGAGAAGAAAGAAGGTCATAAGCATAGTATGAAGATATTATAGTCAAAAGACTGAGGAAGACAAAAAGACAGTAACATCACAACTGCAAATGGGCATGAAGAGTAAGGTGAATGGATGGCAAAGAAGTGAAAGTGGAGAATTCTGCTATTGCCTTCTGTCTAGAAAGTAATGTGAAAGGAAAGAAGACAAAGGAAGATTATTAAAATCTGGAAAATATCTGAAATTACAAAAGAGGCTACAATGACTGAAGACATGGGAATCTTACTAGAACAGTAATTTTGACTTTGGTCCTGTGAGTTGTAAATACAGCTTCTGTGAATGGAGGTACATTATTTCCTATTGATGGCATAGAGGATCTGCTTCTACAGTTACTGCAGCAATATATGAGAAGCAGTTTTATAAGTTATCCCTTTGTTATGCTCTGCTGCTTTTCCACATTTACAGTTTTACAGATGCAGGCATTCATTTGACACAGTAAAGGAAAAAAGACATACACAAGGATTTATCCCTCACTGATTCCTTCAAGAATTTTGACGGATTTTTCTTTTTCAAGAAAAACCCTTGTTAGAGCATTTTAGATGGAAATGTATGGATGATTTTTAGAGGTGATTAAACCGTGCCTGTCAGCTATGAAAAGCTTCTTTGACTGATGTAGCATGGGTCATTTTGGCTGTAATTTAAGGACAGAAACAGATTATCCTATCCATATAGTGCTTTTTTTCATCTTTAGGAGAGAAATTTATGACAAGTCTCTGGTGTGGAGGACTGTTTGCTATACAAAGAAGCAAAGTCAGATGGTGTTTGACACTCACTGCAAACTAATTTTGTTCTAAGATGTGAAATCAAAATCATGATAAGGTGAGGCAAGTATACAGCATACACATGGACCCTGGATCAGAAACAAGTAATTATAAACATGAATGATTTTTTGATGAAAGAAATATTCTGAAACATCTAGCAGTGTTCGAAGTGAAGACTATTGGAAGAGCCTTGCTCCCACACAGGGCATGAGCATTAATCTTTAATGATGTCCCTGTTTCACAGTTCAGTGTTCAATAGTCAGGAACCTGCTCACTCAGACGGCCCCTAATCAGCCCGTCTGCCATAGCTTGCATCAGGCGAAGCAGCCCATTGCAGAGATGAGCTTCCTACTCCCTCTAGTGCAGCAAGTGCACATTCAGGCACTGTCTGATACCGCTTTTAAAAAAGGGTTCAGTGATCTAAAACAAGTTAAGGAGGAACAATTTTTGTGATAGAAGTGGCACCAGTGTGTGTGTTGATTTACAAAGAATTCAGGCAAGCAGTCATAAGAACAGTATTTTTGTCAAGTGATTTGACTGATGTGGTGCTTAAAGGTGCATATTGGCCTAAAAGGTAAGGTGTTCTGGCTAAAACCAGATCTGAATATTAATGAGGGGCTGCAGGTTAGAAGTTGTGTTGCGAAGGTGCCACAACCTTGGAATTACAAGTCAGGTGTAGATATCTTGATTCTCTGTGCAGAAAGTAGATGGGAGACCAAAGATGCAGCAGCTGGAGTGGGGAGAAGCCAATATGGACTTGTACTTTTAGGAAAGGAAAAAGGCACTGTATGCCCAGTGTTAACTCCTGTATCTCACTTCTCTGTGCCTGTGCTGGCATCATTTGCGTAAGTGGAGCTGGAGCACTTCCACATGAACTTGAGTAAATCTGCTCTTCTAGTCATTTCTGGAGTGCCTGACTCAAGTGCCTGCAAGTGTTCTTTACACTATCAAAGAGAGATCCTCGTTCATTTCTCAAATGCAGTAGGTGATAAACAGAGGCCAGAATTGTTTCCCCTTCCCTTTGCCCTATCACTTGCCTAAGTATTCAATCACTTCTTTTTGCATTCTTCTTTTCAGCAGAAGTGAAGCAATAGCCAGGATTGGTAGGGTGTTTGTCCTGGAAGGTAGGACCTGATGGTTTGAATATCTGAAGATCTAAGGGTATAAAACATCTGCTTGTCAGGTGAGTGTTTTGGTCACTAGACTAAATATATAAATTGAGTGTGTTGTTACTACTTTGGCTGAAGACAATGGGCCAGTCCTCTGAATTCATGTGAAAAATAGTATAGGTATATTATAGGTATACTATAGGCCTTTTGGGGACATAAGTGATGATCTGCCTCTGGGCTGCAAGAGGTTTAGATGAGGAATAGATGACTAGTTATTTGAGCTGGAACAGTTCTGGGCATGCGGAAAAGCAGAACAACAGCCACCTAAGGAGTGATAGGCTAAAAAGGATGCACCCAGAGAGCCAACACAGCTGCAGGCCACAGATCATAGCTTTCAGCTTAGGCAAGTAAGGCCACTTGTCATAGATGCCATGATTTCTCTTTGTATCAGTCTTTGAGTTCTTGTTTATCCCATTTTTATCTCCTAAAAATAACTTTTGCTTTCCATATTAAAAAATGCTTATTCTTTCTATTTCATGTGAGAGCTTGCTGTTCTACATTACAAAGAGGTGAACTGCATCTTGATTCTGCAACACTAACTGCAATTAGCAGTTCAATCCAATGCAATCAGTCTTCTGACTGGAACCAATTATATGTCACTGTGCAAAATTACTTGAAGTCTCTAGAACAGGAATTTTAAAAGAGCCTACTGACTGCTTCATGCAAAGCTGTGTGGTTCTGGATAAGTCTTTTTTTCTGAAATTGCCATCTCACTTTTTTGCAAATAGCAGCATAAGATTTTAATGCAACTAGTGAACTGTTTTTCTGTAGAAGCCTGACTACACTTACGCTTCAGGCTTCAGCAGGTATCACATACCTGTGGTTAAGTATCCACATACCAAAAATTATAGATTGAGGCCTTTTCTACAAAAATCTCAGAATGTACCATTAAAGGTCTCATATTAATGGAATTAAGATACCCAGCACTAAAAGTAACTTGGGAGAAGGTCAGGATAGTTTCTAGAAGAGTTTCTAAAAGATGGCACAAGTTCCAAGTTGTAACTCTTAGATTGCCACTCCATTCAGCCCCTTGAAGCCTCTGATTGCTCTCTGCTCGTCTGCCATCAGTACCTTCCCTTTCCATAGCACCTACAAGTCTAAAATAAAGTCCCAGAATTGGTATGACACAGTGGGCTGCAGAACAGCCAAGAGATCTCTAGGAAAACCATTTCTTTTCTCTACATTCTGGTCATACAGAATATATGGACAAAAATTGATATGAAACAGGATTGACAGAAAGTATTGTTATCCTTGAACTGTCAGAAATATTTTGCATTTCAAATTGAATCAGTTTTATGTGATTTTAAACCTTCCCTTCCTTAGGTTATTTTTTGTGTGCCTCTTATTAATTCTCTTCCAATCAAGTCTTTTTTTCTGCTCCCCATCAAACTCATGTCATTTCCCTAGCACCTGGTGACTGACCATTGTGGACACAGCAGGGACAGACAGATCTCATTTTGCCATTAGCTGTGACCTTAAGGGTGATTACATTTGCTTTCCCTTCTATTTTTACATCATCCCTTATCAGAGTGTTTCTATAATTGATATATCCAATCCCTTCTTAGAGATCTATTTCTGACTGCTTAATGTCATGTAAGACATTTTAAACATATATTCTGTTAAATGAATGTTCTCCTACAAAGTTTTCCACAAAGATCACACATTAAGCATTGGCAATACAGATGACATAATTGTTACAAGATGTTTTGCTTAACTGCTCTCTGCCCAGCTACAATTAGTAAAAGGGACCCCATTCTCCCTCACAGTAAATACTGTATTACCTGGGTCACTTGTGTCACCTGTAAGAACATGTCCTGGCGGATGTGGCGATATGACTCTCTCAAAGCTCCCTGTGCACAGCACTTTGCCAGGATCCACTACCACCAGGGAGGCAAGATGAGACGGGCAGTCTTAATTCACCATCAGGGACATGGCATTTGGGTAGCAAAACAAAAAAAGATTTTTGGGTTATAGTGTTGTGGTGGTCATCAGGGTCGAACTTCTGAAGCAAGAGAATATCTTTTATTAGATCATTTGAGATCCCTACGGGGAAAAAACCAAAAAAACCAACCAACCAACCGAAAAAAAACCCACACACACACACAAAACCAGACAGACTTTAGATCATGTAATATAATAATTAGAAACATTACTTTGGAAACCATTTCACAACTTTGAGAGCCAAACATTACAACAGTAAAACAAACTAGAAAATTAAATGAGAGCTTCCAAGAATTCCTGATGTGTGCTTCATGTTTTATCCGAGCAAGGGGCTACTCACAGCAACAGCACATTTTCAAGTTCCTAATTTCAGTTTTTAATAACTTCAGTTTCAGTTAGTGTATTCAGGCTTTGCAAAGCAAATGCAAATGACCTAGGTGGCTGTACTTGGAGCCTCACACTAGGCTCAGGAATATGTCAGCTATGCCAATGGCAAAGATGGTTCTCATCACTGTCAAGAAGAGCTGGAGCTGAGCAAAACAACTGCATGTGCAGAAAAATAGAATCATTTAGGTTGGAAAAGACATCTGAGACCTTTGAGTCCAACTGTAAATCTAACACTGCCAAGTCCACAACTAAACCAAGTCCCTAAGCATCATATCTACACATCTTTTAAATACTTCCAGGGATGGTCACTCAACCACTTCCCTGGGCAGCCTGTTCCAATACTTTATAACTCTTTCCTTGAAGGAATACCCAAACTAAACCTCCCCTGGTGTAACTTGAGGCCATTTTCTCTTGTGCTAACATCTGTTACTTGGGAGAAGAGACTGACCCAAGTTCGTACACCAGCTAGTGGTTAGCACAAGGCTGTTACAAAATTTGAATTCTTTCTACAGTAGGTGTCATCTGGCCTAGCCAGTGACCTGTGTGACATGCAGTGTTTAGATGGTTTGTCTTGAGATGATCCCACCTGAGCGCAGCACAGATAGTGATTCTGGTGGTTCTGAAGATCCATTATACATTTTCTTCCTTGCCACTCTCATTACCTGACAGGTTTGTCCCTTCTTTTAAGCCTGAAAAAAACTTGAAAGTCTCATAAAAGCTCTGTACAGTGTCATTGATTTTCCTGTATCTGCATTTAAGATTAGCCAGATATTTAAAACGAAAGGGATAGCGTACATCTGCAATTTCCAGGTGTCCCCAGAAGCTGCAGGTACTTAATGTCTCAAAATCTGGGACATGATTTCTATATTTATGAGATTCAAAATTCTCTCTGAGTTTTTAACAAAACTGTGTTTTGCTGCCATCAGAATCCACTGTGATACAGTGAGATCTGATAAAGCACTAGGAAGATTTCTTTTTGTGTATAAATATTTATGTATGTAAATGGGTTTATGGTTAATTATAACTGACAAGAAGAGACTTACACAGACTCAGATCCTCTGTCCCCATGGACAGATACAAGTTGCTTGTTGAAGTGTTGTGGCATATCTCATGGGCTGTGTACTGAATCATTGATTAAATGCTGCAGCATGTGGATAGCTGAAATGCCAGCGACTCTTGAACAGGGAGGGAGGAAGGAATGTACACTGAATAAGATCACAGAGTGATCACCTGGTCTATATTTTATAAATTGATCAAGAGCTGAAAGGTTTCCTTTTCTATTTTACTAAATGTTGGATAGAAATCTTTTCTGAAGGCTGCACAGGCTGTCTAGCTCACACATGCACACAGAATTGGGTCTCTCACCCAGGAAAGAGTTAGAAAAGGATTTAATAAGAAGATAGGACAGGCTGCAGTTGATAAGCACAAGCCAGTTTGAAAACAACACTTGAAGGTGGGTCTTTATACACAAGTAGAGTCCCTGAATCTGCTTAAATATTTGGAAAATGTTTGCATATAGCTGGTACTTTTGAATGAGGTTCGAATACTTTTTGTTTTCTGGTTTGTTTGAGTTTTTTTCATTCCTTTTGTTGCTGTGTGTTTTGTTTGCAGGTAGGCTATTGTCTCTTCTGCCAGGTGCATCAAAAGGACAACTGCACTTTACTTCTGCTTTTACCTTTTAATAGTCTTATAATGTTACTTGAAGGGAAATGTTTAGATTAAATTTACAGAGCTGCTGGAAATCAGAGAGGTGTGTATTTAATTAAAAAATGCACCTAATATATCTTTTTTCAATAAGAGCATGCCATGTGGTCTATTCCTGTTTTGGAGACATAGCTCTGTCTTCGAAACCCCACTTCAAGAAAATGGGGAAGAACACAGATTGTACCAAAACACACACTAACATGAAGTTTATCCTGGAATTAAACCCATGAAACTGTTTCAAAATGCATTGTTCAACAAATATCCTCTCTGTAATGTAATGGAAATGGATGTAAGGAACCAGGTAGGTGGTTTGCCTTATGGCTAATCTTCTCTGTAGAAACAGAGCTGGCTACTGACCAAGTGCATGGCACTCTCCCCTCCCTTTCCCCATAGATTTTATTTCTACATGTTGAAAGAAATAGATTCAGCAATTTTCTGAAACAAAATAGAACTGAAAAACCTCCAGCTACAAAGTCAGCTAGTGCTCTTACAGATCCAGCATTTTGCCTATACTGTGTTAAGGATCTACATGGTCTCAGGTACAAGGAAATTGTCCCTGAGAGTACCTAAGTACTAACAAATGCAGGAGTGCCTGATGGGAAAGAGAAAAACATTACACTGCAATCATTGTTCAGTATTATAGTAATTAACTAGAAAGATGTCTTTAACAAATTTTCTCATGACACTTTTCTCTTTCTTTTCTTCCTTTCCAGCTTTCTGGCACATACATTCCTATATTGCAAAGACAACATTAATAGGTTCTTTTTTACTTCACTAGAAGGCTTAATTGTACCAGCTTGCACCTTCAGACTTTGCTGAAATCCTCATGGGCCTAGAGAGGCAGAGTAACTCTAGTGTTATGCTCCGCAAAATTCAGTCTCCTTAAAACCAAGTAGGTACTTCATGCTAAAAATTATTTGCAAGGATGATGGAAGTGCAGCTGGCTTTGTGGCCCGTGTTCCAAATCCTTTCTTCTTGTAACCTATACTTTGCACTGAACACAATATTTAAGATGGGGTGTCAGTCTGTCTTTTTTGTGTCCTTCCTGAATGTCTTTGATGTGTTGGGCTCAGAAGTTACTAACACAAATTTCACACTTAAGTTATTCCTTTAGGTATGGTGATTTTTAAGTCAATCTCCCATTTGAGCTATTGCTGCTAATGGGGAATTTGCTGCCAAGCTTTTACTGCCTTCTTCTCCTGATGACCTTTTGTAGTCCTAACAGTCTGATTTCTTTCTACCCGCCAGTGTCGAGGTAGTCGATGGCAAAAGCTTTTATTTTCTTTCTAGTCCTTGTCTTCATATTCTTTTGCATGTATCCTGTTGGTTTCTATCACATAGCTCTCTTCTAGAGCTTATCCTCTTCTGCTGTCTTTAATGTATAACCATTCCAAATGACCTGCATTCCATTGCAACTTGAATGTTTTACTGTTGTGTTAAGGGGCTTTAATGAGTTTGTGGAATCATATTGTCTTGTGTGTAGTTTATTTAAATTGGAATTCATGACAAGAGATGCACACAGGGCAGCTCATGTTTATTTTTCTGTTGACTTTGAAGACTCCATTTGCAATCTACTTTTTGTATACAGCAGTTCCTGCAGAAACTTATGCACTGAGTATAGCCAAAGGGCCTTATAAATCTTACACATTTTAGGAAGATGCATTAAAATATTGCTATGGGAATTCAGAAAGAATTTTCTATTGTAGAAGATAAAGCAAAAATATTTGAAGCCTTGTTGGGTCAACCTCAACTTTTAAATTTCACAAAATTGATTCTCTATTGCCATGTATAAATCCTTCACTGGTGCTTTTAGATCCAGCTGTAAAATCAGAGAATCAAAGAATCTGCTGAGATGGAAGGGACCCACAAGGATCATCAAACCCAATCCTTAGCCCTGCACTGGGTCACCCCCAAGAATCACGGGATGTGTGAGTGTTACTAATTAAATTTCCTCATAGATTTAGTCACAAATTACTGCTTAAGGGAAAAAGAGATAAAGGCTCATGGAGTAAAATCATTATGATGGGGGATCTGATGGATTTCACTTGTAGAATCCCAAGTTCAATAATTTTTTGACTACAGATTCAGGATTGCAAGTACATAAAAGCTAAAAAAGGAGAGGAACTGCTCAACTTAGCAGCTAAAACTTTATGAGACCTCAAGTATTGAATAATAAAGAATACTGCAACTTAGTATTGAGGTTTAATATCAGAATATGGGCTATGACTGGAGTAGCTATCCTACAGTGAGTAAGGATAGATGAAAGGCAGGAGCATTGACAACCAAGTCTGGAGACAGCAGAACTTGATGAGCAGAACACAAGAGATGAGAACCGAAGCACTGCAGCAGATGTTGTTGGAGGAAGAGCCTCTGGATCCTGGACCAGAAGATCAGAGATTGCTGTGAGTTTGTTTAAGATGCATTAACAGGAAGTACAGTTTTGTAATGCCTGCACGTGAGAAGCAATGTCTACTATACCTTGCATTTAAAGTTTCAAATTTAAGATGTTTTAATCCATCCTTTGTGATGGAAGAGGATGTGATTTCAGTCTCAAAATTGTTAAACTGGTCGTTGCTTCTCTTGTCTAGTAGGAACAGTGGGAAACAGAATCTTGCAAGATTTTTTTTTTTCCTATAGAGCTGCCTAAAAATAGAAATAGAAAACCTAACTTTAGCTTTCACTGTCCCTACTTGGAAAGTTTGGTCAAAGGCCTATGGCAGAACTGTGTACTATGCTTGGAACTAAAATAGCTGTCCGTCAGAATGTTTGAACAATTCCTTTCTCTTACAGAAGAAATACCTCATACCTAGTTTATATCTGCTCCAATATCCACAAGTAGTAAAGTCATTCATATTTTTTATTTTAAAATAAGTAGCCACTAAATCTGCTGTTTTTAACAGTAAAGCAAGTGGCAAGATACTGTCACAGATGTGACACTGACTACATTTGAAATACTAAGATGTAGGCTTCTCTTTGGTTTTATTCCAGATGAAAGTATATAGAAAGGGGTTTTATTATTATTTTAAGACACATCACTTTTATCACAAATGTGGATTTTTTTTACTCTAAGAAACTTACAGATGTCAGCTCATGGACAACTGATAATAACCTTATTTTCCCATGTTTATTGGTATCAGTTTTCTGTGAATAAAAGATACTCTAAACGACCTTGGGAAATTTATCACTCAGCTTTTTTTTTTTGTTGGGGATGTATTTATAATGTGTGCTATAAATTAAGCTGGAGTAATAGAGTTTGTTTACATTCACCAGTACTGCTCCACAGTCTTCTATTTTATACTCTGAAAATAGTAAGACAATGACCAAATAGGGCACTTGACAAGACCAAAAGACTTCTGTAGTTTGCTTATGTGTGAAGTCTGTACCTGCTTTGCTTGCTTTTAGTCTGGTCAACTTTCACAAAGTAAAGGATCTTGTTTTGCCTATTTTGTGAAAGCTATTTCAGTTGTAGCAATAGTGATTAAGCTCTTTGCAGAACAGAAGGGAACAGCCTCTTCCTCATGGACTGTGCAGCTTTTCTCTCACTAGAACAGTATTTAGGACGTTAGTATCCTTAGGTACTAATGGATGCTATTCAGCTAAATCAAATGAGATAGGCTTATCTTTTATAATAGCTTTTAGACCACCTAATGTTTCACTTTAAATCAATTACATGAGATGCTGATTCTTGTATTTAATCCCACGACACTTTCTGCAAGAACTGGATCACGACATAAGAAGCCATTTCTAATAGACAGGTTAGTCACCACATTCTTTGCTTTCTCTTGCTCTCAAAATGCTCGGGAATTTCTCACATTAATTTACTGTATGTATTTGTGAATTTATTTGGAAAATATTTTCCCAACATAAATGTCCTGTGAACAATTTTTGTATTTATTACCTAACATCTACATTAATTCAGTGTTGGTTAGTTATTTGAGTGATACAGTTTCTGTACTGAGTTACTTTGCATCTTAAAAAGACATTTCACATTTAAAGTATTGTGTGAATAATCAAACTCAACATATATTTTGCTACTACTTAAGCTTTTGCTTAAATTCACTATTGCAAGTGAAAGTAAACCTTGATTGTTTCAGAGCTCAGATGAACATCAGTGGCATTTTTGCCATTGCTCAGGCAGGCCAAGTAATTACAGTGTTCTAACCCAGATTCTCCCTGCAGACTCAAGTCAATACAGCCTTCTTCACTTGGTCTTTTATGCTGTGTCAAATCCCTGTGGCCTGTGAAAAAGTTGTCACAGTCCACTCCAGAAATGGCTTCATTGTGGTGAAACACATTTATTAAATCCTTTGGGATCTTTCCATGTAGAGCCGTGAGATGGAAGATTTCTTTCACATGCTTTGCAAGTACAGTCAGCCACTATTAAGCCTAAGAAGGTATTCCTTAAAGTCAGTGATTTACATATGGTTAAACATGGTTAAATAGACTTGCCTTATCTGTCTAACTTTCATGTCATCTTCTGGTTTCTGTAAAGTCAGTGACAGACATATACTTAACACTTGTACTAAATAGGGCTTCAAATTATTGTATTTAGGCATTCATGCTTGATAATTTTGGCTCTAGCTTGTCATTGCCTGTGTTTGCCTAACTGTAGACACTGCAATTTTTCATTACAAGGTGCCATGAGGGTTATGTAATTGTTCTGAAAGTACTTTGGGATAATCCAATGAAAGACAATTACAGGAGTCAAAGGCATTTTTAGTATGGTTTCTCTAGATATTGGTCATGGACAGAGGCTATGTTATAATAATAACTTTCTATGGTTAATATCTTGAATAAACTTTAATTGAATCTGCTTTGAACTTTAATTCAATTGTTTGTATCTGAAATAAAAGTTCATTCTTAGGGACTGTAGATGGGATATGCAGATTTGTGGTATTCAGATAGCTGTGAAAAATTTCCCCTAAAGACATGGAACAATAGACTTTTTAGTGATGAACCACCTTGCTTCCTAGGTGGCCAAAGTCCTACCGCTGGCAAGCACTGCAGTTAAGAGACTTCTCTCTTGAGGTGGGAATCCAAATGAACAGGGTCTTGGAGTTGTCTTTTAGGTGTTGGGCAGAACAAATAGGGAGGACAGAGGAAGGAATTTGGTAGCCAGGGTGTGGGAGCAGAGTATTGAAGGGGAAAAATCTGGTCTTTGCATTTTCAGTGGAAGGCTTCCACAAAAGAATAACTGGGGGGGGAGAAAGACATCTCGGGATTTGAAGTCTGAGATACCTTAGGATACCAAAGGGTGCTCAGAAACCCTGAGAACAAATTTTCTCCCGACAAAATGTAACCTGGAGCTATTGATCACATCTGAATTTCTGAACTTGTGTCAGCAAAAGCATCAGAGAATAAATATGTCCGTTCTGTGGTAAAGTCCCTTATGTTATACCCGTGAATAAAGTCTCATCTTCCGGTGTTCAGCTGATATATTCACCACCTTTTATTGTCATATAGGAAGATTATGCCATTTTGATGGAAAGTTCATTTATGAATCAACCTGTATCTTCTACATCTGCAGGACATCAGAGCATCTTGCCAAAATTATTTTCTAACACACACAAACATGTGATTTCACTACTTTTGGTTCTTTTACTCTTCATTACACAACTGCAGCAGCAATTTTTTCCCTCTGACTTCCTTTTTATCTTTAACTGTTGGGTATTCTCCCAGACATGGCTGTCTTTGCTTTAATAGTTTTCAGTAGTCAGAAAAGGAACTGAAGAAGACACCAGAGGAAGTTACATCCTCATGACTGGTTTTTTCTCTGTGAGGACATCCATGGCCCTCATGGCACTTGAAGTTATTCAAGTGGCTCATTTTATTTGGTAGATAGAAAATAGTAGGGTGGAAATTTGTACTGATATTTTTGCATGTTAAGACTTTCGCTGGGAGGCATTTTGTGGCCCTGCAGTCTTTTACGCTCAGGTTCTCCCCATGTGTTTCTCCATGCCCATTTGTCTGAATGAGTGCAATGTTGTGGAGATTTTCATCGGACATCCCCATGAGGAAATGACATCCAGAAGCTGACAATCCAGATACTAAATATCTACAGTGTTCAATACATCTATAGCTCATTTATGTAGCACTTGTGTACCTCTTCGTATGGGTACTGCACATAACATCACTCCTGTGCTACCACTTTCAGTGCCACTCCACATCTGGTTTTGAATGCCAGTCCCAGCCAATATGCTGCCTTTAAGAACAAATGCAAAGATGTGTATCTGACAGTATTTGATGACTTTTCTTTATATGCACCTATGTTTCCATTTTGTTTTCCTCTATACAAATTAATTTGTTTATTACAAAACCCATTTTTTGCCAGCCTTTTGTTTTTCCATATACAGAAACTCAGAAGAACTGCAGCAGCCTCCTAGAACATTTTGTCCTGGGGCAATTCCATCCGAACACTTGATATTGCTGGGCAGTTTGGAGTTGTAACTTGAGAGGACCACCCTCAAATTTCTTGAGTGCAGGAGACAAGAGATATTCTCATCAGCCTCTCTGTGAGAGACAAACCCGGATCAGAAGGAAAAAAGCTGGCAGTCAAATAAGTGTGTCTTGTCAAGTTACCCTATTGGAGCCCATCAATGTCAGCTTGTGCTCAGACACAGGAGCCTCTCAACAAACCAAATCTAATAGAACAAAACAAGTAAAAAGCAAACAGCAGAGCTAACCTCCTAATCCTACCACTGCTTGACTTGCTCAGTCTATTTTAGACCAAGAATTGTTTTTCAATGTTTCCACTGATTGAACAGATGTATAGTTTATTAAGCTAAGAAAAGTAATTGTGATTAAGATTTAAATAAACAGTACAAGAGCTGCAGGCAGTAGAAACATTACAGAGAAAAGCAGAACAGAAAAACTAAAAAGAAAATAAAATGTAAACAAGATACACATTCCACTCATTTTCTGCTTCTATACTGTATAGCCTTCCCCTGTTCCTTTTTTTTTTGGGGGGGGGGGGGCGGGGGGAAGGGGGGGGGAATTGAG
>WBMV01005836.1:263436-327595 GCA_013396655.1 Campylorhamphus procurvoides | reverse complement strand
AGTGTGTGTATTTGTTTTGTTTGCTTTTACCCATTTTTGTCCCACTTCCCTTTCCCTTTTCCCCTTTTCCCTTTTGGGGGGTTGTTCTGGGATTTGTTCTGTAGATTCATAGTGTTTGATTGTATATAATTGTAATATATGTGAATATATATATACTTTTACTAAAATTGCCTTTTTGGGTACTTTTTTTCCCTTCTCTCTTGGGGGGGGTGGAAATCCGTGTGGCCGGTCCTTGGGCTTTGGCAGGGTGCCAACCCAAACCTCCACAAACACCCATGGCCACCGGACAGAGACAGGATGGCCACAAGAAAACCTGGCAGGAATGGTTAAGAGTCAGCACTGGAGTGAGGTGCTGGGACAGGCAGACCGAGCAGGGCTGCAGATCCCCCAAGTGACTGGAAGGACCCGCAAGACACCTGATGGATCCAGCAACAAGACTTGGTGGTTGCAATTTCAGTGTTTGGTGGTTGAAGTGATGGCTGTAGTTCTGTCAAAGTGGTGGTTGCAGTCTGAATCCATCAAGGTGGTGGTGGAAGCTCCAGGTGGTGAGGAAAGTCCTGTGTGGTGAGGGAAGAAAACCCAGTGTTGAGTGAAATCTGAGTGTGGAATTTTACTGTGCTTAGGCCAGGTGGGAATGGCCCAGGTACCTCCCCTGAAGCAGGAAGTTCTACACTGCACACTGCATGATGTAACATTGTATTACAGGACATTTCAGGAGTCTTTGACACTCTTCCAAGATGTTACATCTGCCTGTTATGTCAGCACAGGTGGCTCTATTATAGCCCATCAGCAGAGATTAATATCTTCAAGCCATGCGTGAACTGTCCTGCAGCTTCCCCAGAGGGGATCACAGCTGAGTCATTTGTGTAAGGAGATAGGCAAATCCTGCAAGGTGGGGTTGTGTTTCTATCTCCTTATCTTGTTCAACACCCAGTTTATATCCTGAGGTGGCAGCACCTGGGTGGTTACTTTGCACACTGGCAGCTTGCACCTTGATTGTCTCAATCATCATTTCAGTCTTTCACACTTGTGAATACATTCTTCTCCTAGGATAATAGTACCACTCTTCTCATATCTCAAGTTCCCATCACAGTCTAAATTAATAGGCATATTTGGGGAAAAGAGAAAAGGTGGATACCAGAATGTTTTTGTAACTCAGGACACTGGGCTTCCTAAGTAATAGCTTTTTGTTGTCCCTTTTGGGTTGCAGAAAGTGAGGAAATGTGCATGGTTTGCTGTTTCACAGAGTGATTTCACGTTTGACCTGGNAAGGGGGAGGAAATTGCAGTCCCTCTAGCAGAGAGGTGTATCCTCTCCTTTTGTGACTGATATAATATGAAAAAAAATTCTAAGCCAATATCAATATTTTACAAAGTTGAAGTAAAACACCACTTGCCTGCACAGGCTTGCAGCGTAAACTCTTGTTGTTTTTACCAGAATATGTGTAAGTTATTTTAGAATGTTTTATGGGCAGTGATTTTATTTAAATAACAGCCAGTGTAGTTATTGATGCTTGGCCTGAGCTGTACAGGTTTCCTGGAAACTGAATGTTCACTGAAGGGGAGAACAGACCAGAAGGCAACAAAACAGAATCAAGAAACCCTTTTCAGGTTGTTAACTCTACAGATCTCATCCATTCAGGTGCTCTGGCTAAATTATTGGCCCAAACCTGTGGCAGCATGGGTTCAGCAGAGGATGAAAAAGACCCACATGTCAGCCTCTAAAGGCTGTGCCCAGCTGCCTATGCTGGGGATGGAGACAGAGCAGCTACCACAGCTAGAGGTGTGGCCTGGGGCATGCAGGGGACCACACACAGGCACAGTGATGCCCCTCAGAAAACAACTAAAGCTGCTGCTGCCCATGTGAATCAGCTGGTGAGTCAGTAAAGCCTTTGCCAGGAGAGCAGCAGGCACAGCTGTGGCTGAGGTACCATGGTTACAGCACAGCAAAAGGGATGCCACCTGGGTGTCTCGGTTTGAGACAATTTGGAGGGGCAGAGACCTTGGACAGAAGTCTCATCTGCATTCAATACTCCTGGTTTCTCCAATAGAGAGAGGGAAACCAAATACACCTGGATGTAAGTGAAAAAACAAGTCTTTACCAAGAAGAAATGCTGATAACAGTGCTGATGAAATTGGGTTAAACCAACCAGTGAGGAGGAACTTCCCAAGCCCTGCCCACCAGACCAAATCAAGACAGTGGCTGACCTTCCCCACATGGGAAAAACACTGTGGTGGTTTAGTTTTCTTGGGTTTGGTTTAGGCCTTCCTTGGTAGCAAGGTTGTAACTAAGGAAGTATTCCACACCATTCCCTCACATAATCAGATGTATATAAGACAGGAGGAAGATTTCCTCCCTTTTCTCTCCTGCTCGCTCTCCCATTTGTGTGGTGGAGGACATCAGCTCTCTGTGCCAGCCTAGCCCTTATCTCTGTGAGCCGAGGCCTCTCGGAGCAGTTGCTGTCCCAGCCGGACAGAGGGGAAGGACCTGCTTTCTCTTAAGGGGAGTGTTGGTGAGAATTGATTGTATTAGTTCTTATTGAGCTTTTCCCTGAGTTTACGAGTGTGTGTATTTGTTTTGTTTGCTTTTACCCATTTTTGTCCCACTTCCCTTTCCCTTTTCCCCTTTTCCCTTTTGGGGGGTTGTTCTGGGATTTGTTCTGTAGATTCATAGTGTTTGATTGTATATAATTGTAATATATGTGAATATATATATACTTTTACTAAAATTGCCTTTTTGGGTACTTTTTTTCCCTTCTCTCTTGGGGGGGGTGGAAATCCGTGTGGCCGGTCCTTGGGCTTTGGCAGGGTGCCAACCCAAACCTCCACAAACACCCATGGCCACCGGACAGAGACAGGATGGCCACAAGAAAACCTGGCAGGAATGGTTAAGAGTCAGCACTGGAGTGAGGTGCTGGGACAGGCAGACCGAGCAGGGCTGCAGATCCCCCAAGTGACTGGAAGGACCCGCAAGACACCTGATGGATCCAGCAACAAGACTTGGTGGTTGCAATTTCAGTGTTTGGTGGTTGAAGTGATGGCTGTAGTTCTGTCAAAGTGGTGGTTGCAGTCTGAATCCATCAAGGTGGTGGTGGAAGCTCCAGGTGGTGAGGAAAGTCCTGTGTGGTGAGGGAAGAAAACCCAGTGTTGAGTGAAATCTGAGTGTGGAATTTTACTGTGCTTAGGCCAGGTGGGAATGGCCCAGGTACCTCCCCTGAAGCAGGAAGTTCTACACTGCACACTGCATGATGTAACATTGTATTACAGGACATTTCAGGAGTCTTTGACACTCTTCCAAGATGTTACATCTGCCTGTTATGTCAGCACAGGTGGCTCTATTATAGCCCATCAGCAGAGATTAATATCTTCAAGCCATGCGTGAACTGTCCTGCAGCTTCCCCAGAGGGGATCACAGCTGAGTCATTTGTGTAAGGAGATAGGCAAATCCTGCAAGGTGGGGTTGTGTTTCTATCTCCTTATCTTGTTCAACACCCAGTTTATATCCTGAGGTGGCAGCACCTGGGTGGTTACTTTGCACACTGGCAGCTTGCACCTTGATTGTCTCAATCATCATTTCAGTCTTTCACACTTGTGAATACATTCTTCTCCTAGGATAATAGTACCACTCTTCTCATATCTCAAGTTCCCATCACAGTCTAAATTAATAGGCATATTTGGGGAAAAGAGAAAAGGTGGATACCAGAATGTTTTTGTAACTCAGGACACTGGGCTTCCTAAGTAATAGCTTTTTGTTGTCCCTTTTGGGTTGCAGAAAGTGAGGAAATGTGCATGGTTTGCTGTTTCACAGAGTGATTTCACGTTTGACCTGGCAAAGTTCTTCAAAAACTTGAGGAAAAACAGATAACGGGAAAATGTTGCAGTGCTATTGGGACTGTCTGAAGCATTATTCCTCCAAAGGCATTGAATGGTGTCAAGCATGCAAGGTTAGAAGAGTCTGATTTGGAAACTGTTGTCAAAGAGACATTGGAGGATCAGCTAGAGTACTCTGGAAATATCTCTATCCAGGGCAGATGAGAGAAATTAACATCTAAAAGTTGACTGAGTTGAAGAAGTTTGTTTTGGGGAAAGAAGTATCTTTCCCCAAGGCACATGGCCATGATGCTGGTTTTTCTTAGTTGTCAGCTGGTCATTGCACCAGGACAGTAGTGCTCAACATGAAATTGTGCCTGGGTTTGACAAATGCAGGCGGAGTGGGGGAGCTTTCCTTGGCCCATGCAAGGTAAAGAGGAAGCAAGGCCAGGTGTGCAGGGCATAGAAGCTTCTGCAACCACAGTGTGATGAACAGGAGGTGCACAACTCACCAGGAATTACAGTCTTCTGGAGCCAAGTGAAGGGGAAGCAAGGAAGCCTACGGGTCTCAAGCAGGATCAGCAACGAAACTGGTAAAGAAACACTAATATGAATGAGCGGATTCTTGAATACATCTGTGAGAGTGGGAAACACTGTTTCACTCCTGTCATGCACACATCTTCCCAAAGCATCCCATGGACCTCTCTACATGGAATAAAAACATACCAAAGTCAAATCAGAAAAGCACTACACATCTTCTTAACTGTGCTTGCTCAGTCTTCTGATTTGATGATACATATGAAATTCCTTTGCAGTATGACTTAGGATCCTCGTTCTCTTGGGCTTAGCAATACTGAAATAATTTCCCAGCTGTATCCTCCTATCTTCTGCTTACTGGAGGCTTACACTACCTCAGCTGCTGGGAGGTGGAAGTGATATTGGTAACCCACATTCACCTCATCAGAGTCAACCATAAGAGCATAAAAGTAGAGCCCATCCTTCTGCAAATACCTGCTGCTCTAACGCAGCTCTCATCCATTCTGTCCTCGCAGCTTTGGTTCTAATAGGGACCAGGAAATAAAAAAACCCCAAAGAATTAATTTTCATGGTGATTCACAAAGATAATAAGCAAAATCAGAGCTCTACTGCTGTACTTAGATGTTTCACCACAGGAGGTGTCCTGCCTAGCCGAGGGAGCCCAGTCTAGATCCCGTAGCTATAAACAATCAGCAGAGTGATTCCCCTGGCTCTTGGTCCCCTTTTTCCCTCTTTGCTCTTCTTAGGAGAGTGGCTAGACAGCAGGCAATTTTGGCTGGCAGTGGCCACCTGCTCTCAGCTATTATTTTGCCAGGATGCCCAGATGCTTTCCCCAGCACACTGGACTCACTGTACAGATCAGGAAGGACAACAATTCATGAAACCTCCTCTCACGCCTCTTTTCCCTGGACTGGGCAGGGGTGATTTGTTGAGCACATACATAGTAATGGTCACACATACAAAGAGCAGTGGACGTAGTACCCAGAAGGCCAGCTCAGGCATATGGTAGAGGGGGCAGTATGCAAAAGATCCATGGCCTATCCTCCTGCACAAATAACATAGGTTAACAGGATGCTAGTAATTTTGCTCTTCGTGTGCCTGTGGTTGCAGGAAGATGGAATTGTATCACTTATGAACTGTGTCATTAGCAAGTACTTGAGAGTTAACAGCCATGCATTGAGAATCTCCCCAACCTCATTTAACTAGACCTAGGACTTGCATAAACATTTGGGTTTACTGGGAAGCAGGGGTGTTTTAGTTGACTGGAAAGGGGTAAATTAATTCAGAGATGAAACCACCTTTCAGCTGCAGACATTGTCATTTGCATTCAAAAACAATGTTGTAAAGAACACTGGAACAGTGTTCTTTATGAGCAAATGTGTGATATTATTTTAACTGAACATTTGGGAAGTCTGCCCAACATGAAGTAGCAAACCATTTCAGCCTGAAATAGATTGCTCTTTAAAGCTCTAAAGATTGGAAAGAGATTTATTTTTTTCTCTTGGACAGCTGGTACTAACAACATGGATGATAAAAATCAACTTTATTTTTAGAAGACAATTATTACTAAGTAGTCTGAAAGCTTGAAAAAATAGAACTGGGGTCTCCAAATATTTGAATGATATACCTGACCTGAATTTCTCTTAATCCTGGTAAATGTTTTAATGGCATTATTACTATTTAAACAAAATGCTTAATATTTTGAGGTTTTTCTGCCTGGTGACTTGTAGAAGGAATGATGTTTTATTTGACTTCAAGATTTTAAAGAACACAATGAAAGCCTTGGAGAATTCTGCAGAGTGACTAGAAGATACCTAAGTCTGAGCTTGAAAAGGATGTGGGAAGTGGATGACAGTTGAACAAACAGCTCTTCAAATTGTTATTATGCATGAGAAAGTAGAAAATAGCATTTAAAAGTGGCAGGGGAGTGCAGCAGAGATTGTGAGGTAGCAGAGGTCTGAGATAATGGACAGAGATATGGAAATACTGACAACAGATGCTGAAACTGTTCATTGTCCCTGGACTAGAAGTTCAGGTGTCAGCTGTCCATGGACAGTCTACCTGAACTGCCAATTAAACTGGAGATTCAGAGGTGTCACAGCTGACTGCAAGCAGAGCTGGCCCAGGTCCCCAGGGTGGCCTAGGTCCCACCAGCACCACATAAGCACAACACAGCTGTGGCCCATGCTCTGTGTTTGATGAGTACCACTTAGTAACTCTATAGCAGAGATTAAATCCATTTCTCCAGCATACCATGTAACTGCCTAACTATGGACCTGTCATTTCTTCAGCTTATTTCCATTGCACTTTGCTGTCTTTCTTTAACAAAGCAAGCACACTGTCCCCCAAACAGTGCCTTCTCCATGATATACTGCATCCTCTGCAGAGCAAAAGTGCCTGTGGAGGGAAAACTAGGCATAAATTAATTTTATGCCATTTATTTTGCATGCTTTATGTATAGACAAAGTGAACTTTACCATGGATTTAATCTAGTTGCCCATGGCCCAGTTCTTGGAAAAAACTGAAATGACTGCATGAAGCCTGCATTCAGGATCTGCATCTACAACGCTTGCAGTTTAAGGCTGGCCTCAGTCGTTTCTGGAGAACAGCATGTGTTCCAGACACTGTCAAAGGCAGCAAACTGCTGAAAAAATCCTGCCAAAGCAACAGCTGAAGCAATGAGAGCTTGCAGTTTCTTACAACTCCATTTAACTGTGTGCTTAGGAGCAACTCATTAAGTAGCAAGCAATCATGCGAGGGGATGCCAAGGATTAAAGGAATCCTGTCATGAGATAGCGGTGACATTTGCCTGCTGCTTTCCAAGCAACAGTGCTTGCCAAGCCCGGGGGAAGCCGGTGACAGCCCACAGTAGCAGCAGCAATTTAACCAGCAGATTGGCAGGAACTGTGCCTGCTTTGGATATGAGTGCTCGAGCCCTGCTCATGGTAGGTCCAATTTGTGAATCCTGTCAGGGAAAAGGGTTTTACAGAAATCAATTATCTTTTACACATGTTTGCGTGTGTGTACACATTCAGGTGGATCTAGCTCAAGCAAGTCTCTTGCACTAGTATGTAGTCCCCACAAAAAGTGGAAGGGGCTGGTGTGCTGTTGTCTCAGAAGTGAACACAAGGAGAAGTTTTCTCCCACTTCACAAGTTCCTATGACAGTTGTGAGTGATGGAAACACAGAGGACCTCTGGATTTCTCACCTGTGGCAGGTCAGAAGGCATCCAGTGCTCCAGACACCAGCAGACTTTTAGGACATCATCTGCCCTCTGGCTGGCTTCCCTGAGCTCTCCAAACCCCAGGAATTCCAGGCTTCATTGCCTCTTCATCTGTGTAACTCCACAGGAGCTTACTGGGGTCTGTGGAGTCCATTGGCCATTCAACCACATGCACGGTAATCAGCTCTCATCTAGGGTGAATGAGAGCACTGAAATGGGACTTCATTACAACAACAGAAATTTCTTGTTGTATTTAGTTCTGGTTTGTTGTTTTGTTTTGTGTTTTTTTTTTCTGAATTACTACAGTACTATTACTTGTGGAATTTATGAACAATATGCCTTACTGATGTTCCTTACAATTAGGCTCAGGAAAGTGAAGCTTTTTTAGTGTTCTTCTTGAGATTTACTGCTCCAGAGAAGCAATCCAGAAAGACCATGAATGCTATGCAACTGCTAAAATCAAAGGGCAGCACTTTGATTCATAAATCACTATTAACAACTATAATTCTAATAACTTCCCAACATTCACAGAACTCCCAAGCCTTCTCCTCTACTAACTGTTTTTACGTATTCAGTTATTTTTAAGAATTTCAAATGTTCAGTCCCAAAGTCCAAACATTTTGTAAAAAGTCCTTGTTCTTGCTCCGTGCAGCAGAAGGTATTAATTTGGCTCAGTGCAAGAAAACTTGCAAAGAATTGTAGGCTTGAAAATAAAACCAAATTGCACAGTTGCTCTGAAAAGGGTAACAAAGTCTTTGGAGATTATACTACCACCTAGAGAGTAAAAACAGCTACTCCAAATAATGTGTATATAGCACAACTACTAAACCCACGTTTTTTCCTGGTACCTAATTTTCTCTAACTTCCCTATCCTGTTTCTTACATCTTTGCCTTGTATTCTAAAGAAAAAGATGTGTCCAGTGATGTCATGGAGTGGTGTAAGCTAAAGGCACTGGAGAACATGCAGGTGGAGCTAGTTTCCAACTTCCACAGCTCTTTTTGTTCCAAAGTCTCTAAAGCCCTTGTTTTACTTTTTCAGCTGGTCTTGAGCTGATGTCTTGAGCTTTACTTAGATTTTTCTGCATATATAAAACAAAGGTAAGAAGAAAGAAAACATTTTTTCTGTAAGAGCAAGAAAGAATTTTCTCTTCCTCTGTAGTGGCATTAGCATAGATATAAAGAAACCCCCGAGTATTGCTTTGTTTGCATGGATAAGAATGATTTATCACCTTAGATAATGACAAAAATCAATGTATAGTGTTGGTCTAGAGAGCATTATCTTCTGGAAGTGGGAGACAACACATCATCTAGCTGACAGACAAAACTAATATGGCTTCTAAACTAATAACTCCCTTTCATTTTACATAAGAGAGAAGGCAGTGTGTAATTTGTTTCTCCATTTGCCATAAATTTCAATGAATTGAGAATAGTTCATTGTCATTTGTCCTGGGCTAGCACTGAATTTGTATAGTTACTCACAACAGCACTCCAGCTGACAAATGGAAGCTGTATTTCAGCTGCACTTCAGTAGTGGCTTTTATTCCCACTCAGGAATTAACTCCATCTGTCTTCATGCAGCACTTCAGTGAGGACTGAGTGCACAAGATGACTGCAGGATTAAGATAAATATCCTGTACATCCAATCTCTTTTCAAACACTTTTGAGTGCAATTGCAATACATCCATCTTTGGTTACAAATTCACTAGGCAGGTATCTAAACACACAATGGCAAGCATATACTTTTTTTCCCAAGAATATTGTGCTTATCTTTATTGGACACAAACTGGTACAGCCTTGCTTTGGATTCAGGTAACATTTTATGATGAAGGCACAGTGACATTGCTGGGCTTGTTTCAATTATTTTAGAACTCTATTGACCATATTTCACAGAATCACAGAATAGGCAAGGTTGGAAGGGACCACAGTCAGTCATCTGATCCAAGCTCTTACTCAAGCAGGGTCATCCCAGATCACATGACACATGGATTGCATTTAGGAGTCCATGATTCCTAAATGCCTCCAGTGAGGGAGACTCCACAGCCTCTCTGGGCAATCCATTCCAGTGATCAGTCAGCCACACAGCAAAGAAATTCTTCTTCATGTTCAGGTGGAACTTCCTGTGCATCAGTTTCTCCCCTTTGTCTCTTGTCCTATTGCTTGGCACCACTTAGAAGAACCTGGATCCATCCCCTTGCACCCTCGTTTCATATAATTTACACATGGATGAAGTCCCCTCTCAGTCATCTCTTCTCAAGGCTGAACAGACCCAGTTCTCTCAGCCTTTCCTCATAAGAGAGATGTTCCAGTCCCTTAATCAGCTTTGTCACACTCCACTGGACCTGCTTCGGAAGCTCCATTGTCTCTCATGTACTGAGGAGCCCAGGACTGGACACAGCATTCCAGGTGAAGCCTCACCAGGGCTGAGCAGAGGATCAGGATCACCCCCCTCCACCTGCTGGCCATGCTCTTCCTGATGCACCCCAGGATACCACTGGCCTTCCTGGCCACAAGGACACACTACTGGCTCACGGACACCTTGTTGGTCACCAGGACCGCCCAGGCTCTTTTCCGCAGAGCTGTTTTCCAGCAGCTTGGCCCCCAGCCTGTGCTGGTGCATGGGGTTATTATTCCCCAGGTGCTTTTGTCATTGTTCTGTTTCAGACAGTTCTGCTCTGCTAATCTCTCCAAGCTGTCAAGGTCCTTCTGAAGGGCTGCACAGCACTCTGGGCCACTGATCACTCCTCCCAGCTTTGTGTCATCAGTGACCCTGCTGAGGAGGCATCTGCCCCCTCATCTAAGTCATTGATGGATAAACTGAAAAATTTCCTGTAAACAGGGAAGGATTATGCAGTTTGTTGTGGTTTGTTCAGCATGTTCAAGATTGCACCGCCTAGTGAACACATAACTCAAATCTAGAGCTGGTAATTGCTGCCCAACATGAGCTTCTAAAGCTTTTTAACTTTAAATATTCTTATAGCTCAAGTTTGCCACAGTCACAAGCTGCTGTTGTTTGTAAAATCAGGCCATTTCAAGAAGCAAAACATAATTATGAAATAAAATAAATTTGGAGATTTGTTTTCTAGTCCTGTCTTCAGTTCATGGAAAGAAAAATCCTTTTTTGTCTATCCTAAACAATTATCTCTGATGTGAACATACAATAGATAGAGAATCCCTTCAAAAAATATCAGGAGGAGGCAGAATATGACCTGAAACTGAACTCTTCAAATAAGAAGCAAAACAATCTGTTAGATGCCAAGAAGTCTACACAGAGTCAGTAGTTCATTTGTCTTCTGTGCTTGTTATTGAGGATAGGAAAAATAGGATCTCATCAACCAGCACTTCCACAGTATAAAAACAGATACAAAACTAGAAATGTTCCTAACTGCTACACAAGTGGGGGATCTCCATCATTTATTACATCTTCACACCTCAGACATAATGGGGTCATGTCTGAAATCCATACCCAAATGTTTGATCTCATTATTTTTCATTTCTGTTATGAATGCCTAGAAAAGTCTGACAAGAAAGTTTTGCCAGGTTCTATAACCTCAGGGTTTGAAGGACTTTGTGCCTGGTGTCTTTAAATCTCTGCTACATTTTACAGTCCTGAACTGTGCTGCTGAACCTGCCCCAAGCCCAGTGGTCTTTGTGTCTTTCCAATATTCACAGTTGTTCATTACATTCTGGTGCCCTACGTGTTTACACCTATCTCCGTGACTGACTTACATGCAATTCCAAGATCAAATACTCAATACCCTCCTTTCCCTGCCCAGTTAACAAATTCCCTTTACTTTAACATGATCACAGTTGCAACTCACTTGCCAGTGTTTCCCATTGCTTTTGGTATAGGCAGTATGGGTTGCACCCAACTCCACGCACCACCAGTGCCAGCCTTTCAGTCAAGCTGGACTTCAAATAGCTCACATAGCCTACAAGTATTTAACAAATGGTATCTTACTATGGTCTGCTGCAGTCAACTTTTCTCCCTCCCTCAGCCCAGATTTCTCTATGTTATCTAATACGCTTTCTTTAAAATACACATATAGATGTTACAAGTCCATGAGCACATACAAGACTAGAATTAGCTGCAGAACAGTATGGTTACGTGTTAATAAGCGATCACACCTTCCACTGGGGAGAGGGAGTTGGGATAAATTAGATGTTTGATCAGATATACAAGGTTTCAAATTGGGCGCATAGCAGTCCATTTTGTATTAATAAGTTTAAAGGAAAAGTGCATCTTAAAAGGGGGAAATAGAAAAATACACGGCAATCTCATTGCAAGTACAGACCCAAAGAATCTCTTTGAAACATATTTGAAACTTTGGAGGTGTTTGGGCCTTCAGAGCCTATAAAGGGGTGGTAAACAACAAAATGCAATCATTGTGGAATCTGGCATATCTGATGGGCAAGCTTCTGGAGAATATTCCGTTCCTTACAAGCTCAGCAATAAAGTTTGGAAATCACATCAAGTTTCATTTTCATACCCCTGCAGATGGCAGCAGTACTTCAAATTTCAGTGCCACAACACTGGATGTGGTAGAAGCTGAGCCAGATTCCTGTAGTGAAGGTACTCTTGACTGTCAGACTCTTGAAGTGATGCGTGTTGCTACTCAACAGCAGGTTACTGATGATTTTTTCTGTTGGAAGAGGAAAATTTTAATATTTGCCAAGTAGCAGAAACATGTTCCTGATCCATGTGGAATCCCTCTTGGTTTCCAGCATAATCAGCTCTTACCCTGCTTTATCTCAAGTACTGCAGGTGTTATTTTAAAAACAATTTATATTCTTCAAGCTTGCGACCGCATTTGACTTTGTTGGCTTGGAGGAGAACAGCACAGTGATAACAGTAATACTTCAATAATAAATTCAGTTGTAGCAAGACATTGCTTAAAAGAATCCTTTCAGCAGATAATGAATGCAAGAGAGGCAGAATGATTAAGGAGATCAAGAGACCTCTTTATTCATAGTATTAAAAAAAGGTCTGAAGTGCTATAATTTAGCCATCTGGAACTTTCAGTGCCTTGCACACTTCAGTTCTACATGGATTCTAAAGGGTCTGAATTTAGATGTAAAAAAACACCACCAACACTCCCCCAAGACTAATGATAACAATAACAATTTTCAGTCTAAGCATCCAACTGATAATGGATTGGAGGTTGACTAGTATGAGAGAGGGACAATCTTTGCTGCTGGCAGTAGAGAACATTCTGGGACCTTTTACCAAGGTCCAAACCAGGTATCTAGTCTTGTGTCTGTTGAGTTGTTCAGAGAGAAGAACAAGTAAAGAACTGTACTCTCCTGACAAAGCTGGTGAGCAGTTGCCCAAAAGCCCATGGTCTGTATAAAATGCTACTAGATATTGCTCAGCTTCAACCCTGGCAGCTTCCTTGTCCAAGGCTGAAAGTTCTGCTGAACATTTAAGCCTGAGAAAAAATCTGGTTCCCAATCTGCCTACTTCCTGGTGACATGCAGAGATCTCACCTGAACAACATGGTCCTCAGCCATGGGAATCTGTCAGAGAGAGGCACAACATTCTTGCCCATGCGCCCACCCTGACAGCCTATAAACAGAAAGACGCCAGCAAGGAAAGATACCACTAATTTCTGCAGTGGTTCTGGAGAAGAACCAAGAACTCCTGTATGAATTACCTATAAGGCATGATGTGAAAAACAGTTCAAATGACCTGAAGTTACTGGTAGTTATCCATATATATGAGCTTTTCAAGTCCCAGCAGCCTGTGATGCACACCTTGGCAACAAGCACTTCATCCTCTTGAACTGCCACAGGCAGCTTTCGTGGCTGTCTGTTGCTATTAGAAAAGAATAGACTGTTTCAGCTGGAAGGGACCTACAATGATATTAGTTTTCATTCAGCTACAGATAAAGAAGGCCCTGCAGAGCAGTACAAACCAGAAGAAATTATGGTTTCAATTTTGCATCCCTGATAAAATATCCCTATTTATTTAGTTGACTATGAAGTAGTTTCTTTTCCTTTTTCTAGCTCTGCTTACCTAAGTTGACATCTTCAGCCTGTCCAATGACATGGGCTCTTCCTTGCTCTTATGTCTCTCTCATTTTCACCCTTCTATCTCACTAGAAATAGCTCAATAAAATATTTATATTCAGTGATGACAGTAGGTCTGTCATCATTACAGATGAATAAAAATTCATCTGTAGTTTTTATTTCCTGCATTTACCTCCTCATCATTTCTGCATTTCCTAACACTGACTTTTATACTACAAGCAGTCCAGAAATAGAATGAGCAATCAACCTCATACAAGTAAACCTACTCAGGCAAGCTTACAGTTTCTCTCACTGTAGTTCCTCTAACTTTAAGGCATGGATTAGGATCAAATAACATTTACTATTTTATATCTGTTCAAGATTTTGGATGGAAGCTTTGGTTTTTCATTTATGTCTGCTACCAGTAGTGATAAGCTCCTGCTTTCACTAGCATTGCTTTATGTACCTAGTATCTATTTTAGACACAAAGTTGTTGCATAGTAAGCATGATAGCATGGCTGATCCTTACTGGATAGTTGTCTATTTCAACATCATTACTAGGGTTCATGCCATTTTCCAGTTGAAATCAAAGAGGCAACACAAATGTAATAAATAGGAAATAACTTAATATCAGGTTAAAACGTGTGAAGTCTGAACTTAAGACTGTTGTGTGGATTTCTTTATGGCAATTTCAAAATTGGATGGGACATACTTGTTGAGGTATTCAGAAGATTTCTGTCTGAGACTGTAAATTTTTGCTCACTGCTAAGATCTGTTCAATAAAGAAATAAGTAGTTTCTAGTTTAGTGTGGACTCAGCATTTTCCTGTTCCATCCCCTGCCCTATGCTATTTATAATATTGCTGGGTGCTTGGAAAGATTGTGCTTCAATAGGAGGAGAAACTATCCTCGTGAAGCCTTGGGATTCATCCAGTGAAAGGTGCTATGTAAGTTGCTACCAGGTTTTGTGTTTAATACACCGTAAACTGATGAAAGAAAGCAAGAGAGTGATGGTTACCTCTCAACATAATATAAAATTTGCCTTAGGTGGGAACACTGTTTACTGAACACTTCATTCACCCAAAGTGAAAAACCAATGATGGCAGTTGCTGTTTTCATAACAACCCAGGAGAATGCTGACTCTGACAGGCTGCTACCCCCTGACGGCTAAATAGCTAAAGAGAAGTAATGTGAGAAACAACTCCGCTGAAAATAACTCCAGCCATCATCACTGAAGCACATGGACTCATTCCAGCCATAGGTTTGTTTCCCCTGCAGCAACATCCCTCCTATTTCACTCCCATAGTGGTACGTTATTGCTCAGGCTCTCTTTAGCACTGTCAGTCTTGGTTTTCCCTTTATTCCACTGTATAAACCACAAGACAAAGGGAAAGGGGGGAGCTGTCAAAAGCAATGTGCTGTTCTGCTGCTGCACTACTGAGCAAAGAGGATATTAATAAAGAAAACTGAAGCTTAGGTGCCTAGATGCTCTGGGAATTGGATTCAGAACTCTGTTTCCAACATATTTCCATTCTGCAAGTCAGTAAGAGAGAGCAAGAACTGCACTGTAGCTACCTACAGTTATCGAAAGTCAGGCAGAAAAGAAAAAATCAACAAAGGCAAGAAGAAACAATAACACTGGAAATCTACATAGGACTAGTAGCACAACCCAATGGAAGACCTTGTCAACATACATGTGTAGCAGTTGATTGCAGGCAAGCCTATGAACTGTCCACACTAAACAGTCTGCAAGTGTAGAACTAAATGAACCACTGATAGGCTAATTGTTTTGTAATCATCCAAACTTCAACATACAATACCATTATTAGAATGAAAAGCCAAAGCATTAATATCAACGAAACAACAACAGGGTGAAGCACTTAGCTGAGAATTCCAGCAGCTGTTGAGGACCACCCAAAAAAGTGACCTATTATTGGTGTTTTCCATCTTTCTTCACTCGCTTTATCACACACTGTTTTTCTTCCATGTCATGATGGACTGTAATCAAAGTCTCTTGTTCATTTTCTTGGGCTTGTTTCAGCAAGCATCTCAGGTTTTCACGTTGTAGTGTTTCTTTGCCAGTGTGAGGTTCATACCAATGGGAGTAGGCTACAAACCTTGAACCAGGGCATAACTAGACTAGAGTAGATCTTAACAATTTTTACAGCCTGACTAAAATCACCTCTCATAATATTGGCAAGGTAATAAGCACAAATACTAGAGTGATTATTTGTATCTATAGTAATGTTATCCACAAATACAAAATCACAAGGGGTTCTCCTACAACTGCATCCTTTACCAAGATATACATGTATAGTTACCAGGTCTTCATTATGATGAATTTCAAAATTACATATGTTTTGCTCAGTATCAAGATGAATGTCTTGAACTTCGATGGTATCACTTTCACAAATGAATTCTTGTTGCTCTCATGCGATGCTCACATCAACATCAATAGCCTGCCATTTATTTCCATCTTTTTGGGCCCATACTCTGTGCTCCAGAGGAGAGAGTATAGCTCCATTATGATTTCATCCTAAAGCAATGATTGGGTATATTTTATATACCAAAGCATCGTGTATTGGTAACAAAAAAGCTATGGCTATGCTTCTGATGGATAGGATCATAGGTAAAATCAACCAGATACCATTAGGATTGGAATTTCTTTTCAAATTCAATTGTACTATCCCAAAATACCTTGAAAAGTTCAAGGGGCAATGTACCTTCTTTACATTGCCTTATGGTCACAGCTGTCATTGACTGCCTCCACACTTGAGCTTGTTGAACTACACTTAGTGCATCTGTGATCAATTGATGGCCTTTTTCATAAATTCTCTCTCACGGAGGGAATATGTGCATTAGGAACAATTGATTAGTTCCCAAAGCCAAAAGGGAAGACTGTAGAGAATGTTTCAGTTTATTTAGGTCACTAGTTATTGTGACTAGCTTGTTTATTTACACCTCAGAGTCTATGCCATTTAAAACTCCCAGTGCTGTTCTCAGGATTCCTCCGGGTTCACCTGGAGGAAGTGAGGGCTCATTTAATCAACCATGCTGTCCTGAGCCTGACGCTGTACATCACTCCACTCTTTACTGAATTTGGGCCTTTCCTTAAGCCTTTCATCAAATTTGGACCGTAAAGTGTTGGGCTGGCAGACTCACCGCATTTTCTGCAGGTGACTTCGTGCTCCAGCCCATATGATGCCCACAACTAAGTGTTTCTTGTACAAACTCGTCCCAAGTGAGGCTGAGGTCTCACTGACTTCATCTGTGACTAGAAGTACTGTGTCTATTATTTTGCAGATGACCCTGGCTATCTGCAACATATGTCTTAAGACTTTCAGGGATTCCACAAATGAGAGTGGTTAACCATGCCAAGTCAATAAGGGCTTGCATCAGACATTTCCTATTATATATTGCCTGTATGCATGCTGCCTTCTGCGCTGTTGCAGACAACTCAGAGACACTGTTAGTTTCAACTACCAGCGGGTCTCCTCTCTCCTGAGGATTTATACCACACATCATTGCATGAGTCTCATCATCACTATTGACAGCAGTCTCGGTCTTAACCAACAGTCACAAAGAAAACAGCGGAGACCTGGGATCCAGAGTCCCCCTACATTCATCATCATCACTATCACTTCAACTTCCAAGTCTCAATATCCACACAAGATACTGATTTACAGAGATGCCGGACTGAAAAAGGAGGCTATTTTTTTCCGGTAACAGTTTCCTTCTGAGCTCTGCTGCAGTGAGCAGAGTTTTGAGGTGCTCATTTTCAGCCACAAGTCTGTCAATTCAGGCTCCAAATTTCTCTCCCAAGTTCCTTTCAAAGGCTAACAATTACTCCAGAACCTCATTTTCTGATTTCAAAACAGTATATGCTACATCAGAAATCCATTCAGTAGCAAGTAAATCTTTAGCTTCTTGTTGTGCACAAGACAGGCTCTAAAACTGCACAAATGGCACCTACCTTTTTTTCCTTCTTTACACTTCTGCTCAGCATTGTTGAATGCATTCCATCACTTTCTCTTCATCCTTCCAAAACTTTTGAGCCTACTCCTTCCCAGCATGGGAATGGGCATATTTATATTTTTGCAGCAGACTATCAGTGGCAATCCTGCTGAATACACCAATTTGCTGTCAAGTGAAAAGATGAGATGTCATTGACTCTCAGTGTTTGATTCATCTGCCAGCACCCCAGAAAAGAAGAGACCATTGTTCCTGACCAGTCTGTCAGCGTCTGTAATGGGGACCACCATTGTTCCTGACCAGTCTGTCAGTGTCTGTAATGGGGACCCTTTACTGAACAATCCTGCTGGATTTGAGGGCAGTTCAACTGACTTATTCAGAGACACACACCATCAGCATAAGGGATTCCCTTCAGCAGGTCCTCCACTTTTTTCAAGTATGTTACCTGTGGCCAGCAACTACCAACACCCATGAAGGACTTGCACTAACATTTTATGGAATAGCACTCTTTATTAATAGAAAACTGTGATAGGTTAAGGTTCTAGGGTTGCTGGTGATAGTGTCTGACTGCAAAAACATGTTCAAAGCACTGCACAGACAAGCTCTAATCTCCAGTAGAAGTATTCATCATGCACAGAGTACAGGCTTTACCCAAGAGGTGTCCCTGTGGTGGAGAAGACAGGTTCAGCCTGATGACTGATCCCAGCAGTTACAATGGAGCCTTTTCTAACTTTCCCCCATTCTCAACTTACTTTTACACTATTTCTTTATGTGGGTGGAGCTTGAGTGATCTAGTCATACATACTTTTTATTACTAATCAGTGTAAAATTCTCTCCCTTCGCTCTTAAAGATACAATAAAATACAGAGCACATCCCCAGTGGGGAGCAGTCATACCTTGGAGGAAGGTACCTTTGGGATGGAGGTGTGTGTTAATATTGCAATTAGAATTTCATCAACAAAGTTCATCTGAGGAGAGAGATTTCACCACAGTTGTTGTCTCGGCATCAAGACATCTCCTATCTCCCTTGGCTGACAGGTGCTACGTGATTTATCAGCTGTAAAGTACCACTGAGTTCCACTCCCTGCAAGGATTTCAACAGAGCTTGGCCACGGTGTTTCCACTCTGCTCCACCTCTGTTCCATCCCCCTTAGCAGGTGCTTACAGTTGCAGATTGTGGAATAGGCTTTGAGCATGCCAACTGCATTCCAGCCAGGGAGCAGCAACTCTATTTTACCCTATAATTTTCAAACCATTATAACTTTTGTTAGGATGTGAATAGAAGTTCTCAATTTTCTCTAATTTTACCCCTAGCTGTATTTTCACAACCACAAAATCCAGGACCACCTAAAAAGTAAAACTGTGCTGTGATCAAGAAACTTAACAACAGCTGCCAGAGCTGAAAAGTTGTCCCAGTAAAACCTTTTTCAGCCAAAAAGGATGAACAGGGATCTTACTGTGGAAGTCAGGAGAGCTGGGTACCAGGAATAATATGAAATCCCAGATGCATCAAAAGAATAGCCAGAAGAGGAAAACAAAATAGCCTCCACTGCCTCTGAATGAAGTTTCTCTTAATAATGAGAGAATGAAGAAAAAAAAAAAAAAAGAAGGCAAGCATGCCCAGCAGCAGTGCACAATCTGAAGGTATTCCTGTGAAAACACCTGTCAGTATGGGCAAGAGTGATTAAACACAGCAAGATCTGAGACAGGCTTTTCAAAAACCTTAGCAGTCAAATTTTACAGACTGTGCATATGTTTCTATTCACAGTTATGTATATATATTATCCTGACTGGTATTCAGAATAAGACATCTCGAAGCAGCCCTAAAATGCACTGCACTCAGATACAGTCAAGAAATAAAGCAGAACAGGGCTGTACTTCAGGGCATAGCTTTCTAACTGGCATCGTCAAAGTTTTTAAAAGCACCTCTTTATGCCCAAATTACAATTGCTTCTCTGGATGAATTAATGTGTTTTGTCACAGATACTTTGAAAACTGTTCATGAAAGGGAAATAACAATACAGGTGGATTGGTTTAGGGGTGTTTTTAAATGATTATTCAGAATTTATTTTGTTTGGTGCAGAAACTGTATGCAAAATTGTATTTTGGCTGATGAGTTAGTTCAGGAACTGAACTTAGAGCCAAAGGATAACTTGGTTCAGCAAAAAGACAGAAAAATCCCTTAAGTTGTTTACAGTGTCCATTTCCAAGCCAAGAAACACAGATGAGCCTGATACAGGCCATCTGGCGTGCTGCAAGAATTGCAAACATTATTACAGAAAATTGTGCGTCTGGGCAATTGTTAAACCTTCTGAAGGGGCAAATGGCATCCCTTCAAATACAGAGTTAAAAATCCCTTTGCTGGTCTCTTGGCTTGATCCCCACCAGAATTTTCTCAAAGTTGATGGGCTTGAGGCTGCAGAATGAACCCATGTTCATGAAAGCAGGAGCAGCTTAAATTTTGAATTCAAGTGCTTTTCAGGTGCAATAATGGTCAAAGTTGGAAATCTGATGGAGATCTAACTTGTGCTTTTGAAGCTGTTATCTGTCAAACCTGAGGCAGCAGGGTTTGTCTGAACCCCACAGTCAAATTGCTACTCTCATCCAATACTAAGTACTAATATTTTTCATACCTTCCTTGCATCAGCACTCCTAGAATTCCTGAATGCTTCATACTAAAAGAAATAACACACCATCTTCTCTGGAAAGGAGGTAAGGAGGGCACATAGGAGAGGGTGAACAGGTTGGGAAAAAATCTGAGTGACTGAGCAAAAATTATTCCTGAGGAAAAGAACGCCGCATGCCAAAGTGACAGCTAATATTTTACTAGCCTAAAAGTTATTTAAGAGAAAGCTGGTGGTGGGCATGGCTGCAGCATCTCTGACAGAAATGTGCTGTTGCTGGGGATTTCTCAGGGAGAAGCAATTACTACACAACTAGGGGCTAAATTCACTTCACAAAGTATGATAAAACTTTTGCAAGCATGTACAAATAAATTTTAAATACTGGAATGTTGTGTCTTACAATCAACATGACCATAAGAAAGGGAAACTGAGAAGGTGGTCTGGTGCAGTGCAGGCACAAGTGTGCTACTAGAGAGCCATCAAGGACATAGTAGGGGACAGTCAGGGAGGGAAGAAAAGACTGGGAGGGAAGGCGGTGCTGAAAAAGCTCTGACCAGACAGCAGAGGAGACAGGATCTGTAGGAGTCCAAGACCCCTGAGAGCTCTGCTGTCCACAGCTTATAGCCTCAGCATGTTGCTGTCCCAAGGCTGCTTGGGGGCTGCAGTAATATTTATCACAGCTGTGGGCTCCTTCTGCTCTTTGCCTTTCCCAGTTTCTCCTGTAACCCTCTCTCCCTTTCTCAGTCCTTTTTTATTTCCTTGCCTGGTTGAGAGATTTCCCCTTGGCTGCATTTTCTTTGCTCTTATCTCTGCCTGCCAGCCATTGAGCTAAACTTTGTTGGGAATAGAATCATACAACATAGAATAATTTCAGCTGGAAGAGATTTCCTGAGGTCATCAGGTTTAACCTGTTGCTCAAAGCAGAGCTACTTTGGGTCACGTTGCTCAAGGACTTCATCTCTAACAAGGGGGATTGGACCAAATGCCCACAGAGGCTGTGCAATATTTGATTGTATTGCAAAGAATATTAGAATTTGCCTTGCAAATTTGGCCCCTGACTCTCACCCTGTGCTTTTCCACAAAGACTTTCACCATAAGAATTTGATGCTATGTGCAAGTGGAATACATGCAGAGCTTCACATTGCCTTGAACAATTCAAGTATACAATACACGCAGCAAGGGAGAAAATATGGCATATTTTACTTTATGCAAGTTTACCATAGCTGTTTTAAAACTTGCAGAAGATTTTAGATTTTTAGATGTAAGGTGAGTCTCTATCTAAACATTTTTCAGAGCCCTGGAAATAGATTAGAAACATGGGGTGTTTTTTTGTCTCAAAGTGGACTGTCTAGCAGTTCCTTAGGCTGTGCCAGACTTTCAGTCCATAGCAGAGACAAAAGCTGTGTCCTGACCTCCTTCCTTGCCCACTAGTCAGCTACACGAAGGCATGGAAGGGAAGATGGGCTTGTCTGATTCAAGCACTTCTGGAGACTGACAGGGATGCTCACCACCATTTTTCCTGTGGGACGATTATGGATTCTGATGGCAATAGTGAGCACCAGTTTTAGCTGACATACTAGTCCTGAAGCTTCATGTAAAGGTTCTCACACAAAGCAGAACTTGGAATTTGATTTTATGAAAGCACAGATATTCCTTGCTGGCACTGAGAAGTGTTGGCATTTTGTCACCTCTGAAGCAGGTAATTAAGTTTTACAGTCCACTCTAATGGATGTAATAGGGAATCCTAAAAGAAAAAGTCCAGTTCCTTTCACTGATATTTTTAACTTGCTGGCATGTTCTTAAAGCTCAGGTCAGATATTTACATCCCCCTCATGAACACCTTGTTTCTCTTCCCATTTCAGGGATCAGCTGTCCTAGGGAACCTGCACATTCTTCCATTTATTGAAGACAGCTTTGGGACAATCACCACAGGCAACCTCAAGAAGAATTAGGTATACAAAGTTTTAGCCAGTAAATGAAAGCCTCCAGTAAGGCTGAATTTAAAAGATCTAACAACTTTATCTTACTACTGAATGGCCCCTTAGACAAACTTTCCTACAAATCTTTCTTACTAAGCTCACCCCTGAATGTGATCCTTAAACAAGCACCCAGTATTTTATTTCATGAATCTGCAGTAGAAGATTCCACTCACATCCCCAACTCAAAACTTTTCTAGGTTTGCTTCAGTTTGTTTATATCCAATTAAACTGTATTTAACTACAAGTATTTATTTACATTTGGATACCTCAGGCTCAGTTACACTCAGTGAAATGGAAATCCATAGAATGATTTGGGTTGGAAGGAGCTAGTCTACTCCCTGCAATGAGCAGGGGCATCTTGAACCACATCATGTTGTTCAGAGACCCATCCAGTTTGACCCTAAATGTTTTCAGAGTTGAGGCTTTCACAACCTGTCTGGGAAACCTGTTCCAGTGTTTCACCATCCTTCAATTGTAAAGAAATTCCTTCCTTATAACTAGGCTGAATCTACCCTCCCTTAGTTTAAAACTATTACTCCTTTTCCTGTCACGATAGGCCTTGCTAAGAAGTCTGCCCCCTCTTTCTTACAGGTCCCCTNGATACCTCAGGCTCAGTTACACTCAGTGAAATGGAAATCCATAGAATGATTTGGGTTGGAAGGAGCTAGTCTACTCCCTGCAATGAGCAGGGGCATCTTGAACCACATCATGTTGTTCAGAGACCCATCCAGTTTGACCCTAAATGTTTTCAGAGTTGAGGCTTTCACAACCTGTCTGGGAAACCTGTTCCAGTGTTTCACCATCCTTCAATTGTAAAGAAATTCCTTCCTTATAACTAGGCTGAATCTACCCTCCCTTAGTTTAAAACTATTACTCCTTTTCCTGTCACGATAGGCCTTGCTAAGAAGTCTGCCCCCTCTTTCTTACAGGTCCCCTCTATTGAAAGGCCACAATAAGGTCTCCTCAGAACCTTCTCCAAGCTGAAGACCCCTAGCTATCTCAGCCTGTCTTCAGGAGAGGTACTTCAGCCCTCTGATAACTTTTGTGGCCCTTCTCCAGACTGGCTCAAACAGATCCACGTCTTTTCCTCACTTAGCACTATAAAGGTGGACACAGTACTCCAGCTGGGATCTCACCAGAGCAGTTTAGAGGGAAAGAATCCCCTCCCTGGACCTGCTGGCCATGCTTCTTTTAATGCATCACAGGATACAACTGTATTTCCAGGCTATCAGACACACACTGTGGGCTCATATACAGCCTCTCACCCACCAGCATCCCCAAGTCTTTCTCAGCAGAGTTGCTCTCAATCCATTCATCCCCAGCCTATATTGGTATTGGGGGTTGCCCTGACCCAGGTGCAGCACCTTGCACTTGGTCTTATTGAAGTTCACAAGGTTCACATGGGCCCACTTCTCCAGCTTGTCCAGATCCCTCTGAATGGCATCCTGTCCTTCAGGTCCATCAACTGCACCACTTATCTTGGTGTTATCTGCAAACTCATTGAAGGTGCACTTGATCCCACTGTTTATGTAATTGATGAAGACATTAAATAACACTGGTTCCAATGCAGACCCTTGAAGGACATCACTTGTCATTGATGCCCACTCAGACATTAATGTCTTTACCACCGCCCTATGGATATGACTGTCCAACCAATTCCTTATCCACCTAACAGTCAGTATCAAATCCATCTTTTTCTACTTCAGAGAGAAGAATGTTGTGGGGCACCATGTCAAAGGCTTTCCAGAAGTCCAGATAAATGACATTTGTAGCCATACCCTTGTCCACTGATTGAATCACTCCACTGCAGAAGGCCAGTGGGATGGTCAGGCAGGGCTTGCCCTCAGTGAAGCTGTGCTGGCTGTCTCAAATCACCTCCTTGTCCTCCATGTGCCTTACTGAAGTTTCTAAGAGGATCTGTTCCATGTCAGCCTCACTTCTGTGCCTGGGAAAGTCAAGTTGGTAGTTACCAGAGTCCTCCTTTCTATCCTTTTTTAAGATGGATGCAATGTTCCCTTTTTCCAGTCACCTGATTGACATGACTTTTCTAACACCATGGACAGTGGTTTAGCAACTACATCAGCCAATTCCCTCAGGAATATGGGATGCAATTCATCAGGTCCCCTAGACTTAGGTATGTTCTTCAGGGGGTTTTTATTCTACTTTGACACTACCCTTCACAGGTTTTAACAGACAAGGTTAACATAGGCATAAAACTGTGGACTTCAGTGCTAACAAAACCTTTCTTCTGTCTAGGTACCAATTTCTGGGGTACCTAATTCACAAGACCTTCCTGGGTCCTATCTGAGATCCTGATTGAGTCTATTGATTCAGCCCCTTCTTACTTCATTCATTCCTCCAAGATCAGAGCTACATGCTAAGGACCTGCCTACCGGGCAACAAGTCAGAGCTCTGTGTCTTACCGCAGTTTTTAGAGGAGTACACGGGAAATAAATACGTAGCAGCTCATCGTTTTTTCAGCTTCTGTTGTCTTCAGTGGTAGGTTGTCAGCATTCACATCTCAAAATCTTTCTGAGTAAGTTGACTCCAAGCAACAAGAATGCTGCAGAGATCAACCACATCAAGAAGCGTTTGCTGAAGTTTCTTTCCCCTGCTAAGGGCTTGTCTGTGAGTGGAAATTTACTACACTTGGACATTCTGGAATGGTTCTTGGTGTGAATCTAGGCTTGTAATAGCTCTAGGCTTATAGCAAAGCAGTTATTCCCTAATGCCTGTCCTGGTTATTTTAAGTACAGACAAACTGCAGCAATAGCTCAGCCAGAAGCAGCAGTGAGTGCACTGAAGTAAACAGGGTGCTGACAGCTGCTGGTGTTTCACAGAGGAGGTCAGAGAGCCCTGCTTTGAAGTTGGACTGCTTTAAGTGTTGGTTTCTGCCTGGAACACTGTTTACAGTAATGCTTCCTCCCCTGAGCGGAACTGCTGTTAGCAACAATGGAAAATTCTAGTTGGAAAAAACCATTAAGTATCATTAGACATAGCTAAAGAAAAAACATATAAGGAAATTACAGTAGCACTTTTACTTCTAGAGAAACACTTATTTGGCAGTCATGTTTGTACAGATTAGTCACTACTTAAATTCAGTTATGTGATCTTGACTATTATTTCAAGGGCAAGGATAATCTTCCAAGTGTAGTTTATCTACATGTATTTTCAAAACAACATGTTTATCTGATGCAAGCTGCATCTCCAACAGCTTCTTCTTAGTCTGTCCCTTAGAATATACACACTGAGAATTTTCAACCTTCTCCATGCACAGAGAGGCTTGCCCTACAACTTAACTCGTCTATGCCTTTTGGTGCCCGACTTAGTTTTAAGCCTCACACTGAATTGCAGTTCTGCTCTCCCTCAGTGATTGCGCCAGTGCTTGCTCTGCCCGCATGCTGAACGCTGCAGTGAACATATACTTTTAAAGGTTTATTGCAACAAATCAGTTTTGAGAAAGTAGAGTTTGAAAGTATTTAATTACAAAGCCTTCTTGTTTCAGCTGAGCTTTAAGTAAAGAAACATACATTAGAGAACTGGAGCTAAAGAAGAAAGTTGTGCTTCTACAGGAAAGAAAGGAATTAAAGATTATACCTGAAGGCTTGGAATAGGAAACAAAGGACTTTGAGAACTATGAGGCAGCTTAGAGGTTTCCTAAGAGTGTGTATCATGATGGGCAATATCACACTGCATATACATATAGGTTGGACATTAAAACTTGCTTTCTTACTATGAGATTACACAAGCGACATAAATTTAATGTGTTATTGAGAAGAGGAGCTGCTGAAGCAGTAAGGAAAAAAATTGCTGAGTGAGTCTGCAGGGCCCAAGCTGTGCTGCAAAGTGAGAGTCTCAATATGACTGTTAATTTGCATCTACTTTTATTTTTAAGATAGATAGATTACTTGCATCTTAGCTATGAAATTTGCAGGACAAAATAAAATCACTGTTATAAAAGATTACAGAGGACATTTGTGACATTGCATATCATAGAGACAGGGAAATTATACAATTTTCCTGGATCTCCCAATAAACCTCCCTTATACTCAGAATTCCATACAGTTATACAGAAGACAGTAAGTCCTCAACCCAAAATGGCAGGGCAAACTACTAGAATGAGAAGAGCTCTTTTGGAAGACTGACTCCTAATGAGCTCAGGATTGTATGGCATAGCCTGAAGGAAACCAAAAGTGACCATGTACCACTCAACACAACTATGGTGTTGCTACTACCACAAAACAAGCAGGAGAAAATAAACCATTAAGAAAGTTATCAGTTAGGATAAGATGTCTCTTCCATCTACCAGACAAAACTGCAACAAAGACAAAAATTAGATCCAACATGTCATGTTCCTCTCCATCCCTATTTTTTAAATCAAGATGAAATATCTGTGGAAGGTATGCCAAGTTCTGGTAGAAAGTGTAGGCTTTCCAGAGGAATTAAGATTCAGCAGACTATCATAGGCAAAGTATGATGAGATTATTACAAGTCTTCCATCAAAAGAGCCATTGGTTGGGGTTTGTTTTATTTGTTTTGAGGTTTTCTAGGGGATTGAGGCTTTAACTGCAGAGCCACAGCCACTATTTCTGTTAAAGTCCCTGTGGACTTTTTTATGTGATGCATGCATATTAGAGCAACCAGTTACAGGTACCTGTCTCTGCAACAGAAACAGGTACATCAGTTGAACTTGCATTTATACTACCCTTAAAGACATTAGACAAACAAGACAAGACCTGCCTTCATTGCACTTTAGTGTCCAGTATAGGCTGCTGAGGCAAGGCATGCAAGACAATTTTACTGTTGCAATGCATTTTCTCAGCATCTACACATAAAGTGTTCTTACTTACTTTAGCCAGCGGGTAGTAAATAGTAGGTCACTGTGCTCTCTCCAGGGCAGCTTCCTTCCCTTCTCCAGCCTATCATCTAGGCTTAAATACCCATTTTCACTCTTCACCCAGTGCTTCTCTCTATTTACAATTATTACAGGAATTAGCACAAGTCAGGCTTTTTTTTCAAGAAGGGTTTGAAGACTGAACTTGATACAAAATTGGTATTTTATTTGCATAAACAGCAGCCCAAGCCTATTTAGATAGGAGACTCAAATGCCTTGTCAGGGAAGGGCAGCAGGCTGGGGTGGCAACAAGGATATAAGAGCCCCCTCCCTGCTCTCCCCAATGGGTGTGCAGTCACACTGTACCTGAGCAAGAAGAGACAGGGTAACCGTGGCCAGCAGTAACACGGTCACTTAAAAACCCAGGCAGAGCACACAGACACTGCAGTTCCAGAAAGGGCCGTGTGCCTGGCCCCTGTGGTTTAAATGCAGCTCCAGAGACAAAGGGTGACTGGTGGAGGGGTGAAGGCCCATGTGAGGCTGATCAGGGTAATCAGTGCCTGCTGACATGCTAGGGTCCTGCCCAAGCCATGCACCAGTCCTCCTGTGGCTCCTATGGAGAGGAAAGAGTGCATATAGATCTGAAGGGAGCCGATGCAACACCTTTACTAAAGTCTATGCTTTAGTGCAGCTTAGGAACAAATAATGTTTCTGAGGTATCACTGCATAAATATGCTCTTTGATGTTATTGGTGTTGCTGAACCTCTCAAGTGAGGAAAAATAAGAAATTAATGCTGCATTTGAAAGCTGAAAATATTTAGACTTCACTTTTCTTCTATAGACTGTGGTCTTCATGTACCTGTTTCCCTGGTCCAGGTTATCTGCCACAATCTGCCACAGACACAAGAAGTACTCAGCAGAGGGGGAAAAAATGTCATCTGAAGGTAGGCAGCTGGCTCTGAGATGTGAAGGGCAAGTTGCCAGCTGCCTGGATATTATCAGATTCTCCAGCCTTTCAAGAAGTCATTCAGCCCTACAGAGCACGTGTTGGTGTTTGTGCAGTGTGCAGAGCACAACTGCTTGATGATAAAATGTTTGACGTGGGTTGAAAAAAAATCAGAGATTTCTCTACGACCTGTTTTACCTATTTGGCCTTAACTTATTTGGAAAAGGAATTACAATCCTGTGTGATGCACTGTGTTGACTCTTCTGGTTGAGGCTTTATTGACCAAGTGCTTTTCTGGCTGAAATACTGCTGCATTGACGCATTGACTTGAAATGTAACCCATCTGCCTCAGCAGCCTCAAGGGAATTTGCTGTAGCTGGAAGCTAATCTTTTTTCACTTCTTTGAAAAGGATTGTGATGATGAGAGGACCCCTGTTTTCTGCCTTAGAGACAGATGTTGGTTAGTAGTGCTCCATGGGATTTGCTGAAGTATTTTATAATATGACACAATATCCCTGACAAAAATGAACAGCCTCTAAACTGTATAACCAGTAATTATGCTAACAATAACAGAAAATAGATAAAATATAATAAAATAGAGATCAACCATGTAACTAGATAACTGTATGACCCATATTTATTCTTGTATCTCTGATAATATATATGAATAATAATTACATAGATCAATAACATTATTCTATATAACAATGTATATATATTATTCAGATAATCTCACTATATATCTATTATATATTTAGATAGAGAGCTAAAGATCTCTATATCAAGACAGACATAGATCTGTATATATGAAAATTGTAATAAATTCTGTTTGGAAGCTTCTTCAGAGAAGTGGTTGGCAGCTTGCAGCAAGAGTGCTGCAGAAAATATCCTGTATACAAGAATTTCCACCTCTTTTTACCTGTATGAATTGTCTGCACCTAGGAAAGGAATGAGAAACTACACATTTTATCTTCACCAAACTGATTTACACAACTGAGCCCATTCCATGTTACAGAATCACAGAATATGCTGAGTTGGAAGGGACTCACAAGGATTATGAAGTCCAACTCCTGGGGCCGCACAGGACCATCCCCAAGAGTCACACCATGTGCTTGAGAGTATCATCCAAATGCTTCTTGAACTCTGCCAGGCTTGGTGCTGTGACCACTGTCCTGGGGAGCCTGTTCAGTGCCCAACCACCCTCTGGGGGAAGAACCTTTTTCTAATATCCAACCTAAACCTCCCGTGACACAGCTTCAGGCCATTTCCTTGGGTTCTATCACTGGTCACCCCAGAGAAGAGATCAGTGCCTGCCCCTTCTCCTCCTCTCATGAGGAAGTTGTAACTGCAATGAGGTCTCCCCTCAGTCTCCTCTTCTCCAGGCTGAACCCACCAAGTGCCCTCAGCCACTCCTCACACGGCTTCCCCTCAAGGCCCTTTACCAGCTTCTTTGCCCTCCTTTGGACACTCTCTAATAGTTGAATGTCTTTCTTATATTGTGTTGTGCAAAACTGCCCACAATATTTAAGGTGAGGCCGCCCCAGTGCAGAGCAGAGCAGGACAATCCTCTCCCTCAACTGGCTGGTGATGCTTTGCCTGATGCCCCCAGGACAGGGTTGGCCCTCCTGGCTGACCGGGCACTGCTGATTTATTTGGACAATCTACTAAACTGTCTTTTATAAGACCTGTGTGCTGAGTAAGAAATTCAGGGATCTGATGGGTGACAGGTTTTATAGATTTTAGCTGCTGATTTACATTTAGTCCTCCAAATTCTGGTGAAGTCGCTGTATTACCAAGTGTCTAAAGGGGAATGACATATCACACTACTCTGGGAATTCTACCTTGGCAATAGCAATCATATATCTTATGCTGTTTAAAACTACGTAGAAAGCCTTATAAAAGTTGATACAAAATTTTATGCTCTCATTGGCTTGTTTATGTTACTGAGCCGGATGATTCCAACTAGATTTGAACTACCTTGTGCTTGCAAGGCATTATGTCTAAGTAGCTAGGGACATAATATTAACTACAAAACAACTTTGGGACAGTCATAAAACACCATAAAGGATGTTGAAAGACTTCATGTAAGGACTGACACATCATCTCCGGCTTATCAGAAACCTTTTGAAATTTGAGAGTATAAATGGCAATGGCTCCATTTTTGGAGGAAACTGGAAAATCTGAACCTCTCTTCAGCATTTTGCTTGTACAGGAGGTAATAAGGTTGCAAGAAACAGGGTTGCACCGACTGTCTCATTAAGACTGTCAAGAGAGATCAGCAAGCAATGCAAACTTCGGTTTCTTGGGCACAGCAAGAAACATCTTATGCTGCAAAGCCACTGACCTGATTTCAGGTGTTGTTTGCTAAAAGTGAATTGGCTTTTGACAACTTTCTTTCATCTGAGCAAGTGATGGCTTGGGCTGCACAGAGGTGAAGGAGGCTTGCTAATTGCTCTTTCACAATGCTTTATGGCAAACCTGCACTGTCTTTGTGTCAGCAATGAGGATGTCAGCCAGAATAGCACCTTCTTGTCGCTGTTTTTGGAGGGAGTTATATACAGGTCAATCTCAAAATGCTCTTGTGCCAATTTAGTAGGGCAGTATGGATTCATGGTAACAGTTTTTTCTAGTAAAAGAAGGATGTAGGACAGGCTTGCACAGACAGTAAGTTCCTGTTTGTTATTAAATGTTTTTATAGCAGTAGCTCAAAGAAACCTCAGTCAAGAGAAGTAAACCTTCATTTTAGACATGCAGGGCTACTGCTAGAATTAATGGCCTGAATTAAAGGTGTCAAGTGATTGTTTGTCTCATAGGCTAGATATTGTGTCCTCAGGATGTTTAAATAGTCATCATAGTGTATTCAGAATTTCCTTTAAAAGGAGACTTTTCAGTCACTGAAAAGATAATATTTTAACTATACACTCACTGTCAAGTGGCACAGTCTTCCCTTCCCAAAGCTGCAAACTGGATCAAATAGAGACTGAAAGCTGGGAATCTCTTATTGCTTATTTAGATAATTGGGCTATAGATGTATGCATCAATATACATCTACCTACAGGATTCTTCAATACAGACTTTACAAAAACACATCAAAATAAACTCATGGTTTCAAAGTTCAGATCTCAAATCTTAGGGAATTTGAGAATTCAAGCTGCATATACAAGTCTTATTTAGCATTAATGCATATAATATAGATGTGACAATGTACAGCTACTTAATCTTGTGGATGTTCCTCAGAACACTTGCCTCATCTGACCCTAACAAGAGCTTGTTTCTCTGCTGAATGATGCCAAATAACATCATGCTTCAGTAAAAATACTGTTTAAAAATGTTACTAGTGTGGGTAAAGTAGGTCTAATTTTGTTTCTCCTTGACTTTGAGCACAATAGAAGAACAAAGCAATTTACTACAGCAAATTGCATCATCCCTAATACCTGGTAAAACAACCATTACTCTCTGGTTAAAAACCTGCTCTGAGAGAGACAGTCAGAAGACATTGCTCACAAGGACTAATTAACTAGGTACTTCTGATGAGTGTCAGTAACGTCCTAAGAGTTATAAAGGCCTACTATCCCATGGGAAAGGAGACAGAGAAGAATCCTTCAGCAAAGCACAAATCTCATTTTAAATGAGATTATAAACATGCTGACTAGCTGGCCCAATTTTACTTCTGCATATAATACTGTGTGCTCTTCCTTGATTACAAAATTTTAACTCCTATTGATGTCAGTAATAGCAGGACTTATTTCTAAAGCAACAGAAGGCATTTTTGCTACCACTGTTGCAAGAGAACTCCGTGGGATAATAGCATCATATTTAAAAATAATAGTAGAACTTCTCGCTGGGGGGGAAGAGAGAGAGAGAATGAGAAGAGAGGGAAGTAATAAGTGTAGGGGATAAACAGTCCAGGGCTAGGTAAAATGTTCCAGAATGTAATCAGTCAGTCCACATATCTGCATGGAAAACACAATTTCTAACACTTGCTCTGGGAGAACTGGGAGGGGAGGCCAGAGAGAAAAAGTTTTAAAATTGCCAAATGAAGCTGACACCTGAATGCATCTCTTCAGCTCTGTTGTGGTGGTCACTGGAAAACTAAAATCATGTGTGATACTTAGGGGAAAACAACATTGCATTAATTCAGTTATCTTTTCTTCATTTGTCATCCTCAAACTATGGCTGCTTTTCTTTTTTTTATAATACAACTTATATTTTTTTCAGATTATGTTTTTACATATTATACTTTTTTTCCTGCTTTTTTCATACATCTTATTTTTTTCTGCAAATATTATCTGCCTTTCTTCCCTTGCTTCCTTTTCTCAGTGAAAACAGACACTCTAGATCTCAGCTTGATGATCCCCTCTAATTTACATAGTTCTATTTTTTTTGCTTTGAGATAGCAATTATTGGATGACTAAGAACCTGCCTGGAGAACTACATGTTTTAATCATTTAAGAGGGTTACAAAATTCCTCACGTGATTGGATATGACAGGACACGGCTAAAAAGTAACAAAAAGTCTTATATGAAGCAATAGAGCACGAGTGAGACACCATCACAGCTGGCGATGTGCCCTCTCGTGGTCGCACTGCTACAAGAACAGCGCCTGGTTTTAATTAAGAGCAGGCTCTGTTCAGCTAGTACTCCAGCATTTCAGTTTGGTGAGACTGGTTTTAAAGCACACGTGAGAGCCCCTCAAGTGTGAGTTGGCTGGGCAGAACAATGCTCTGAGCAGAGAAACATCAGTTAGGAAAAAGTGAAATCGTGTCTTGAAATGCCACCACAGTTCTGGAGTACAGTTTTTTACGGCAGCATCCTGGAAATACAGATCAGCTTTCCCTATTCACAAATAAAAAGAACTCTATCAGATTGTTTGACTCCCAAAGTTATATATTGAATCCGAAAGCAAAATAAGTAGATCTGGAAGACCTAAGACATAATGACAAGATTTAATATCTTTCCAAATGTCAGATGTCATTTCTCATCTGCAGTTGAATATAGATCAGAAATACAGATTTAGTCTGCAGTTAAATATTGTTGATTAGTTCCATAATTGATTCTTACAGAGAAAAACAAGGAACACTTGTGTTCTAGGATAAAGCACTTTGATTTAATTAGGACTATGCAATTATGTTGCTCTTTGTGTTTGGTATATACACATATTACACTAGATACTGAATCCAAAATTATCTATAGAAGATGAAACAGCTGTCTTTGTTTAGTTTGAGCTAGACATCACAACCTTGAGTCACCACAATTTCTGCCAGATTCATAGTCCCTGGTTGCTCTTGCCACAAGTGCACTGAATGATGCAGAAAGCAGTGTTACACTACTAGTTAAAAACTATTTAATCCTCTAAAAACATCATTACAGCATTTTCATTCTCTATACTTACACATACCAGTAGACACACACGTGAAAGAAGGCAGTTTTATCTGCAATGTAAAATCTGAGAGTGACGACTGTGGTGTATATGATTTCAGACACTATCTTTGGTGCCCATTGTTCAGGAATTTGGCCTTTGTGGCAGATGCAGTCATATAAAGGAAGTTGCAATGGTTGAAAAGTAATGGTCTTTGCACTAGAAAGTGTGCTAAAGGTTATTAAATGCCAAATACATAAATATTCACAGAACACAAAGTCAGAAACTCTGTAACTTCATTTTTGTCAATCCCTTGTGAATTCTTGCAGAATCATGTATTTCTTGAAAAGAGCGCCTCAAGTCTGGACACTAGAAGAGTAGTCCTACTGAAGTCTCCATCTTAGTATTAGGGCAATATAGTAGGAAGACTTCCTCTCAGTGTAAAATCCACAAGAGCATAATGCCATTTTCTGCCTATTACTATCCCAGTTGTATGTTTTACTGTCCTTGCTTGAGGCTTTTAACCAATGTTTGTTTATCAGATTTATTGCATTTTTTTCTCAGAGCTTGTCACCAATCTTCAAAAGGATCTCGATTTCTGATTCTGTCATCCTGCACATGGTTTTTTGTGTTTTATTTTTTTGCAGATGGTTCATTGCATCAGCCCATGAACCATCTCCACATAAATTTATATTAAATTATTCAAAAATTATTGCAGGTTGAGGAACTCCTAGCCACTGCTTTTGGAAATTACAACCTCCTTTCTTCAATGAAGGAGGACTCCTTGAGTCACAGTCTAACCATGGCCTTTTTCACTCTTTTAAAAGTGTTCTCTTCAGGCTGGTTTATTCCTCCTAGCTTACTGCTGTCCACGCACCATATGTGCTCCAGTGGTACCAGCTTCCTCTAACAGTAGCCTGGTGACACTAGAGCTTAGGGAATCCTGTCTATAATTTCTGGTTCCTAATTGTCTTCCCTGCCAGCAGCCTGAAGGGCAGGGGAGAAGGGCCTAATGCATCTCTTTTTCCATTTCAGTGCCTCTGGAAAATGCCCCCAGAGCAACCCTATGGCTAGTTTTACCAGCTGTGGAGCTGCTTTTTCATTACAGGACAAGACAGCAAAGCAACAATTTTGGGATAAGTTCAGGTCTGAAGTTAAAAAATCATAATAATGCAAATTGTCTGGTGAGTCAAACGTCCATGTTTTTCATAAATAGATCAGTGGAGTAGCGTGCTATCAGTGGCTTGATGACTACCATTACTGAATATTTCTAAAGAAAAATGTCCTTCTATATTTTTATAACTACAGATACTTTTTCAGAGAAAATAAAACAGCTTAGACTTACAAATCAACCAAAAAGATTTAAATAGATGAACTTAAAATAAAACTGGAAGATAAGTGCATAAAACTGCTCCAAAAAATCTGGGCCGTAGTTCGTATGTCTTTGATTATGCACTTCTAAAGAAGGGAAGTGCTTATTGAAGTTAATGAATATTTTGGTTCTTTATCAACTTGTGGATCAGAGCCTTGATATAAACACAGCTGGTATGTGTTCAACCACATCTTCTACTGCTTTGCAAGACATAGGATGTTATTCAATGAGGAGGTCTTCTGAGGATGCTTATCAAGTTAGCTTGTGTTTGGCAGAAGTAGATGATGTAATCACTTTACAATAGAAACACATATAAAATAGGCCTAAAGCTTTTAAACTTCTTCCAATAAATTGCAATTTAAAAAAAGTATATTACATATTTCATAAAACATCATACTTATAAACTGCATATGAAATCTGCGGGAAATGATTCATCTGTGACAAAGAGGAAACTAAAATTTATATTTAGTTTCACACCATGGTATATCTGTTTGATTTGATTTTAAAATTCTCTTACTGTAGATTAATATTTTATGTCTATTGACCTGTCCATGTGGAACTTCTATGGGAACAGAGGCCCTGCCCAAGATATTGCCATGCTGTACCATGTACTGCAGTGGAATGGATGTCTAATCCATAAACAGTTCAATACTTTTTCAAAAGAAAGAAATCAGTGCTCTTGTTTATGGAATTTCTACCAAAAATATGGAATTTGGTGAATCTCAAGATTAGGCAATATAAGAAAAGTGTGAAAAATATCTTGGATTTGGGTTTAAATGGATACAGTCTGTTGTTACCACTGGGTAAATACCATTTGATATTTATTTTAAGAGCACACAAAACAGAAGATAGGGAAATGCTGCCACTGTATCAGCTGAAATTTCCTGTCCCTAGGAGTTCAGGGCATCTCCTATAAACCTGCTACCTCTCACCTCGACGCTTCCTCTCAAAGAGCATATTTACTTAGTTATGGTTAGTAATGTTAAGGTGAAACAACCAATGCATCAAAGAAGATGAATAAAACTATGATCTAACTGGGTGACTTGGGAGGGGGGGGGAAAGGTTCAGGGATAACTGATGTGTAAAGTGAAGAAGTAAGGTCACTTTATTTCTGATGGTAGCACTAATTTTATTCTCTATTTAATTCTGAACCTAATGTGCTGATCTTCATGTACTTCATGTGTCTAGGTGAATTGACTAAACTCCCTGCTTAGTACCACATGAACACCTGCAATACAAATAAGGAGAAGAAAATAACTATTTTTATGGGCAAGAGACAGTATCAAATTATTTTTAATATTACCAGTGGCAGTTATTGTTGGTTCTGATTATCAGAACCAAGAAAGGCTGTCCTGAGGATGTTTAAAATCCCACTGACAATGTTAGTGTTCAGAGTGAGGAATCATTTATATTTATATTGTATCTCTGCTCTGCCTTACTCTTTTCTCTGGAAATGCAGCTCCAATTACATTGCCAAGTTCCTACAAATCTAGATGGGAAGTGATGTTTGTAAGTTAAATTAATACACCAGCATCTACAAACAAGTTTCCTTTAAGAAAATATTTCATGGCCTCAGTATGGTGGAACATGGCAGAGTTATTTTTTCTGCTTTCTACCAGCCACCGCAACCTTCTGAGAAAACACTAGTGAACGCCTCCGAAAAGAGGAAAACCAAGTTTTCCTATATGAAAAGCAAAACATAGGAAACATTTCAATAAAGCAGTACGCCCTCAGCAACTTCTAAGCTTTTCTATCTAATGCAGAAAACAAGTAATAGTTTCAGCAGGTGCACAGGAAGGTACACGGAGTGGAACAGAAAACAGGCACAGACGCAACCTGATTGTAACGTGTCATTTTCACTGTTCAAATAAATAAATAAATCACTTATTCTCGAAGGGAATGTCCGACTAGAGTTTACCCGTTCGTTTCGGCGGTGAGGAACTGCCCCTTTCCCCGAGGAGAGGAGCCGCCGGCGCGGCCGAAGTGGCCGTGAAGTTTCCCCTCTGTTCCCTGGATGCTCGCACAGCCCCACCGCTCTGAGCGCCCTCGGCCGCGGGCAGGAGCCGCGCTTCTTCCCCGTAAAAACAAAGCAAAACAAACAAAAAACCCTAAGCTAGGGAAGAAGAAGAAACAAACAAACAAACAAAAACAAAACCCAGGAAACTTACAAATTCAAAATCTTGAAATTTAGGAATTTACAGAATCAACGTGTGTATGTTACCTTCATTGGGTCCACGTGTGCATACATGATGACTGTCATTAATAAGTAGTCTTTTTCTAAAGACTGAAGACCTCATTTAGAGCACATGAAGCGTTAGTTGTTTATTTTGCTTCACTTCAGCACATATATACCCCTCCACCTTGTTTACTGTACAAACCATACAAGCTCTGCTTTCAATAGAGGATTTCATTTCTCTCTTCATACCACTCGCTGTCTTCATAGTATCCTCATTTTCCACCCACAGTTAATAAACTTTCAACTTTTCTGGATGGCACCTAGAAGGCTAGATGGTCCTATTCTGTTCTTGTGGAGAAGAGGCTGAGCCACAAAGGGTAAACCCATCATTCCCCTGTGACAATATTTAATCACACCCTGTAGGAGAAATCAATTTTACAAACTCTAGTGGCTCTTGCACTTTATGCTCAAAGCCCAAACTGGCTTCTGTTACTGCAAGGGATCAGTACCTTTGCAGGACACATCCCCGATTTGGGAGCCAAAACAAACACAAGTGTTTGTCCCTGTGTGATGCCGAACAGATGGAACCCATTTCTCCAGAGAAGCCCCCAGCAGTCTTGGTAGTCCCTTCTTGCCTCTCTTGACAACTGTGGCCTGGCCTGTTTGTGTGGGCCCTTCTGCAACAAATAAAGTATAGGACACATTGCTGACACAAAGGCTATCCTAATGACCTCATTTAGAGGACTTGCTCCGAGCAGTGGCATACCAAGCATATCGAGTAGGGACATCCCTGTGCTACCACGATCACATCACCGAGGGGCACTGTTGCCTTTGGTTAAAGTACCAGCTCCAGAAAAAGACGGCTCGGTGTGAAAAGGATCTGTGTCCACAGGCCTGGCGCTACCCAAACAAGCTGCCCTGCTCCATCAAGATTGCCCTACCATGACAGGCGGGGATGTTTCGGAATTAGAGAGGGAAAAGTGACCTTGTTGCCTAGTATTTGAGCTTTTTGTTGAGATTACCTCTTACTACCAGCTGTGAAATTGCCTCGGAGATTTATCCACTAACAAGAGTCCAAGTCACTTTACATTCAGTAACTACTCAGTGTGATTCAACTGATCTGAATTAAACTAGAGGTAACAAGCAGCATCTCATTTCCAGGCTCTCATACATTCATTTCTCAAACAGACAGCAAACCTTAAATGTAACAAAACTTATTTATCCATTTCGTTTCAAACTCCTTCCATGAATTATGCAGACAGCTTTAGACATCAGATCCTGATCTTGGTTGCTGAGAATGTGGAGTGAAAAAACTCCAGTAGCTTCAACAGATTTATATTAGATTGGTTCCATTTGTGCTGAACTACCACAAAACTGTTTTAGCCTTGAAACTGGCAGCTTAGTTACATGACTGAAAGTCCTGGTCACTGCATCAGAAACACGACTACAGAAGGCTTTTCCTTTTAATAGCATTTCTGCCAGTTTGTACTTCTGGCATGAATATTGTTTTAAAATAGCTCTCTGAAGGCAATTAAGGAAAACAAAAAAATAAGGAGAACAAAGAGACTGTCATTAGCAATCCAAGCAGGGTTTCGTTTCTGAGAAAGGATTAACAATGAAGACAAAGAGCAGAATGAGAAGGCAATTGATGTTGTCATTATCAGCAATTTCTTCAAATTAAGTTGGCAAGTCTTGTATTCAGTGTACAATATTCATTGTGGATTGGCATTTGAAAAGATTTGTAAGAATTAAAAGTAAATCTTTAGAGCAAGGCAGCAGAAATATGGTCTGGATTGCGACCTTGGGTAAATTCCATGAGGACTTCAGTGCAGCTCTAGCCATGCAATATGTCACTTGGTTGTGGGGAGATCCTGTATCTTTTCACTGTTCTCCTGATCTCTCAGGGAAAAGTTAAGCACATGAAGTTTTTGGCAGACCAGCCAAAACTGGAGCTTTGCTTTCTGCTTTGCAGATCTATGTAGAAACAATGTAGCAGACCTCAGCAAAATTAAATGAGTAGCCTCTTTCAGAGTGGGGGAAGCATTTATAATATCACGGTGAAAGAAACTGAGCTGGGAATTTCCCTTTTTGCAATAGTGAAGAGCTTCACCATGTAACTAATGGTGAGTTTTAATAGAGTATGTGACAGGGATAGCCAAAGAAGCTCAGCTAATTTATATCATAATAAGATTTGCTTGGTGGGGAGCTCACTCCAGTGAGAGGAGTGAAATGTCACTGAACACGGGGAATTTCGGAACAAAAAATAGTAACCAATGAACTATGGTGAAATATTAACACTGGCAGTCTCCATCAGCTCATATCATCAAGCAAATATCATCAAGAAGATGGGAAATGTCAGGGTATGGCCTGTGCTCAATCTTCATGTTCTAAGGTACTGCCCCAGAACGATGGGCTGATGGTTCCTCAAATCTGCCCATCCCTGGCTTTGCCAAGGAATACATTGAAACACCTCGATCTCATCCTGATGCAGAATGAGAAAACGGCACAAAGTGTCCCAGGTTGCAAGATCTGTTCAAATAATGGCACCAACAAATCTAATGTCTTTGTCCTTTAGTATCTTCCAGCTTTGCTTAGCCAAGGCCACTGAGTTCACAAAACAAAATGAGACCTTGCTATTGTCACACAGTCTGCACACTTGCTCCTTGCAGTGCTTCTCTTGGCATTTCCCATCATTCTTTCAGGTCCTGCATCTTTGCTGCTCCTGCCTCTTTCCCCCTCTGCTTTCCCTGCTTTCTCTCCTGCTTTTGTCTGCTGCTCCCCACTGCGCCTCTGTTAATGCCTTTGTTGTGTCCCCCGTGCCGGAGCGAGCACCACTCCTCCGCCAGCCTCCCCTGCTCCTCCTGCCTCTTCTCGCTGTGCATCCAGCCACTTCCCCTCGTATATCTGCCGCTCTGCCATGCACAGCTGCTGCTCTTCTCCTCACCTCCACCACTCCCGCTGCTGCTGCTGCTCCAAAAACAGTTTTGACCAGCTCTACTTCCAAACAATGAGGCTTTGACCTCTTTCCCCTGGGAGAAGATTTCACAGCCAAACACGTCTCACTGGCAGGAGCTTTTCCTGATATTCAGCCTGTTTCCTTCTCCCATTGCTCCTACTTAAATCTCTTTATATTGAACTAACAGCTCATGCCCCAGGCTAGGTATTTTACCCCTCCTTTTCTGCCTGTTGCAAAGAAGGACTGGATACAGGCAGTGAGGCCAAAATGAACAGGGACACCGTCCTAATATGCAGCACTGTCCATCCAAGTAAAAAAGCTTCTGTTGTACCCAGAAGGAGCAGAACAAACACACTTACCATAATGAAAAATAGGCCACATGCCTTACAAAAATTCACCAAGGGCCAAATCTTGATCAGTTTTTATCCATCTGAAGGAAAGATACTCGTATAGACAGCTGTGTCAACAGCCTGTGAGCCAGGAGCTGAGTGAATCTGAGCTCCTGAAGGAAGAACAGTGATCTGAAATAGGTGAATAAGGCCCAAATAGAGTACATCTGGATGCAGAGGGAGAGGTTTGAATCCGGGAGGTAGAGGAGAAAAACATTAAGCTCACAGAGAGCGCAAAAGCAGGAGACACTGAGTTTAGGTAGTGCAAAAAAAAACCGGGAAGAAATACAACAGGCTGTATGGAAGGGAGAGGGATAGGAGGGGTGTTTGAGACATTGGACATGGACTGGACGTGGGCTGAGGTGCATTAGATGACCTGCAGTGGGATGACAAGTGTTCGGTGGGGTCAAAGGTGAATGCACCCCACGCACACAGTCAGGTCAACAAACTCTGGAAGTGACTCAACATAACTGTGAAGAGACATCTTTCAACGAAGTATCAGAAAATTACTTGGTTGAAGAGGAGATTAAGACTGATGCTATAGTAATAAATAATTGTAATTAACAATTCACAGTTTCTAAGGCAGCTTTGTCTGGATGGCTGGTGAGAAACCGGAGTGGTCATCTTCCCACACAACCATTGAGACTTCTCCTTGCTAGGCTCAACACAGATGCCAGGGATAGAGAATGCAGTTTTACTGGGTAGAGTGAGCCAACGTAACCGCTGAAGAAAGGTGGAGATTTTCTGTTCCTGCCTATACTATGTCCCAGCTGCACCTTGTTGACACTTATGGAGCTCTGGCATTAGTTTGCACCCTTCCATCAACTGATCTAACTGACTAAACCACCACAAACATATCCATTTCTTTTTTGTGATCATTTTTCTGCTGGCTTAGTAAATTGGTGCATAGCAGGGGTTCAGACAGCATCAGTTTTAAAGCAGGAACCACGACAGTATAGCTGGGCACAGGATAATGAAGATGAGGGGAAGATGGAGCATAATTTTTAGATTTTTCCTTATCAAGGGAAAAACTTGAACCTAGCTCGGTGCACATGGCACTATCACTCACACAGTGAGAGTCTTCTTCCTTTTCTCAGGTGTTTTAAAATGTGCTAACCAATATGTACCCATTAGCACTTTGTAAGAGCTGCTCATTTTCCTAGTCTAGACAGGGCTTTCAAGCAGACATGCAGATCTGCCTTCGGGCATTTTGTCAGGGCAGTCCTCAAAAGCACCTTTCAGAGGCTCAACAGACAACTTCAGATGGCAATTTAGAATCTTATTCTTGGTGGCTAAAATAGCTTATTTTGGCCAGTCCGAAAGCTAAATTATTAATACCAGATGAATTAATAGCAGTGAAAACTGCTCATTAGAAATTATAATGGCACTGAACACCATAACAGATCCCCTATAGTGTAAATCAACCTGGCCCAATTTATTTAATGAAGCTACAACTGCTTACAGCAGCCAAGGACCTGCCCTAACATTTTCTTGCTTTTGCATCTACCTAACATAACATCGCAATCTTCTTGCTCAATTTTTCTGCCATTCTTATAATTTTTCCCTTAGAGGGCTTCTTCAGACATAGCAAAGGCTGCTTGGTAATTTTTATGTCTAGCCTCCTATTTCCCTTGCTACTCCCCCATGCCGTAATTTGTGTGAGGAAAAGTTAAATCAGAGCCACATGTTCCCTTTATAAATCTGAGATAAAGGGCAGCAGCAGTGTCCGTTTGCTGCGAATTCACCGGGATTAGTGAGAGGGCTGTTAACTATGGAGAAGATCACGGTATCAGCATGCTTCCTCTGTTTTGCATGTTACTTCCTTGGGGTAAGCTCAGTTTCTTGTAGCAGTGCAAGGGGCAGTTGAGGGTGGTGTAATAGCATGTCCTGGACTTCCTAGGCAGAGGGCCTGCTGCCTTCTCACAGGCTGGCACAGTTGGATATACCCTACTCAGCCAACCAAACATGCTGTACCTAATGAAGTGTAGGCACTACCTGAAGGTGTGGACAACATACAAACTTTTTAAAATTCTTAGTTATTCCCATAACAAAAAGTGCTAGTCAATATCAGAGTCCAGTTTGTTGATGAAGAAACAAGGAGAGGAGTTTAACATTGCGATTCTTTTTCCAAGTAAACTGTAATAGTCTTGTAAATCTGAAATCATGTTATTTTTATTTTGAAATGCCACCATTGCAGTGTACATGTGTGTGTTTTTTTTCACCTGTTTTACCTCCTGTATTGGAGAGGGAATGGTGTATCACTTGCACCAGTGGTTACACCTCACCATGGGAGATATGGTCCAATCAGTTTCTGCAGCTCTAGAACAAAGATAAGCATTATTACTGTATCACAGGAAAACCTCCTTTATTAATATCACACCTGGGAACTGATAGTTCATGAGGTCACAGCACAGAGAACCATATCTATGCCAATGAAGTCAAGAGCATCACTGTGGAATTACATGAGTGGAGACTAAAACTCTTGCTCTTGTATCTGTTCCCAGTTACGCTAATTAGCATTTCCCTGAAGACTAATTAATCTACCTATCTTCACCTGAAGAGTGCAAAGCTGACTATCTGAAGAGATATGCAATTCTTCCCACCAGATATTTTTAGGAACTACTTATTTCATCCCACATTTCCTTAGTTATGCATCTCCATTTGAGTTACGTACATGCAAAAACCTATGTGTCCTGTGCTTACATCTATGCTGGAAATAAGTTAAAACCACAGGTCATTTTAGCATTTCAGGTAACGCTCTCACACTAGAGCTGCTGGCCAGTGCTTGTTTGTAATACATTGGCTTAAAATCAGTGCTTTCCAGAGTGTTTCAAAAACCAGTTATCAATAATGTTAATGAAGACTCAGCGGTCCTAGACTAGTCAATTGTATCCCCTGTAGCCAAGTGGCATCCAAGGTGAGTCTTTTCTTCTGCCAAATTAAGAGTATTAGAGGCACGTAGGCATTGTTGATACCAGTACTGGAACACTTTTGCCCAAATCAATGTTGTTATTCATCTCAGGCTTTAAGGCTTGGGGGATGTTTTCTCCCACTTCATTTTGGGCACTGAGACCTGCAACGCTTTCGTGAAGCTGCTAATGCTGATTCTCAGTGAATGATACCTGGACGTGTTTGCTTTAAAGACTGAAGAAATTCTTACAGTCATACAGTCGGCCCACCATGCTTTGTTGTTGGCCTTGTTTGACAGAAGGTATTGCACCTGAAGTACATAATAAAGCCTACCAACATAACTATCCCCCTTTTAGCAGAAAACTAACCACAGTTGCAGTGTAAAACCCAAGCCAATATTCCCACCAACTTGCTGGTGTAAATGAGGATAGGGACACATCAGCTTACAACACAATGAGATGGGATATGAACCAAAAGAGCACCAGCACCAGCTGCAAGGTGCTTACCTGACAAGCAGCCACCCAGCACAGCCCATTGCAAATGTGAGGTGACTGCCTTTCCTCCTCCCAGGACCAAACAGTCTCAGGTTACCCCATGATGGCTGTGGGCAGGAGTATGTCTCTGCACTGGAAGTTTCACAGCCTTTAATGATTTAATGTGTCTATACCCTGAGGACAGGACTAGGTATTCCTGGTTTTCAGTCACAATCTCTGATCTTTTTAAAACTCACTTAGCCCTTCTTCACTCATTTCCTTTACACCTTGCTGGCTTAGTCCAGGCTTTGGTCAGGTGACATGGCTCTGGGAAGCTTTCCCACTGTGGAGATAGCTACTCCCTTACCTCTGTTACTGTACATTTGTTTAATTAATTGCTCATTTTGTTCCTGAGCTGTTGTGCTGGCCTAGTGCACTTAAGGTATGCATGAGTGCCTAAAAGGTGACGAGGCTCCTAGGGATGACTCTGTCCCTTTCATTTATTTATAGAAGTTGAGCACACGATCCCTTATTAATTGCAGGCACCTTTTGCTCAGCCTGACTGTAGATACAGTGGCACAGGCTCCAGCTGGCACTGATGGCAAGCGAGGCAGCAAGGGCCATGCTGCAGAGAGCAGGACTGATCAGCCCAGATCAGGAAAGCAATTAAACTTTATGTGGCATTTGAACTGTGGACCTGGAGGTGCACAAAATTGCCTTTGGCCACTCTAAGGTTTTTTTTTAAAGTACTGTGACTACTTAACAGATGTAATTGTAAGAGCATAAATCAAGGGTTCTGTTATTCCTCGTGAGGCCAACATTTATCACAGCAGACTTTAAATTAATTTGAAGCATAGAAATTATGAGAATTTACGTAGCAAATGACATTGTCAACAGGCCATGTAGCAGAAGCTTCAGCAACAGCAGCTGAGTCAAGCAGCCTCATCAGTATATAGGCTTATATTTAAGCACTGAACTATGGCAGGAGCTGACAAATGCTTCTTCTGGTAGGAGTGCTGGCTTAAACAACCCAAACTGCCTGTTCTTATCCCTGAGCTGCTCTATCAGATGTCCCTTGGAGTAAAACAGGGCCACTTCATCAGTCTAGGTCACCATCTAACTCCACAAACATCTACAATGGAAAAGTGAGGAAGTGGTGGCACAGGGTGGGAGGGAGAGAGGGTGTGAGGGTTGCCTGACCCAGCAGCACTGCAAAAAGCCCTCCCTGTCAGATTAGGTTCTAGCATTCTGAAGCCCTGGGATCTCTGCTCCTTACCTGCCTACAGAGAGCTTTGAAAGTTGCCCAACTGTCAAGCTGGGCTTTTCCAGGCATACTTCACCAACCTTCCCAGTCCCTGGGGTGTGAGCAGGGAGTGGGCAGAGGGGGATACTGTAGGGTGGGAATGTGCTGCACCCATGTAAAACATAGTCAATAGAGGTTTCACTAATGTATATTCAGAGTTCAGGGCATGAGAGAAGGCGACAAGCAGTTTTCCTTCATAGTAGATCTGTGTGTCCACTGAGACAGGGAGTCCACTGAGGCATAAAACCTTCCTTGCCAGGCTACCTCAGGTCCAGTGCAGAGAGTTTATTGTCCTGGATCCAGGCCCAAGGAGTACAGCTCTGGCTCTGCTGCTATATGAGTAGGACCAACATTTTACCTGTAGTTCACTTTTCACCATCTGTTAAACATCTTCAGACGTTTGTGCTGAATGTCAAACATGCTGGGTTCTGTATCAGCCAGATTATAATTAATGAGTGGCTATGATGTGGCTGTTGGAAGACTTCCACAGAAAGTGGAGCTTCTTTTATCCACAACTCTGCTCCCCCTATTCATCCTCTGCACATCCCCTGTGGGTACGTGTAGCTGAATCACACAGTGCTGATCTGGATTTCCTTGTTTATAAGCACTGCTTTTTTCCAATACAAAAAGGAGATGCCAAAGAAGGTTGATGACTTCGTGTAATTTCTCTGAGGTGCTCAGATACTGAGTTGCTGAGCACATTCTTGATAGATGAGATTAGATAAAGAAGGAGTGAGATCAAATAGCAGTTTTCTGTTACTACCTTCCAGACAGCTGAGATGGAGCTCAGATACCACTATGATGGGCATCCTGGAAACACCTAAGAAAGACAGGTCATTGAGAAGCAACTGAATAAACCCTTCTCTCCTCCTACAGCTGCAGCTATACAAACACTTTTCCCCATCCTGTTCAACCCTTCCCTGTTCCCAATACGCAGCAGTCTCGGTCTCTATAGATAAAATATTTTTGGCTCTTTTTTCCTGCCTGCAGTGACTATTGGAAAATGGGTTTAAAGAGGAGTAAGTAGAAAAAAAGCATATTTGTACATATGAAACTTTAAAAATTCATTGGGAAAAATGCTATTTCTTTTTAATATTAGCAAGAAGGATTATTCTAATTTCTGAGACATTTGATTAGATAGCTAGGAAATTTGCAAAATATACTTCTGCTAACAGATTGAACTTGACAATGTTTTGTGAACTAATCCTATGCCTTGGAAAGGCTTTGATATATATATTTTGTTCAAATGAATGGATTATACAGAACACAAGTTCTCAGTAGCCTGTTAGCACTAAATAAGTTCAGAAGAGTGATGATCTATTGGAATTTAAATTTTTATCTCAGCAGTAATACCTGCCATCTAATTTTGATCCAAAGTAAGAAAGCAAAAAAAGCATAACTAGCTTCAAGGAAAACCTTCACATAAGCTGTCACATTAATTATTTTTTGCTGAAATGCTTGGAAGCATTTCTGGGATAGATGTGGGGAAAAGATGGAGAATCTAATCTTCCCACATGAAGGCAAATATCAGAGAAGAATTCCAAACACTTTCATTCCAGAGACAACCCAGGTAATCTTCCTCCTGTTCCCCTTGTTGCCCAGTAAAGCCTTTGATACCGTCTTCCACAGAATTCTCCTGGAAAGGCTGGCAGCCCATGGCTTGGACAGGTGCACTGTTCACTGGGTTAAGTAATGGTTGGATGACTGGGTCCAGAGAATGTGAATGTGGTGAATCTGCTGCATCCAGTTGGTGGCTGGTAAACAGTGGAGTTCCCCAGGGCTCAGTTTTGGGTCCGGTCCTGTTTAATAGCTTTATCAATGACCTGGATGAGGGGATTGAGGGCACCCTCAGTCAGGTTGCAGGTGACACCATGTTGGGCAGGAGTGCTCATCTGCTGGAGGGTAAGAAGGCTCCGCAAAGGGATCTGGACAGGCTGGATTGACGGGCTGAGGCCAGCTGTATGAGGTTCAGTAAAGTGAATTGCTGGGCCCCACTATATGATAAATAACCAGAAAGTGAGAAGCAATATACCTTGTTTACTGATGGATCCTGCTGTCTTACGGGAAAGCATCAGAGATGGAAAGTAGCTGTATGGAGTCTCCTATGACAAGTTGCAGAAACTGCTGAAGGAGAAGTTGAATTGAGCCAGTTTGCAGAGGTGAAAGCCATCCAGTTGGCCTTAGACTTTGCTAAATAAGAAGAATGGTCCATATTTTATACTGATTCATGGATGGTAGCAAATGCCCTGGTGGGGGGCGGGGGGTTGCAAGAGCAGAAGCAGAGTAATATCAGCATAAGGGTAAACCCATCTGGGCTGCTGCACTGTGGCAAGACATTGGTGCCTGGGTGGAGAACTCAGCTGTGAGGGTACATCACATAGATGCTCATGAACCCAAGAGTCAAATCACTGAAACACACTGGAACAATGAGCAGGTGGATCAAGCTGCTAGGACTGAAGTGCACCAGGTGGATTTGGATTGGCAACATAGAGGCAAAATATTTCTAGCTTGGTAGGTCCGTGACACCTCAGGACATCAAGGAAGAGATGCAGTATATCAGTGGGCTCATGATCGAAGGGTGAACTTAACCATGGACACTGTCACACAGCTTATCCATGAATGTGTAGCATGCTGCAATTAAGCAAGTCAAATGTTTAAAACCCCTCTTGTATAAAGAATGATGGCTGAAATATAAGTATGGGGAGGTCTGGCAGATTGACTGTATCACACTCCCCCAAACCCAGGACAGCAAGCGGCATGTGCTTAATGGTAGAAGCAACAACCAGGCTGGAAACACACTCTGTGCCCCATGCCACCACCCAGAACACTATGCTGGGCCTTGAAAAGCAAGTCTTATGGCAACACGGTACTCCATAAAGAATTAAATAAAAAAGTGGAACTCGTTTTCGAAACAACCTCATATACACTTAGGCCAAACAACATGGCGTTGAGTGGGTATATCACATTACCTATCATGTACCAGCCTCTGGAAAGATCAATGTTATGGACTGTTAAAGACTACACTGAGGGCAGTGGGTTGCGGGACCTTCAAACATTGGGATAAACATTTAGCAAAGGCCATCTAGTTATCAGCACCAGAGGATCTGCCAATCAGGCTGGCCCTGGCCAGTCAAAACTTTTACTGCTGTAGAAGGGGATAAAGTTCCTGCAGTGCACATTGAAAACACGCTGAGGAAAACAGTTTGGGTTATTCCTGCCTCAGGCAAAGTCAAATGCACCTGTGGGATTACTTTCGTTCAAGGACTTGGATGGCACTTGGTGGGTAATGCAAAAGGATGGTGAATTTCAGTGTGTACATCAAGGTACTTCTGTGGTTGCTAGGTGTGCGTCACCTCACTGAGCACCTCATGGCATCAATATTAACCACAAGCATTCTGGGGACCTGAGCCTGACTTCCCTCTGATTGTCACACTCGCACCAATGAAGAATAAGCTTTGATAAAAACTGAACAAGTGCAGCAGTATAGAATCAGAATTGACTCAAATGTACAACGTGTAACAATCCAACAACCTCACACCATCTTTCCTTCTTGAAAGTCTAAGTATGAAGGCCAAAGTCACAGAGTAAATGAATTCAACAAACTTTTTTTCTTTTTGTGAACCAAGTCTGACAGAGGTGTTCCACAGACTAGGGGAATGATGTCTGTATGTACAGCTATCAAGACAGACAAATAGGGAAGGTGATGGGATATTGGGGAATATGAAACTTGGCATGGGGTGGATATTATCCTGCTTTCAGCTAGTGCAGAGTTAATTTCTTCTCAGTAGCTGTTACAGTGCTGTGTTTTGGATTCAGAACGAGAATGGTGTTGATAGCACGCAGATGTTTTGGCTTTTTGCTAAGTCATGTTTATCATAAGTTAAGGACTTTTTTCTTGTCCCATGCTCTGCCAGTGAGGAGGTATGCAAAAGAAACTGGGAGGGAGTATAGCTGGGACAGGTGACCCGAACTGACCAAAGGGATATTCCACACCATAGGATGTCATGTCCAGTATACAAACTGGGGAGATTTACCTGGAAGTGGTGCCAGTCTGGATTCAGGAAGGGGGCTCTGGCATTGGTCAGTGGGTGGTGAGCAACTGCACTGTGCGTCAGTTGTTTTTTTTCCTTTTTATTATCATTATTCTTATAATTTGCCATTATTATTGTATTTTACTTTATGTTTAATTATTAAAATTACCTTATCTCAACATACAAGTGTTACTTTGATTCTCCTTCCCATTCTAACCAGGGTTCAGGGAACAGAGAGGGGGGTTGAGCAAGAGGCTGCATGGTGCTTTCACTTCCAGCTGGGTTTAAACCACAACACCCCATTGGATCAGAGATTCTTCCCATTATGAGATATGTGAGTTTTGTGCTTTGCTTCTGAGATTAGTACAGTTCAACCATGGTGTCTACAAATTAGCAACCAGGGTTGTGCTCTGACTGAGAGGCAAACTGTCTCTTCAGCTCAGAATCTATGCTACAGAACATGCCAGCATTTGCAGAAGATGATGCTTACAAAGGCTTCTGCTTGTGTTCCTGAAGAAGAAGATTACCTTGTACACCACAAACTTCTCTTGGACCTCCTTCTTGAGACAAGTCTCTCTGCCTCAGAGATTAGCATCCAATAGAGGCAATGCCAGCAGTAGAGCAAATAAACCTCTCCCTACACTGAGCCAGCACATTAGCAACGTCATTAGTTATTTAAAGAAATTGCCAATCAGAGTAGCTGTATGTCTCTAGACTGTGACACCACGGAGGCTGTATTGCTGTCTGTACCATTCAGAGCTGCAGGGCCAAAGAATGGAGTATCTCTAATGCAATGTCAGCCAGCTCTGCTCAGGCATGTTCAACACTGAAGTGAGAAAGAGGAGATTTCTACAGTCTCTCATCTGCTGTGGCATCACTGCTTCAGAAATTCTAGAATCCTTTCCTCAGGAGAAAGCTTCTGGCTGTCCTTAGCATCACTGATTGATCCATTTGTGAACCTGTGTTTAGGCCCTGGACTGGTGCCTGGTTTTCAAATCCCAAATACTTTGTGCTATGAGGAGTGTGCCTTTCAACCCTGGAGTATTTGTTCCACCTCAGGCTGAGACTACAGAGGTTTCATCCAGAAACGTCTCCGTTACCTCTCCTGTAAGAGTCAGTTCTTCCGACGAGACATGGTCTCCAGAAGTGCCTGGTGTGGCGGTGTGCATTCCAGATTCCACTTCAATTATTCACACGGGACTGCGGTGTGCTACCTGCCACTCAGACAGCTTCTCTCTCTCTCACTTTCCTTTTAAATAAGACATGTTCTCCTCTAAACACAGAGAAAGGTCTCGGGAGCTGACATGTATTTACTCTGAGTGGGGTTCTTGACCCTATCCTTTTGAAAAAGATATCTCCTGTAAGGTATCAGCTGCAACCCCAAAGACTGTTTTGGTGGAGCATTTATGTTCTGTACATTTAATATTCAGTGTTTTCTCTTTTAAAAACACAAGAACCTTGTACCTGTAAAGCTGGGTTTTGTGCTGAAGGATTTGCTCTCCTTGACTCTGAGAATCCAAACCAAACTGTTCCAAGCCTGGTCTTGGGACTGCTGTTGGTTCCTTGTGACCTGACAGAAGCACTTTGCTCTTGTGCTCACACACCTCAGAGAAGGTCAATGATTGGTATTACTGCACAGGAACCCCACAAGCAGCAGCCACCTCTGTGCAACACAGCTGGGGTTACTAAATGTACAAATTTAGAGACAGTCTTTCTGGAATACTAGGAATTATGCAATATGCTAATTAGAGATAACATTTAGAAAGGGATCTTCCACTGTGGTCCCCAAAAGTCTCGGATTTCACCTATAAAAGGGGTGCTCTGTCTGGCAGCTCAGGGGCCACTCTTTGCTAACAGAAAATTCCTTTGCTTTGCTGGAGATGGGGAACAGCTGCTAATACTGCATGCACGGTCCAGCAGCTGAATGACCACTACAGTGCATGTACATAATCAATTATTGTCAGGACCTGCCACTGCTGCATTCACGTGACCTGCAAGACAGGTTCTGGGGAGAGTGCCACAGAGGGATTTAGCCAGAAATCACCTGGAAAGGCTGTATTGTACTACTCATGGCTCATTTGTGGGGGAGCATGCAGTCTGTTTTATGCTATAGACTGCTAGGTCAGACAGGGTCAGCAAGACAGTAGATTATACAGCTTTTAACCTCATTCAAATCCTACAGAGCATTGTAAGAGATAAAGGGGTGGACTGGCATCAACTATATCAGTGCTGACAGAACTGGCTGACTTTTTTCTGTGTAGTAAGGGATTGTTTGTACCATCTCAGAGTAGCCACTATACATAAACTGGGAAAAAAGTGCATTTTAATACACCAGACACAGTAAGTCTTGGTTTTGCCAAACATCTTCACAGCTGCTTTATAGGCACTTGCTTTTGAGTTCCTGAGCCCTGATTAGATGGCCAACGCCCTGGAGCAGCTGATAGCTGGAATGAGATTTACAGCAGCCAGGGTGCTAAGCAGGGGAATACCAGAGGAAATCAGGAAAGCTGGGGCCACTGTGGAGCCTTATTGTTCTATAGGATTTAGGTATTTACCTGTGGCCTTGAGTTAGGTAGCTGCTGCACACAATGGGGATTTATGGCCACTGAGTTATTTCCTAAGAGTAGTCAACCCTTTATATACAAGTAACTAGCTCATCAGGCATGTACTTGACATTGCAACCAGTCTTATCATTAGAGCAAGACACTAGACACAGCGGCTGTAACCACTTCCATTCAAAAGCAAGGCTAGAAGATGAGAGAGCCATATGCCTCCTGTGTCATTGCTGGTGGGTAGCCACCACAGCAAGGAAACGTCAGGAAACGAAGTGGCCTACTTGAATCCTGGTCCTGCACATCTTCTTCACAGCTCCTGCAAATTCGGCATGTTAAGCATGGTGTAGCAAGAGCCTGGCAGAGACGCAGTGTGTGAAAGCCATCGTGTCTCATAGGCTGTGCAAAGTCCCTATTCAAGTCTCTTCCAGGACACCTGTAAGTCAGTCACACTCTGAACAAAGGCACATATAAGAAAAATGAAACTCTTGAAACAAGTTTTCCTAAACTGGCATCCTTTCAGAGCATGTGCATGCAGTCAGTCTTGTTTAGGTTACACATGAATAGCACAGACTCATCTGCAACACTCTGTACTCTTGTACTGCACACCTGCCTGACCACACAACCACACTCCCTCCTCGCATCTCTGCTCTGGCCATGTCTGGCTGTTCTAGTTGAATCTCAGCACCAGCTTTGCTAACAGTATGTTTTTGCTGTGGTTGTACGAGGCAGTATCAGTATGAGCAATGCCAAATACCTGGCAGCCAAGAAGCAAGCCACAAAAAAGCAAGAGTTTGCTTTAAAACCACATTTTTAAGAAGTAATAAGTGTGTAAGATTATTTCTACCTGACTTCTTGCATTTCAGTATTGAAACTCTTCCTTTCAAGCGTTTCTTCTTCATCACCACAGTTAGAAATAATATTTGGTCCATGAGCTAGGCGTGCCAGAAACCACAAGATATCTTGAGGCTCCCAGTGAATTGTTTGAATTGACAATGTTGTTCAGCTGTTTATAAGACTATCTGGCATTTAAACCCAGTGCACAAAAAAATCTGAAGTGGGTAGAAAATGCTGTCAGACTGGAAGGGTAGCAAAGGTATAAAGGGCAGCCAGGGATGAGTGGTGTCAGCTGCCTGCATGGTCCCTCACCTGCCATGGAGTCCCCACGTGGCCTTGGGCAAGTCATGTGGCTTCCCTGGGCCTCTAATCCTTGTCACTGTAAAAGGTGGAGCATTTGCTCACTGCACAGAGGTGCTGGGAAAATAGACACGTTACAAGGGAGATGGGACGGGGCAGTAAGGTTTCTAAGATTTGTTCTACAAGGTCAAAGTAATGAAGAGCCTCCAAAGTAATGGCTAGTCTCTATTAAAAAACGGAGATTGCTTATCATGTTAAAACTGTTACAGGAAACTAAGATATTAAGCAAAATAGTTCCTTTCCCTTCCCCACCCTCAAAAAAGGCTACAACTTGATTCTTTGATGACAGCTTGTAAAAAGATCTCACTTGTCTTTTTCATCAGCTGTCTGAAACATGCGTGTTTTCTTTGCATTTTATTCTGAAATTAAAGCTGCATGAGCACCTTTATTTAGGAATAAAACAGCTACTTGCTTAACATTAATTGGTAGGCCTTCGGTTTGTTTCTCAGTCATCTCCCTCAGGGACAGCAATGAAAAAGATGAAAAAGGTATTGTTGAATAGGATACAAAGACAAGTTTGGCTTCGGAATTTATCAAATTGAATAAATTAGTGGGAAGATTCCTTTGGGTCTTTGCACTTCAAGGGAAACAGCTCCACAGGTCTGCAGTGCTGCCTTATTTCAGGTGAGATGGTTTAGTGACGCCTGCAAACAGTCTGTCGGGTCTCCTTGAAGAAAAGAGAGGCCAGGCTCTGCCAGTGAGACTGCCTCACAAACCTCAGCTCAAGTGGCTGTATCTGAAGGGACCCTATACCTCACACTGCCACTCCAGGTTCAGCTGCCTCAGAGCTCACCGTGCCTCCCGTCAGCCTCTTTGGCTTTCCCCATGGATCAGTAATGAAGCTGAGTTACAAATACTGCAGAGATGGACGTAGAGGTGAGCGAGACCATGTTTTGTAACCAACCCTCTAAAACTTTAGTGGGTTAGCAACATGGTTCCACTGTTGACTCATCTCTAGAAATGAGCCTCCTTTCTTCCTGCCAGAAAAGGTGACCTGCCAGCCAGTCTGACGCAAGATAATTTGTCCTGTTTATCTGATGACTTTGATAAGGCATAGAGATTACTGCTCTTCCTTCATACTAAAGTAGCACTCTGTTTACATGCTGTAATCGCCAGTGACTTTTTACGGTGAGAGCATGAATGTGACAATAATTTGGAGTAAGATCCTGGTTGCAAAACTAAAAAAAAAAAAGAAAAAAAAAGGCACTTTAAATACATTCTTGGTGTATTTTCTTCCAGCTTGCACGTTATCCCTAGCGCTGGCCCCTCTCAGCAGTCACGAGATAAGCTTCGAAGAAACAAGGTTGTTGATTGACGGCTCATTAGAAGTTGGAGGAGCAACAAAAGCGGGGCTGCGGCCGGCGGAGCTGCCAGGGTTAGCCGTGCGGCTGCTGGTCAGCGCTGGCCGGAGAGCAACAAAGGCTGCGGCAGACACGGCAGCAAAACAACATGAAACTTTCATGGGGCGCGAGAAAGGCCAGGTGTAATGGATCGGGGCCAAAGCCTCCCCTGCCCCCACTGCCCCGCGCATTAGATTGACTTTCTATATATAGGCACTAAGGGAGAGCATAGGTTGTGCTACACGGCACGTACACGTGTGCGCAAATTCAGGGTATCCTGATTTCTCTACGCCAGACTGAATTTATCTGTCGATCCATTTACAAATGAAAGGCTCCAAGTACATACAGTGTTAATATCCGTACATATTACATGTCACGGCTCTAGCCTTAGATAAAGTCACACACTGAGCCAAACACAACCCCTGCAGTGCAAGCCAGGCAAGGCTTACTAGAATGAATTTGGCTTAATGTGATTGCCTGTAGTTATGTTTGTTTTTACAAATCCTGTTTATCCCTCATGTAAGCATTTCCTCATAGTTAGGAGACTTCTACTAGGCACATGCCAATCCACCTTCAACCCACGAACTGGGATGTTTTTATCTTCCCTCAGGGGACTTTTCGAGCCCCCCGATTCATGCTGAAGGGCACTGGCTCCTCAGACATGCTGGCTGGTGACAGCCCTCCCTCAATCCTCTAAGTGCTAAACAGTAGAGGCACGTTCATAACAAATGGATGCAAGGAAAATTAGCCTTTGCCCTTTGTATACAGCATCATCTGACAATAGTTACAAGTGATTCTTAGTTAAAATTTCCAGTGGAGTATTTGTCCCCAAATTCTCTCTTTCCCATGCTGAGGAGTATTCTGTTTGACATGTAGGTAAGTATGCTTGATGTCAAAGATCATATTTTAATTCTTGTAGATGACTTAGACTTCTTTAGTAAGCACTCAGAAAAGCAGAGTTATCTGTCTTATCTAGTAATTATCTAACTTCCAGTTATGCACTTTTCATGAACAGTCAAATGCCAGGGAAATTTATCTTTTGTAAGCTTTTCAGACTAGTAGAAATTCACCCATGCAAGTGGATAAGAATGCCTGGAGTATGGTGTTTTGTTATGTGTGGGGTTTTTTTATTTTATTTTAATGCATTAAATATACGCAGAAACTTTTGTAGGATACTCCCAAATCTGGGACACCTTGGAGAAAACATTAGACTTGAAAATTATTAATAGAAGATAGAGGTGGGCTGCAACAAGCTCCTGTCAGACTGTTCAAGCTTAGAAACCCTCACATCCTGCTGGAATTTAGACAATGCTTCTGTTTGCATAAAGACTTTACAGGTTGAGGAGAGACAGTATTTTTTTAAATGGATAAACTGGCACCACAGACATTATTGATAAACCCTAAATCTATTACCTCTCTTCTTCAGTAAACATAATATTAAATTCCCTTAACCTAGTAGCGTTGCATGCGCATAAAACAGGGGTAAACACAGATATAATCTAGAGCTTGATTTCAAATTAAGAAAATCACCTTTTTATTACACATAATAACCATTTTAATTTCTTTAATATGCTTTCTGTTCCATTCTCAGAGTTATAAAGGTGACACTTAAAATTGAATCTTTATTTTAGCAATAGAAACTCTGAGTCTTGAGCCAGGCAAGGTGATTTGCCTAACATCACCTACAGATTCATTTTGAGCCATCTTTCACTCTTTTGTTCTGCCTTCTGCTCATGCCAGATCTAATTTTGCTTTCACTTAACCAATGAATTTACTTGTAGCTAGTTCTTCAGAAAAACTTCCCAAGTGCTATCTGCTGTAAACCATGACAAATTAGTAAGGATTGGCTCTTGCATAGGGAAATCTGTTGATTTCACTAGACGTTTGGGACAATCACCTAACACAGAGCTGTAGCTGCAAAAATTGCTGTCGCAGCAGAGCGATACACAAAAAGACATGAGATGTAACCTTTCTCCTACATTGTAATCCACCCCTTACCAAAGTGGCCACAGTGAATTGAAAGGAAATATTGAAGCAAGCTGCTCATTCTTCTGGCATGGGGCTGTGTGGGCTTCCTTGAGCCCTGCACCACACAAAGGTGAGCCCTGCCCTGTGAGGACCCAGCAGTCCCAGGGGGACCCCGCGCGGGAGCTGCCATATCCCTCCATTGTGATTTCCCTTCGAAAATAGTGCTGTACAAAAAGCCCTAAACACAATAGTGTGACTCAGCAGTTTGGATCTGCAGGCCACCAAGCCAGGTCTGTAAAGGCAGTGTTGCACTGAGAGAGGGGAGATTCCAGTGCAGTCAGTGACCCCACTAAGCAGTCAGCCTTTGGTGAAGGAGTCTCATGTCAGTGCTGCGCTGAGCTGCCAGCTGCCCTCGGGCAGATCCATCAGCCCCTGTGAGATAACACACATAACAGCATAACAAGCATTGAAGGAAAACATACACAGAAATAACATAATTGTCAAACTTGCCCTGTGATTTTGGGGGGCCAACTAGCATCTCTGACTCTTACCACAAATCATGAGGCAGGCAGGTGAGGCAGCTATTTCAGCTTCGCCGTCAATAAAGCAGGTTGGACACTGGCTTGCCCGCCTCTCAGTTACCATAACAATACTATTTGTATCGTGCTTTGACAACAAAATACACTGACTACAGACAGAAACTACAGCTAGGAACACGCTGCAGTGGTGCTGGGGGCCAGAGTGGCCAGTCCCCTTCCTTGGACTGAGAGAGTAAGAGAAAAACAACAGAAAAATGAGAGCAGGTGGTGGTAGAAAGCAAAGGTACTGGCACTAAAGGAGATGAGAAGAAGGAAAGATGAGAGGGGAAGCAGCATTAGCAAACAAGCAGAGAGGTGAAAACAGAAAAAGTAGCAGAAAACTGTAACAGAAGAGACAGAAAGGGGAAAAAGAACATAAAAGTTAATTTAACCAGAAATAGTAGTTCAGGTTAATCCTCCTGGAAGGAGAGCAAAGAGTCAGGTCAGGCATGGGACTGTGCAGCACCAGAGGGAAGGCAGGGGTCTTCCCCAGGGAGTGAACAAACCAACCCTGAGACACAAATGCAGGGAGGCAGGGTGCTGCCTGCCCGTCTTGTCACAGCTCTCCCCTGCCCCTCACCTTGCAGCCACCAAGAGAGGGGACCCGTGTCTCTCTGCGTCTGCCTGGCTCTGTTCACTCTGGCTTCTCCCCCTTTTCCCCCTCTCCTCCTGCCATTCCTGTGAAACCAGCAGTTAGCCTGCTCTCTATGAGAAACCCTCAGGAAAGTTTTGATTGCCCCAGGTTTGTGGGGGCCTGAATGGCTTTCAACTTTCCCATTTTGGTTTCCCCACTTTATTTTCCCTCTAAGTTCACTTCTAACCAGAAGTTCTATACAAGATTTTAAAATCTCAGGCAATGCTCAGGAGGAACTTCTGCACCCAAGGTGCAGATGAACATTGGAAAAGCTGGCTGTTTGGAGTTTGAGACTTTCCAATAAAGTGGTTCTTTAAAATGAAGTGTTCTATTTGTTCAATTGCAGATTGTTTTTTCCATGGATTTTGTTTTAAACTATTATGTTTATCTTTCCCTTTAAAGAGCAGAGAACTCTTGTGCTTCGCTGGTTGGGTATGTCTTGTTTGGGGTTTGTGTTTTTTTGTTTGTTTGTTTTTTGTTTTGTGTTTTGGTTTAGGGGGTTTTTGTTGGTGTTGTTTTTTGTTCCAGACTGCTCCATTTCCAGTGAGCAATCCTCCAATTTTTCTTTTCTTTTCACAAAAATAGTTTAAATAGCTGGAAGCAAATAATGAAAATTGGTCCAGAGAGTTTCATGTTCTCTTACGAGTTTTTCACATGTGTCAATCTTCTCTGCCTCTGCACATCCTCAGCACCAATCGTGAAGGGAGGACAGGAGTTCGAAGAAAGACAACATCCCTTTAACAGAATGGACAGAAATACTATTTGCCACCCACTGGTGGCTTTTGAGGGAGCTCAGCATGTTTCCTACCACAGTATTGTCCATATTGTACACCTGCAGAACCTGAAGCACAAACCAGGTGAGTGGGTCCCACTGCAGCATTGTACCCTGGGCAGAGCTGGGATCACCTCCGAATTTCCCTGCCCTATGCAGCTCTTCCTGCCTGTCAGTCCCAGCAGTGAAAGACTTGCTGGATTTTCATGAAGTAGCCACAAAAATAGAACAAGGATTGCAAGAAAGAAACAGCGACCACCTCTCCAGATTTAAGGAGATAGTTTACTGTAGTTTTGTAAGAGGATCTCATCTATCTCTTTAATAAGTAAAGAATTTGGGTGACACAGGACCTTCTTGTCTCCAGTGGAGAACATTTTTTCCCTGGGGAACCTGAAGCTCAGTTATTAAAAATGAAAATCTGTCTCAGTCTTTCAACTCTGTTCTTGGAAACACCACCTGTTAAAAAGGGGAGAGTTAAAAACGAGCCAAACAGAGGGACCTTTTCCAGATAAAGCTTTCCTGTGATCTTGGTACCAGGACGGCTGCACCCAGCTGCACAGGGGAAAAGAGGTGAGCTATGATGCTTGTTACATATCACAGAAAATACTGCTTTTCCTCTTAAGTGCTGCCTACCTGGAGTGCTGAGCTGCACATTCATGATTCAAACCAAAAGAAAAGCCTCTTCCCAAAACTGCCTGGCGCAACTCCCGAGGCTTGTGTGGGAAATGGGTTTTCACAAGCATTAGAGGTACTGAGATGAAATGGTGAATCGTTAGATCAGGAAAACTGTAAGGTGTCCTGCTTTGCCAAATTATTTTCAGACTTGTTTTCCAGGTTTTGAGATCTGCCAGGAAGTTGTTTGTTTTTTCCTAACCAAACTGTAAAAGTCTATCCACCCTAGTTTCACTGGAATTTGGAGATGATTTGCCACTGGATTCACTGCAAGAAGAATAAGGTCCTCAGTTTTATGTTAATTCTCATAAGTATACATGAAAAACTACTGCATTTACAAAGAATACAGTGAAAACAAAAAGTGAAGGCAGAAAAAGATATTTTTTCTACAGAAAGTGGAATTTTTTTGCCTTCATAGCAGTCTTATAGAAAAAAGCTTCTAGCACAAGGAGAATATATCATTAGCTGAAGACAGTAAAGACAAAGATCAAAAATTACTTTAAGAATATTCTCCGAGTAGTGAAACAGGGGACATCATAGATTTACATATGAAAATGGAGGGTCTGAATTTACAAACAACAGTCTCCCCAAACAGAGACTCTGCTCAAAGGTATTCTGAGCTGACTGAATATTCAATGCCCTGTAAGCCCTTTATGATAAGAAAACCTGCAACTGGATTTAAAAAATAAAAAAGAAGTAATTTTTTATGTTTTTCTAATCTATATTTTTAATGTTTATCATTCTTTTCATATATTTTGAAATGGGTAACAACATGAAGCGCTCAGCAGCTTCTAGCACTAGATCTTTCTTTTGAACTATTGACAGAATTAGGCAATTCTGGTTTTATTCTCACTTTTACTTTCTAGCTCCAGTTTGAATTTTATTGCACCTAGGACTTAATGCTCCACTGTGTTGAACACCCTGAACATCCTGTATTGCAACAGAAACATAAACAGCGCTTCAGGTCAAGTTTCTCTGCTTTATCTTCCGATTCAGGATAGTTGAGCTCTACTTTTCCACTATTTTCCAAGTAAATATGAATGGTTTTGAGATCAAAACTCAAGAAGTAACACTGAGCATTTACCAAAATAAATGCAATGCTCTCTGCTGGTTCCAGCCAAAGGTCCTTGTAGCCCAATGTGCAGCCTTTGGCAGTTCTTTGCCAAAATGCATGACACACAAATGCAATGTTTCTCTTCTGTAAGATGAGAACAGTGATACATCTCTACTCTACAGGGACTACGTGCAATGCACTTTGTTAGTACCTGATTCCGCAAAGACTTCTCTATTTTATGTCCTGTGAGTAGCACTGAGGATAATGAAAAAAATGAGAATTTAGAATCTGTGTATGTGCACCAAGATAGGAACAATCATTGTCATTAGTTTAAAAAGCAATGGAAAAACAAGATTGGGGATTTAAAAAAACCCAAAATTATATAATAAAATAAAAATGAAAAATGTATCACTTAGGTATTTTAAATGTGAGATTTCAACATCATTTTCCACCCAAGCTCTTTTGCACTGGCACAGGTTACTAAGGAAGGTTACAGAGTCTCCATCCTTGGAAATATTCAAAAGTCATCTGGACGTGGTCTTGGGCCACTGGCTGTAGGTGGCTGTGCTTGAGCAGGGCGCTGGACCAGGTGACCTCCAGAGGCCCTTTGCAGCTCAGCCATTCTGTGGTTCTGTGATAACTGAGCTCCTAAACTAAATAGTGTCAGCCAGACAGGGAGCCCTTGCAGGCAGTGAAGTGTGGTGTCAAGCCCTGAGGTTACACATTAGCCAGCTGTGACATTTTAACTGCACCATAACTTTTCATGCAGTGATATAAAGACCTAATTCTGCCCTGCACTGGGTATATTTGGTGAGTCCTGAGTATATTCAGTGTTCATTACCAATCACACTTAAAAATGTTCTTGGTATTTTAGAGTCGGATCTTACACCTCTGAAATCAGTTTGCCTTTGGCAAGGAGTGGATCACGCCTTTACAGAACGAAGCTACAACTCTGTAAAGATTAGATACAGATTTTACTTTAATATCTAACCCTTATGAAGTCCCAGGAGTGGAATCAAACATCTGAGGAAGTTTATGCTGCAGGAGTTGGTCGAGAATCCAAGAAGGAAAGAAGATGAAGGAGAAGTAAACTCATAAGAATGAGACGGGGAAAAGCAGAGGAGAGAGTATAGGAGTACAGAATCAGGAGGAAAAGATGGGCCATGTACAAACCCCAGAGATGTGAGCAAATGCTTTTTTTGGGTATCTTTTCTTTTTTAAAAAAAAGGGAAGAGAAATCTTCATGGGAACTTTCCCCTACATCATTAGCAGGCTGTAGAAATTTTGTGCACAGTCTCTGTAGAACTGGAGAACTGCTTAGAGAAAATGAAATTGTATATGAAGTGTTTGTGGGAGGAGGAGAAAAAGTAAAGAAAGAGAGGAAGAGAGAGAGAAAAAATGAGAAAGGAAGAGAAAAAGAAAGGGAGGGAGGGGACAAAGAGAGAAGGAAATAGACAAGGAAATAAGGAAAGAGAGAAGGAAAGAAAGAAGGAGGGAGGAAAAATTCAGGCTGACCCCAGCATATAAGAGCATGTTCAGTAATGTACAGCAATGTGGACATCTCAAACCTGGTTGTCGCTGTTTCCCTCAGCCCATTGCCTTTAAGGTGTGAGTGAATTTGCAATGCTGACAGTAGAAAGGCTGAATGGAAAATGCAAACTCCTGTCTTTGGTGTTTGCAGTAGGAGTCAAGCACAGGACTCCAAGAGAGGATGAAGCATTTTCCCAAGGCAGTGCCATTATCTGGGGAGAAAAAGAGTGTTTCTGTTTTGGTTTCAGAAAAGCAAAAAGAAGTAACCCTGGCAAGCTGCCTTAAATTTTTTCTCTTCAGAAGACAATCCCAACAGCAATATCCTCCCATTTTTTTTTATAGTCAGCAAGCGATCCTGCTCCTAAACACAACGATTAAAATGTGCAGCACTTACTCCTACCAGTACTGGGTGCTGAACCCAGCAAGTCCTTCTGTCAGGACGGAGGTCAGCCTTCTCCATGAGGTTGGCTCACATAAGGAATGCACAGGGATGGTCAAAACTTGAAATTTAATACGTTTTTTTCCTGCCTCACACAACAATAAAGTGTGGCAGAACACAGTTAGCAAGTCCACTGATACGTATCAGGGCAGCAGACAGTGTTTTCCAATCCCTGGAACTTAGATTGAGCCCCCTGAAAAATCATCCCATTGACCAAATGTTTTGGAGATAACAAAATAAATAGAACTGACCCCAAATGTTTTTTCTTGTTCATCCTTTGCTTTATGATCCATGAGGCTACCCTTAATTTCCCTATTCCAACCATGAGAGCTACAAAAATAGAAAAATAGAAATGAAAACTGAGCTCATCAGACAAGACTACCCCCACTAAATTCAAGTTGGCCCTGTGTGGGTTTTAGAGCCCACCCAGGCAGAGCAGCTTGCAAGACCCGTGCCTAAGATCACAATGTACTCTGCAATTACAGCACAATGCTGACAACAGAGTTTTGTCAGTAAAATAAGAAGAAATAGTTCTGAAGACATGTAGGGGATGGGAGGGGGGGCTAACTAAATAAAAGAAGCAATTTTGTTCACTGTTTTTTGAGCATTAGAGCAGGCTGACAGAAAGGTTATAGGATGGCACAGTATTTCCATCCACAGATGTCACAGGGACACTGCTGCACGTGATTTAAGATTAATCTCTTGAATCAAAATGCCACCGTGTACACTAATGAGCAAAAACCTCTCAGAGTATCCATCCCTGGGGCTCCCATTCCCAGGTAAGAAGCTTGTCTCCATCCTATTGTAGAAACTCTCTCAGCAGAGTGCAGTGAGGTTGGTGGTATAATTTGCCCCCAGTTCACAATTTTCCATTTCAGACTCACTGTCTCTGTCTTGGTTTCGGTCTATTTACTCGGAGCCATTTCTTAACAATGTCTAATTTCCTCAAGGAATCCCTCTGAGTCCCCTCTCTTAGAAATGCTGCCATATCGTTTTTTTTAATCACTGAAAGGCACAAATATCCTTCCTGAGCCCTCTTACCATCCAGTCTGATTATATACATAGATTTCAGCTTCCATACATTTTCTACACAGTAGGAGTTCCCAAAATGCAGCCTCTGGGGATACAAAGTGTGGCCCCAACTGCAGCTCAATGAGATGAAAAAAAAGCCGATCAGGTACTGTTCTTACTGTTAATGAGCCTAACCAGCAGGCAGTTATTACTCAGTCTGGAAGACATAAGTGGTTGGAATCATAGCACATTCATTTTTTATTTATAGCGATACGCATTCAAATTAGAAATAGCCCTCCAGCAGCTGGCATTTTGCCAGGACCTGACCATCAGTATGATAAAATTTGACTATCTAGAAGATACAGAGTGCCTTTGTTCCTTTTCTTTTTTTAATAGCATTCTTCTCTCCACCTACTCAGGACTCCCCTGACTATCAAAAGTAGACAATGAGGCTTAATGAATTGAGGATCCAGGCCCTTACTGAAAAATTACGGAGTTCTTTTTCTTTCTTACTTGGTGGTGAGGTACAAGTCAAACATGAGCTGATTTTCTTGCAAATAAGCAAAGGCTCAAGCCTTCTGGCAAATAGAATAAAAATGAATGCTTGAACAAGAACCATAAAGAAATGGGTTCTTGGAGAAGATGAACATTACTAGCCTATTAATCTATTAACGGCAACTGTAAATACCTCACCCAAAATCACAGCGACTCTGAAACATTTAACTGCAGAGGCTCACAGAGACTGGCCAAGACAACGTATATGAGGAAACCATAGTAATTAGCCTCACCTTGCCAGTCATCGGTTTCCAATCTAACCCCTCCGCTGAGTTTAAGTTACAAACCTCAGTAACTGTGTGGCAGACTTGACAGCAATTAACATTACTCAGCTGCCAGCTGAGTTTTAAAATCTCCCTTCCAAGCGATCTTGTTATGTAGGTTTTAAAAACAGCCTGAGAGGGTGCTACGCCGAGGACCTGGGTCCTGTCTCGCTCAGCTTGGTGAGAGTTTGCGATTGATTTCAGGGGGAGCTGATGAAGCAGTGGCAGAGTACGGGTAAACGGCACCGACCTGTTGTTTGGAGCACGAAGCTTGGTATTTTGGGGTTTTTCCCCCTAATCTTCTCATCTAAAGAGCTTCACAGCCCTATTGGGAATTTATTAGTTTGTTGTTCAGTCCTGTGTATTACTACTCATCTACGAGGAGCACGACGTGCTGTCCTCACGCTCTTTGACCCTCGCAGCTCCGCACTCAGACTTTGCAAGTCAAGGAGAACTTTCTAAGTCATTTAAAGCCAAGAGATGAGGGTTTCGTGGGAAGATGCCTAGCTGGAGTCGCGCTCCCGTCAGCTCTGAGACTAGCCCAGGGTGCCGGTGGTTGCCCGGGCACGGTCGCAGCGGGTGCGGGCGGAGATCCCGGCGCTGCCCGCCCCTTGGGGCGTGCCGTGCGGTGCCGGCGGGGCGTGCCTTGCCGTGCCGTGCCGTGCCGTGCCGGGGCGGGCGGGGCTGTGCCGGTCAG